>VXBB01018016.1:693475-784237 GCA_013399915.1 Illadopsis cleaveri | reverse complement strand
AAATTGGTTGAAATGAAATTCATTGCTGTTGGTGGCTGGAACTGAAAGTGAGGATGAACTTTCAACACCAGCTCTGTTTTCTGGCTGGGAACTATTTTTATTCTCACTGGGAGCAATTTCAGTGGGAGAACAAAAAAAAGATGAAAAAGGTAAACAGGCAGAGCATAAGGAAATCTAAGGCCCTGTTCCACTGGATATGTTTGATGGGCAACACTTTAAAGATGATGGCAGTAGCTCAACTTTCTTCACATCTTTAACTTTTGTAAGAAGGATCATGCTAACAAGTTGGTAATATACCATTTTGCAGGCATGGAAGCTAGACAGAGAGCACAAAAAGCTAAATCAGTCTGCAAAATATATTTATCATTCCTCAAAAACAAAACTCTAAAAGGTCATGATTTATTGATGATTTTTCTATTTTTTTCTTTGTAACTTTTCATCAGTGCCTAATGGCAAACAGGATTTAAAAGAAGGAACTCAGATTACTCGCACAGGTGCAAATTCTTTGCTATCCCTTAACTTTTCAAAATTTAAAAAATGCAAGAACTCAGTGCAAATAGAAATACAGGAAAAAATAATCTGTGTCTGGAGTGCTCCAAAAGAGTTACAAACAAAGGAGGAACTTCTGCAGTCAGTGATTTTTTTTTTCATATTCATAAATTTAAATTGAAAACTGGGCAACAATTCACTCCAGTATTTCTATGATCTCAGCCTGTAGTTCTGCTTCTTTTTCCATTCTTTGGCGGCATCTAAGCCAATTTAGTGCTTTTTGGAATAGAAAATTATGAGGCATAATAGAATGAGACTATCACGTCAGTTTGAACCTGTGGGTGCTGCATAAATATTAATGATAATTAACAGGGCTTTGATTTTGCCTTTAATATCCATAAAAGATGGTATGGCAATGATTTCCCTTCAGCCTGGGGTGCAGTGTTGCTGATTTCATTTTGTATTTTGACAAAGGAATCAGAATCCTATTATCATAGTTTACAAATGAATGATGTACAAATACATCAACAAAAAGTAGCCTCTGCTTAAGAAATAATTTTTTTACACATTATCCTGATGGTAGTCCCCATTTCTAGTTCCTACCAAGTGGAATTTTAATATTTTAATTGTGTTGTTTAATATTGGAATCACTCAGAGATAAAAGTAGCAATTCTTTTTCTCAGAATTTTTTTTCTTGATTTGACATTTGTATTTGCTCCATTTGAAAAAATAGAAGGAAAACACTTGGAATATTCTATTAATGGGGACAGAGCTCTAGCCCTGGTTTGGGGAAGGACAGCTGGGGATCTCCTGGCCCTGCAAGTCCAGGTTCCCAGCAGCTTGCTAAACAGGCTGTCAACAACCTAGACAAGGTAGCAGCCAGCAAGAACCCAAGTTTCAGTACCTGCTTGGCAGTGAGGCTTATTCTGGAGGCTGCTTAAGGTCTCTCAAACTGTCTTTGAAATTAAACCATGTCTGTGAAACTTCTACAGTGCCCAAATCATTGAATTCCAGTGAAACGCTATTTAGTAAGAATTTTTCCAACCTGCTCTAATTAAAAGGAAACTGAATCACAACAATCACATTGTGCTTGTTTAAGTTCTGAACTGTAGTTGTCTCCAGTGTTCCAGTTTGAAATGATATGTGTGCAGGTCCACAACATATTCTTGAATCCAGGAAGTCACTCTTTCCAGCTGGGGAGAAAAAGGGAAAAAAGTAATGTCTATGGCCTCTTTATAGTTCTATCACTTCATGATTTTTTTCTGATGAAGCTATTTTTTTAGTAAAATAAGTATTTCTCTCTACATGGATTTTTTTTTTTTTTTTTTTTTTTTTTTTTTTTTTTTTTTTTTTTTTTTTAATATTTTTTTTTTTTTTGGTAAGAGATATTGTTTCCTGATGAAGAGTTTTTTAAAAGTCATGCGAATTGTACTGTTCAACCTGTCTAAAAAATTACTATTAAATATTTCATAAACTTAATATTCCCTGGAAGATTAACTGCCTTATAAATGACATTTTGACAGATTATTTTAGCTATGAGGGATTATGCATATGCACTGAATTTTAAAGTCTGCCTGTTAACTCTCACACTCAATTGAAAGGAGTAATTTATTTTGCTGATATTTAGTAGTATGTTATGTCATTTCTGAAATATAGAGATCTTCATCTTGGGAATATAAAAGGATGCTGTATAACCAGCAGTGCTTAGAACTCCACGCACAGCCACTTCCTTTGGACTGGGATATCAAAGGAAAGTCCCAAAATACAGAGATGGACTTTTAAAATTGCATGCTGAGTTCTTTAGAAAATCTGCCTGCATTTGACAAAAGACTAGTGGGTGCTGGACAGTTTGTAAATCACCATCATTAGATACATAATGGTATATGAAAGGTTGTGAGAAGTTTGTCCACTGACAGGACGATGACAAGATCCGAAACAGAAATTGACTCACTTGGCCTGATTCATTTGACTGTATTTCCTAGAGAGGAGTTGATCTGTTTCTTTATATATTTATTCATTTTATGTATTTATTCATTTTATGTATTTATTCACTTGGCTCTTGCATTACAGCCAGGTGAGGGATTCCCACAGAAGGCACAGTCTATAGGCAGTGTGTGGTTCTGCACAGAGAGCAGGGCCTGTGTTAACACCTGTGCTTTCAGCTCCCCCCCCACTGTTTGTGCTGTGAGCTTTTTTACTGGGCAGTCTTTCAAAGGTGTCCTTTGTGAAGGTCCTATCTTTGCAGTTACAGCAGCACAAATTGTTTGGCATAACCCTGGAGAGCCTGAATCTGCTTCAGGTATGGACTAATTAGATAAGGAGATGGATCTCAGCAAAAGGAGGATGGTCACTGCAGAAACACTGGTTTCCACAAGTAGTGACTTGCAGTGTTCCAGGCTGCAGGAGGAGGAACTCCTTGGGTAGGCTCCTTGGGTTTCCTGCTAGGAAACTCTGTGCAAGAGCTCAGATGTAGAGGTTTTACTAACCTTTGTTATGCATGCTCGAGTGTCTTGCTATTTAGAGGAAAACTGAACTTGTTCTTTTTTATGTTATTTTGACTTCTCTCTGCTTGACGTATTTGCGTGTGGCACAGTCAAGATGTTTTCTTGGGAGCCCCTTGCCTCATAAAATGTCCTGGAGATTATCCTGTGCCTGATGAAATCACAGCCAGATGACTGACAGCCACTAGCAGTTCCAGATTATGCATCTGTCTGCTTAGCAATGGCTAAGGAGTGCACAGCTGGTGTGCCTGGGACGAACTGGCCTGAGTCCTAATTATTCTGAGAGGGAGAGAACCAGCCATTGGGATTTGCCCAAGGCTCCCTTTATCCATGATGAGCTGTAATACTAACCCTTTTTGAGTGAGTCACTACAAAAACCAGCTGGGGAATACGCATTTCAGAGGTGAAGCTGGATGGGCTGGATAGTCTGTGGTGTTCTGGGGAGTGATTTGTAAATGATACTGCATGGAGCTGCATGGATGTGTTTTGCAAATATTGATGGCCATCAGAAGCTAGTTAAAAGTTTCTTATCCATTCCTGGATGGGATGGACCATCTGTTCAGTGTATGTCTGAACAAAAACACCACTAGAGCATTAGTGAGTGTCACAACTCTGTGTAGCTCCAGTGCATCTTCTTCACTGTGTCAAAGTATTTATCTATTACTTATGGCTAGTGTGGGAGCTGTGAAAATATCTGATGACTGTCTTGCAGCCAAAGGATTTACAATGGGAAAGGTCAGTCCTATGATTAGGTGGCCCTGCCAAAAATAATGATGGGAGACAGCTAACGCTGCTGACGCCCAACTGAGTCTTACCTAACAGACCCTTGGAGACTCAAACTATCTCAGATCGAGATTTTGTCATGATAACAGCCTGAACAAAGTAAGAAACTTCCAAAAAGTCTCTACACCATACAGGGCTGTTGGTTTGTGCAAGCCAAAGACTGATGACAAATGATTGCCTGCCAATGTGACACAAATATACACATAATATTCACATAAACAAATGTGACTATTTAGTATGCTGTTTTTGCTAAAGTCAGAAATATTTTTGAAGCCTCAAGAAATATGTATCCCAAAAAAAAAGAAGTCATAGTGCTGTGGAAGGTCTGATGGAGATGACCTATTTCCAGCACAATCTGGTTTTGTGCAAAACTCGGATCCAAAGGAACACATCTGGATTTTATTAATAAATAGCAACAGTCATGTGAGCTGACTGTACCTCATGTCAGACTTTGTATTACAGAAAAAATAACTTGCCATTTGCTGTATGCTGGGGGCATTTAGGTAAACTGCCTGCCCACACGGTGAACTGCATTTGTTTAGGATCATTATCATCTGTAATGTCTTCACTCAGTGTCAGTTTTGCATGCCTTTACTAGCATTTGATACCCAGACTTGGAAGCAGCTGGGAATGTGTCCTAGTTTCAGAATGCATTCCTGGAAAAGAACACTAGAGCACGTTTCATTTCTTTAAGTAACTGATACCTGAAAATGTTGAATAAACAAGGTGGTGAGCGAACGTTAACAGGAAGTTGCAAGTTGGTCCTTAGCCTGTGTCATGATAATAGAGAGCCCTGCCTCAGCCTAGAGATGAACTCTTTGGATTAGGAAGAAAGGAATTTTTAGTAATCATTCAAGATGCATTGATTGTCTCTCTCCTGCAAATTAGGATTAGCCTGACCAGGCTCAGAAACTAATTTTTTATCCTTAGAAAAAATTAGGGGCTCTCAATAAGAATTCTGGAGTAAGTGTTGTCTGAAGTTTTGTTAAGCCCACTGTTTGATGAGACATTAGAAAGAAAATATTTTGTTTTCTTGGTTTATTTTGGCTTTTCCTTGCTTGGGTCCTTTACAGGGCTCCATAGCAGGGAGTGTAGGATGGGCAGTGTGTCAGGTTTGCAGCTTGTACCATCCTTCAATCCCAGAGAGTTCCATTAGAAAAGGTATTAATGTGTTCTCTGCAGAATGCCTGGCAAATGACAGGGAGAGGGAAGAAGTGAGGCTTGTGTGTAAGCAGAGAATTTATCTATAGCTGGACTCACAGGAAATCTTTTAGAACAAGTCTTGAACTTTGGTACTTCTGGTGATGTGAGCCCATAGTAGAGCTGGGAAATGCGCAGGTTTTCTTTCCCTTGAAAAGGGAAGTTGGGTGCATGACATGTAGTAAGATCAGTTGAATAAAGTTTCCTTTCTTACTGAGAGTCTTCTAGAAGGGGCTTTCAAATGTCTTACTTGATTTTATAGTTTTTAACAATGTGTTATGTATATTTATAATATGAAAATAGCTGCTGGGTATCAAGATAAAGTCAAGGAAGAATCTTGCTATGACAGTCACTGCCTGTGTAGAGAGGAGAAAACATTTGAAAGCCCTGTTGTGAAATTGCCTTTACACTCTGCCTTGTGGCTTAGACCCACTCTTGGACATGACCAACTACTTCTGGTTCAAATACATGTGAAAAATAATAGATGCCTTAAACACTGAGAGAGATTTTCAGCATTCTATTAATGGCTCACTTCATATGAATGTCTATAAGCAGCTTTATTTTGTTTATTTTGTGGATTAGCTCTGGATTAGCTCAATGTGGCATCCATTTTGGCTTTAAGGAGTCATCCATGGCAGTCTACTGATGGCAGAGAGAAGAAAGGAAAAAGCAGTTTTTGAAGTAATTTCAACATTACAGGAAGAGAACACTTAAAACTGGCCACATATGGTACTTGTGCACAGAACACAGGACTCTGTGTACTTGGCAGTGTAGAAATTAGTAGAAAGAGAAAATGAGCTGAAAAGATGACAACTAAGAACACAATTATGAAATGGAAGCTCTATGAGAAAGCTTTTGCTAGAATAGCTCTGGTGCAATCAGTATTTTGAGAAAAACCCACATGTGAACAAGGGTCTTTTTACTGCTCCTAAATGACAAGGAAAGATGAGGAGTAATGAATTTGAATTACTGGCCCCAGATCACACCAAATGGGCTTGGATGTTAACTTTTTCTCTAAAAGCCAGTCAAGGGCCTTAGAAACAAGAGAACTGTCTTTCCACTCAAATAGAATTTAATAGAAATGTCATAATAGCCAAAATTGCCAACTCTTAAAGGACATGTATACTATTTCAAGTTTCAATAAAATCTCAACTGATCTTTAATATTTGCAAATAATGTGCCAAAGGCTCCAGCTGCTGGGAAAGCTTTCTTCACCAAAATGTCAGTGTGGTTTTCCTAAGTCCCAGACTCAGACTGAATTTCTTGGGAACTTTAGACAAGTGCCTCATCTTTCAGCCTTGATACTTCTCATTACCAGTGACTGTTTGTACTGCACAGTGAAGTGCAGTAATATCTTCATTATTGTCAACTATGTAAGATAGTGAGAACTCCTTATTTCCTACTTTCTGTCATGCAAACAGACCAACGCAACAATAATGCATAACTGAAAATGTTCTTGCATGTACAACTCTGGTATAACTTTTTTCCACATTAAAATCCCAGGGCAGCACTTATGATGTCTTCTCTGTGGCCAAGTTCAGAGTTCTCGTTGCTCCAGAATCACTATTGACTGTCAAATAAAGGATCCCAGTCAGTCTCAAAAATTTATCTTTACAGCTTTCTTGCTGCCGGTTTTATTTTGTTAGCAATCCAGTTCTAAACAACAGTTTTATGTTTCATTTCTTCATGTGCTCAAACTGGACTAAAGCTGTTACTTCTGGTCTGACTGGTTCCAGTGAAAGAGCATGGTCTGCAATAAAACTCATCTTTTAACAGATAAAACAGTGGATTCTGAACTGAATTCAACAAGACCCTGATGCTGTGATAGACACCAAAACATCAGCTCAATGCTCAGCAGCAGTTTTCCAAGCAAAGAAAATGCTTCTTTAAGGATGGGAAAAAAATGGAAAGAGCACCATGCACAGTTCATTCACAACCTGCATGACATGTGCAGTTGTAGTCTCCCTACATTCCTCTGAGGAATGATTATGTTAGAACTTGAGAAGGCACAGAGATGCAGAATGACCAGAGGTGTGGAGCAGCTTGCATAGAGTGGTGGGAGAGTGATGGAGAGGGCTAGAGGTACTCCAGCCTCAGGAGTGATACAAAAGAGCTCTACAAAACCTTTAACAGCATGAGATTTGATAGTGATCAAAACTGATCACAATTTTCTTCAGTGTCAAAACCAAGGGCCAAAAAATGAAGCTGGTAGGAGATGAGCTCAGAATATTTTATTAGCCAGAGCCCTGACTGTGTGACCAACAAATACTGAGGCTATAGCTTCTGTAAGTTTTTTTTTTCTATAAAATCTGAGGAAAATGCTTTATTTCTTGACTTATATAGTAGTGAGATTTGCAGTGTGTATGAGATGACCGGAACTATACATCCTACTCATTTCTAGCTTTCCAGAGTCTGAAGAGTCAGTTAGGTGTGTCAATTTTCACATCTGTATTTTGACAAAATTGATGGTAAAATAGCAAAGTAAGCTAGTGCTCTAAAATTGAGAGCTGTGGAGTAGGAGTGGATGCTGCAGTGTGTTTCTTAGCCTTATAATCATTTACTTACTTTGCACACATTCTGAAAGGTTCTGGGAGTGTTTGGGAGCATCCTTTTGTGTATGAAAATATGAAAAAGTCAAGTATTACTAGAAAACCTTTCTTTGTCTAGTTTCAAACTGGATATTCTTCCTAGCAATGGAATCAACATCTAAAATTATCGTTTGGAGAGGAGAAGAAATGGGTTCCATATGGGCATAATTACGTGGTCTTCTCTTGAAGCGATACAGAAATCACTACCCTGATGAAAGAGACAGAAATAACTTGTTTATTTAGAATTTATTTGGGAATTTATTTGTGTGTTGGGCATCACAACACTAACACAGGTCAGAAGGAATCTGACACAGATGTTTTCTCTCTTGATTATTGGTTATGAATGTGAACAGTAACTTAGCCAAGCTTGCCATAAATCCTACAAACCTGTTTTTTGAGGCGTCACCTCTTATGGTGAAAATGTTGTTCTGTCTCTGCACTCATCTCAATCCTTGGTTTCTTCAGTGAAACATTCAGCAAAGGTGCCATTTGTGGCAGAGGTTTTAGTGGTGTGGATTCCTGTCCATGAGGTCACCAGCTCATTGACCAACCATGAGTTGGTAATGACCATTTGTTAAGCGACCTACACTGGGTTTGAACTGGTGACCTTAATGTGGAAGACTCTGAATGCCACTTTAGATCTCTGGAGGATTTAATTTCTGGGTTTTGTTCTAAAGTAAGCTCTGCTCAGCCTCAGATTTCTTCTTCAGGCAGTTTTATGACAATAATCTTTTCTCTATTATCTTGAACTGCTTTGTATCTTCTTCAGTACTAAGTTGATCTTCATTCTTTCATTCAGAAATAATCTTAATAAGCAATTAATAGCATATTAGAAAACTGTATTTTTCAGCTATGGGAAACATTTTCATGTTTCTTTCTGTGGAAAGAAGAAGTTCTAACAGCTATATTCATTACCCTTGAGAAAACACCACACATTGTAGCATGGCAATGGTCCTGAGTTCCTTATTCCAGCAAAAGCCCAGCAAAAGTCAACAAGGCTTGTGCCTGATGATCCACCACAGTACTAGCCCAAATATTTTGATGTTTCTGGCTGCAGAAGTACATAAAAAAGACAAAGAAACAAAAATAATTCCAAATTTCAGAAAATTTAGCTGGAGCTTGCTTATGTAACTTTTTTTTTTTTAAATAACTATTCTGGAAGATTAAGTTGTGTAGCCCTAATTGAGCCCAAGTGTGTACCAGGTACATGGATTTAAAACACACCATGGTCCAGTTGTTTGGAAGCACATTTTAAAACATGGTGTTGGGTTTTAGTGGTTTTTTGGGTTTTTTTTCAAATTTATGTATTGACTTCAATTACCACTCTTCACATGAAATTTTCTAATTTCATCATCAAAACAATAAGGAAGGCAGAAACTAAATTTTTATTGTGGTCAATATTCATTAATTTTTTTAAACTGGCTTTATTTATTAAGATATGAGCTTTTGTACTTATTTGTCCCTCTTTTCATGACAGAACATTTATGTATATACCTTAGAAAATCATGGACTTTGTAAAACTTTTATTTGGGGGAAAAGAGGGAATATGTATATGACTTTGGTGCAAATTTTAATTAATATTATCAAAATATAAATAATTAGATTTTGTGAATCTCAGTTAATGGGTATTCTTGAGGGCTTTTCACTTCTATACATTACTGGATTCCTGGCATAGGGGGTAAAATTTTACAATAAGATCCTGCTTTATTGTCATCAGGGTTATATATCCAGGCATCAAACTTCAAAAGATAAGTGAGCAATTCTTTCCTGAAACATAGAACTTGATCAGACTGAATGCAATAAATTAGAGGCTCTTTAAGTAATGATACAGAATAGCCCAATATAAATATTAATAAAATATATCCCCCCAAGAAAGGAAGTGAGTTTCTTTCTTCTCAAATGTCTGCTAATTTGTTAAATACAGTAAGGATCTGGGCATACAACCTTTCTCCTGTATATGAATTATAACATGGATATGGTGACTTCCCAAAGATTCCAATTCTGCCAATTTTGTTACCAAAAATTCTTTATCTCTTCCATGAAAATGGCTGGTCTTCAGCATCTGGTCAAATACTTCAAATATTTGTATAGCATAGCCAGGAACATACATTTTTAATTACAGGTCCGCGAAACCCTTGTGGTTAAGAAAGAAAAAGATTCAAAAATTTGTACTGAAGTAAAGCTGGCTGACGGATAAAGTGAAGTGAGAGAGAAAATTAACAAACATATATATTTGGTTGTATATTTGTATATTTTTATATATTATACAAAACTGAAGTTGGTTTAATGAGACTGTTGTCTCTGACTTGCAAGACTGAACGAATCTGGCAAAGAAAAGGACATATACTGCATTTTGCTTTCCAATGCAAAGTCTAGGTATTTTTTCTACAACTCAAAATGTCTATTCTATGAAGTCTGTGTTATATTTTCAAAAAAAAATTCTATCCTATATCTGCTGTATGGACTTAATCCAAGAGTGGTAAACTCCTCATAGTTCCTCCTGCAATTTTTTTTCAATACATTTTCAGAAAACAAAAAAGATTATCCTTTGGCACTTTTTTGTTCCAGTTAAATGTTAAATTTTTAAAAGAAAGTTTAGTTTTTCTTTATTAATGACTTGACTAGATAATGGCTCTTCTCTCCAGAAAGTCTTTGCATTAAAAGAGAACTTTTATGACAAATTCAAAAAATATGGAAATTTTATGATAAAATTTTTAAAAGTATGCTTGACCTTTCTTTCCAAGTCTCTCATTAAAATGTTCACTGTTTTATGACTTGCTTCAATGTGGTAATTTCTGTTTAATTTAGCTTAGAGCCAGTTGTTTTCTGAACCAACAGAGGAACTGCATGTGTATATTCACTGAACACAAGGAACATCACTTACATTCATTCATGAGATTGTAGGGTTTGCTTCTCATGGAGAAAGAACTGTACTTTTCCTTGTTGTTGACTCAGTATTTTCCTCCCAGTTTTTCCCTCCCATTTTTTTTATAAAATGTAAGTTTTGATAACTGTGTGGGAAAAAGCTATGAAATTTTGCTTTCTGAGGGATGAAATGTTTACAGTGTCTCATTTCTAGGCATAAATATTATTCAGTCAGTGCTAAAGTTTCTAATTTTTATTTCAGCCATATGACACCCAGTTGATAGTGGTTTAAGAGGTTCACTAAGGAGTAAAGCTGAAAGCTGGCAAAGCCTCTTTTGAGCTGATAGCTTAGGTGAGCAGCAGGAATTACCTGTAACAGCAGCTGCTGTCAGGGGCAGTAGCACAGGAGGCAGCAGCACAGGAGGCAGCAGCCCAGGAGGGAATGAACAGAAGGGAAGAGATACTGAGAACTGGCCTTATCACTCCCAGAACTGATAGTGTGGCAGCCACTGGTAATATGAACTTAAGTGTTAGAGTGCTTTTGCTTTAACTCAAAGGGAATAAATCCACACAAAATCTTTGCACTGAATTTACTAGTAGAGCTGAAAGCATCTTATGTCACTCTGTGCAGCACAGAACCCTCCCCTGTAGGGAGAGCATCCTCCCCACACAGGCTGGATCAGGCTCAGCCAAAAGTGAGATCCTGGTTTTCAACCCCATCTTGGTTTTTCCCATCAGACTGAGCAAGTTACTGGCCTGGTTGATGATCTTGAGGAACTTATTTTCTTTCTCTGTGTCTATTTTCCATGGGGAATGTGTAAGAAATTAGAGATATTCTATTGAAATATTGAATATATAATACATATTATTAGATGTGATGCTGCTCTGGCTGGGTTTCGGCATCCTCTGGTTGTTTTTCAGAGAAGAGAAGGCTTCTGCTGACTCAGTAACACATACGCAGCTTATATATTTTTCATTCCAGTCCTATAAGGGCAGGAGTAGTCCATGGGGTGATCATAGGTACAGATTACTTCAAGACTAGCTCTAAATCTGTGAAGTGCTTTTGGGTTATTTTGAATGAAAGATGTTACAACTTGTAACAGTGATGTGCAGTTTGTTGTGTGACCCAGGAGGCCAAGGAAATGCCATCTGAATGCAGGTCATAGCAGAGGGCTGTACCTGGAAACCATTCTGTTACAGATTTTACTCATCTAAAGCTTTTACCAGTTCTTCATAGTTGAAAATGTTTCCATTGACTTGAGTGAGGCTAGATAAAAGGAGTGTGTCTGTAACAAACATATAAATTGTTTTTTTTCAAAAAAGGAAAAGAATTTCCATATAAAATAGCACAAGCTTAAAGGTGATTCTGGTAGTGCTTATGTTTGACATTTCATAAATTACAAACTTATCTGTTTATGTTACAATGTCCTCAGTTGCATTTATGGTTGAGAAAATCAGAAAGGATTAATCTACTAATGTTTTAAAGAAAAATACCCTGAACTAATTCATCATGCTCTGCCAAAGACAGGTTGATAATAAAGAAAAAAATTACAGAGGCAGTTAAAATTTTTTTAATATTAACAATTATATACTGAGAATGAGTACCATCTTTCCAATTGCATTATAAAACACTCAAAACTTACTTTCTTTTTGAGGAATGTCTGCTGCATTCATTTCTGTGAACTGGAAAATAGATCCAGATAAGGCTCAGTTCTCAAAAGGTGAAAAAAAGCTGAAGTCAAGGTTTATGTCTCATTTATATCACAAGCTTGTAAGTCAGAACATGGCCATTCTACCAGAAACCTCATCTTCACTAGCTGCTGTCTATGTCTTGGAAATGGTGGTACAAAATTTGAACAATTTGATTTCTACTGCATGTGTTTGAAAAATTTATAAAGTGATCGTAGGTTAACTAGGCTGTTCTTGATATTGGCTATGAAATTCTTCTAACTATTGCAGCTATGCACAAGGTAAAAGAACGGAAAGAATGGCATCTGTCAGAGAGACGTGTCCCCTGAAAGGCTCCTTGCAGTGCCATACTTTATCCTGCATTTTGTGTGGGATCTTTCACTTTACTTGGTGAGGAGAATAACTCTTTCAGTGATATCATAACAGAATTTGGTACAATTTTTTATCAAGTTCAGTTTTTCCAATAGGACATTGCTGCTGGGAGGGGATGGAAGGGACCCCTTCATTTTAATTCAGCTGGATCGCATAAGTTTTCCAGAGACTTCTTTACAAGCCCAAAGAAAGAGTTTAAGAAATTCCCCTTATTACTTGGTCTCTGTGAATAGTGATATAACTTTGGTATCTACAAGGCTAAATAAATAGGTTTTTCTCCATGACCTGAAGACTTTTTCCCATTATATAATCACAAGATACTACAGTAATTTGTTTCTGCTGACAATTGTGTACAACATAATTTTATAGAACACTTTTCTAAACAGACCATTTTTTACAGAGCTTTAAACTAATACAAATTTGCTGTATGTCACCTGGCTTGCAGGTTTCTTCTGTTTATATATATGCCTATTTTGTTAGAGAGTTTCATATCAAAGCTTTTAGAATAACAGAAACTTTTAGCATGCCTAATGTTTAGGATGTCTAATTTCATTCTTGAAAAATGTGAGGTAAAGGATGAATTGAAAAGAAAATATTAGAAGAAGTGGAGGCAGGTACTAGCAGTATCCAAGTATCCTTGGCAAGACATTCATCCTCTTTTCAGGACCAGTCCTAAAGCAGAAAACCTCAGAAGGTCAAGCACATAACTTTTCCCTTCACAGTGATATATCGTATCAGTCTGCAGCCTTATTGAACCAGGGACCTTCTCACTCCAGGCTGCTGGGAAACACTCACCTAAGATCACCTTTTCACGTCTGATTTTCCCTGACAGTTTTCCATAAACCTTCAGTAGTACAGAAGCGCTAATTTCAAACTAACTATAGCTTGTTTCCAGTGTTTGGGGTTTGTGGAGTTTAGTTTTTTAGGGTTGTTTGGTTTTTGGTGTGTTTTTGTTGTTGTTGTTGTTTTCTTGTTGTTGTTTTGGGGGGTTTTATTGTTTGTTGGTTTGGTTTTTTTAAACCAAGGCTTCTAAACTACTTCTAGCTGTAGAGAAGAGTAGGCCATGTTTGGGATTATTTTAGCCTTGATTTATCTTTGCTATGCACAAGGTAAAAGAATGGAAAGAATGGCATCTGACAGAGAGACGTGTCCCTCGAAAGGCTCCTTGATTTCACATCTGGTGTTTCCTGCAGGGAGTTCTGTCATCACCCTGCCTTCCCTCTTCTGCTCACACATGGAGCCGCTGCCACACCCACCAGTGTTTGGCTCAGTGGTCAGGTAGTGCTGGCACAGTCTCATGTGGGACCTCAGTGTGCAAAGGAGCCTCCTGTCTGATTTTCACTACTTAGAGAGCTTTGCTTCTTCTCCTCCCACCACTGATCAAGGGTGACATAGTCCAAATTAGGATTTTGCCTGGGCCACACAATCACAACTACGAGACCTGCTTTCCTTCAGGTATAGATGGGAGACAAATGAGCTGGAAGTGGTCTTCACTCACTAGGAGACTCAGAAGACGGTGACAAATTTGGCTCCTGTGTAATGAGTTGCAGGACAAACCTCCACAGAGGCCCATTTGAAGATGGCATAACTTAAAACTGCCCTTTATTACTGCAAGCTGTGTCTATGGCTGAGATCCAAGTTGAGAGTCAGCAAAAACAGATGAAAGCAACCAGCACCGTTTCCTCCATGCGTTTTGCACTAATGAACTGTATTATGTTTTTGAAATTGGTTCTCACCTACAGCTTGAAAATGCAATTATAATTTGGTTGTTTTACCTCTTGCATATTCTTTAGTATGCTGTTCCTAAGCCAGTTCAGAAATGCCACAGCATAAAAAAATTGCTCTCAAAAGGGCTTTTATGTTGTTGGTTTTAAATGCTTTGAAAACCATTAGATTGTTCCAGGCTTACCAGGACATTTCCATAAAAATAAGCTGCATGCCAAAGAATCTGAGATTCATATATTACAGGATATGGTCTCCTCACACCCTCCGCCTACTCATTTGGAAGTGTCTCATGGTTTTCCTGCATCATTTGACACATCTGTAGTCATTTAATTGTTCTAGCCTTTCAGACTGTATTGTGAAACAATTGCTTACAGGACTCATTAAAAGAAAATATAACAAAAAATTCCCATGCGTTGTACCTCCTCCACAGTAACCAGAGCCTTGGAAACTTGCAGGGTATCCAAAAACTTTATGTTTTTTTAAAGAGAACATTTTGACCTGTGTTAGATTAGGCAGCCAGTGTGCTGCATGACTGTTTGAACAATGTTTCAAAGTGGTGAGTGAAATGGGAATGTGTTACACATTACATGGTATTTTTTTATCGTTATTTGCTTATTTCAGTTTTGGTCCTGTCTCAGAAAGGTGCTTAAACATTTCTCTGTGTCAACCCTCAGCTAGCAAAGCCTTTTCTTTAGTCTCAGTGAAATGAGTGCAAATGAAGCATATGCTGAGAGGTAAGCATTAGCTTGGAAAATTTTGCTGAATGGAATATTCTCTCACTAGTCTTTGAAAGTTAACCTGGCAAGAAATGCTACTGGAGTGCATCTGTTTATCTCAATTAGTGTTGTGTCATACAGAAAAAAAACACACTGCCAAATGCTTGAAATTCCACTGCTCCTTATTTCACTCGTCTGCAGAGAGAACTCCCTGCATCTCCAGCTGAGATACCAAACATCTGGCAGATCTCTAAATTCCTATCTACTTCAAGGTCATGGAAGAAGACATGATAATGATGCTGAAATAGGCTTATGCAATGTAATGAATGCGACCGATTTTAAATGTTTAAAATTGGTTTTTATATATATATATATAACAGTTGCATTGAAACATGCATTATTGTAGAGAAATATGTGGCTTATAGGCTGATGAGACCCCATTTGGAGAGTGTCACAAGAAATATAGAAATATGCTGTTTAGGTTTTGAGGGAAGGATCACATCTGAATCAATCCAGAGCTAAATTATCCACTGACAGATCTTGATCATGAAAATCATTTGGGTGGAAAATCATGAGAGTGCATGCAGATCAGTTACCTTAATGTGAAAATGACTTAGTAATAGGAAAATAAAAATTTAATGTCCTTTGCTTTCTACCTTCCTTTTGTGATGCTTGTGTAACACACCTGTTTTCTCTAAGCTGAAATGCTTTAATTTCTCTGAGTTAGTGTTTTGGTAGTATAAATATTTTGGCAAGACGAGAAAAGTCTCAGCACATCCATAAATGTTCTTTATACTGACTTTGTAATAGGATACATAACAACAGAATCTATTGTACAATACCTGGAGCAGGGCAAGATCTATGGTATTTTTTAGCTTAATAGGCAGGCTTAAGTGATGAAAAAACTTGTGCAAGAATGAATTTTAACATGTTTAAGACTGTATTGTACTGCTTCTCAGAGTACCAGCTGAGTTCCTCTTTATTTCAGTCTGTCCATGTTTTTATGCCACATTCATCATTACATTTGACTGCCTGGAGACTTGGCTCTCCTCCAGTTCAGCTTTCCAGGCACACAGATGTAGTAATGATGAGTAGAGATGAGATTTTGTTTAAGCTCAGACTCTCAGGCTTCAAGATACACTTGCAGAGGTCTCAGAAACTCTGCCTTGAGAGCCAGGGATCCCAAATGCTGGCCTGGGTGTTCAGGACTAGTAGGAGGAATAACAGCCTTCCTGTCAAAACAGCAGAGTCAGGTGTGGTGCTGGGTCAGATGTCATGAGATCCTATGAGAGACAAGAGGTATCCTTCTGTTTTTTCCTTCTCTATCCCTAATCACTTTCTCCCTATATCTTCCATGATTTCTTCCACTTCTGACCCCAAGACAATATGCTGGATTTGGCAAACACTTCATCAGCTTTAAATGAAACATAGTAGGTTCCACAAGTGATCATTTCCAAGGTAACTTCATTTAATCAGAAAATCACAGACTTTCTCTGGAGCCAACTTTTGTCCTGATGAGAGGGAAACAGGATAACCTATAGCGGTTTTGTTGGGACACACCATTGCCAAAGATGCTCAGTAAGTTTGCATTACCTGGGGAGAAACAATAAAAACTATAATTTAGCAAACACAGGAAAAGGTCCATGATTAATGTGAGCATTTGCAGGTAAGCAGGAACAGTTCAGTGACTTTGTAAATCCCTTCTCAGAGTGGTGTTCAATAACACAGAGAGGTGCAAAGAGAAGCTCCTCTCTTTGCACCCTCACTCAGTACCTTATAGACTGTACCTCAGTATTTCACTATTTTCATTGTAAGGCTTAATTCAGAGTTCAGACTACACGGGGGAATAGTGTGCACAGCGCAGATTCTATCATACTTTCCATCTCAGCTGGCTTTTCAGCAGAGAGGTGATGTAAGCACTCTAAGGAGCAGTTTGGATATATTCAGAAAACAGATCTTTTTAATAGTTTTTCTCTCATTTGGTTTTATTGGTGTGTTAGAATAGAGGCAGCATTAAACAGCTTGTGTGTAACTTATACACATCATGAACTTTTGCCAATTATAATAGATCTGAGAATATGTATGTATTTACAGAGCAGTATGTATGTGTGCCAACATATAGCCAACACAGAAATGTGTGTGCTTCTAGCAGAAAAGTTTAAGAATAATATACAAGCCATTGAAGAGCCACTGATGTGTTCATTCATAATTTTTTTTCAGTTTGAGCACCAGTTTCGAGTTCTTTTCCAGTACTAATTGAATTGAGTGTGTCTAAAGCACCAAGGGGTAGCAAAATCCAGTGGACTAGACTGGGCATCTTTTGCAGAGAGAATTCCAGATCTAACTGTGTTATAGTAAGTAATTTTCCTATGGCCTGACACACAACATGTTTCTGTGCAGCAAATTTAACAGAGGTTATGCAGTTTGCATCGTCTTTTTTTCCCTCTCTTAGTCAGTTTTTCCAGCTAATGGAAAGAGAATGTCTTGGCTTCATCTTTATTCCACCCTCATTCCATCAGGCCCAAACTCTGAGTTGGAAAACTCCCAATAGGATCAGGACACATATGGTCTCTTAAGTAATGCTTCTGAATCAGTACATGGGTTTGCAAAGTACATTTTTACTCTTTAATTTCTTTGCAAGATCAATTCATTGCTCAGCTTATATTTCTTCATGAATAAACAAATAGGTATATGTTTGCACGTATATACATGTAAATGTATGCATATTTATATATTAGTAAGCCCATTTTCTCTACCTTGCCAGCCCTCCAGAAGGTGGTGCTTCCAGCTCTGTGTATGTGAGCTAAAGAGAGACATTTACTTTTGTATATGCGGTGACAGGAAGTGAGATGAACCAGTTCACATCTGTTAGCCATTAAACAGCGAAATAAGAACAACAATACTAAAATATGATTTTAGCCAGGCCAGCAAGAACAGAAATCAGACATAGAAAGCTGAAGGTGAGTCAAAAGGCAGCCCACATCCAGCTGATTTCTTCAAAGGCAAATGCTATGTACTTTTTCCTGGTTTTCAGTTCTGCAAAAGCCGCCTTCTTGGATCATTAAAATACGCCATCAGAATGAGAGGGTTTGAGGATTTCCTGTAGAAAACTATAGCAGCATTCATTCCTGCAGCAGTGTCTGAGAGGAGCAAGCATGGGTCACAGAAATTCTTGGATTTAGAAAAGCAGCACTGTTCTTACACTTCCTCTCAATAGCCTCCTACACCTTGATCTGCTGATCCTTTCCCGGCACACTGCTGAACAATTGTAAAATAGATTAATTAGAAATGCATGCCGTCTTTTAATAGATACTACCCAAGCCATCAAGGGTTGACAGGGTTTATTTAATAGCTCTTTTATGATGTATTGTTGACCTTCACTAAAATCTTATCGATTCAATGAGAGTAAAAGGGGCTTTAGAAGATCATGCCTCAGAACATTGCTTTGAGTGATAAAACAATCAATTCTTAAATTTAAACGTTGCTCTTTTGCCTATATGCATGATAGTTGTTCCCAGATAGCAGCTGTCATTGCAGAAAACTCTGGCAAGCTGAAGGAAATCATGATTAATTGGAGAACTGGTATTCAGAGAAAATGGCTGGCTGCCAACAGGCTGCAAAAGTAAATAGCATCAATTAAGTCAACATAGCTAATTTTCTCCTGAGCTAGTAATTACACTCTGTGCACAATGACCTCTTCATTAAAATAATGGAATATTGTAGAAATATAAGTGAACAACAGTTTGAGTGTTATTCAAGCTATTTCTTCATGGTTTAATAAAATAAAAAAAGATAAGCCCTGACTTTTACCCATTTTGATCACTTTGGCAAATACTATTTCTACGCAAGTTCTCTATTTTTACTATTTCTTTCATGGATCTGTTCATGTGTAAATAAAAAATCAAGCTCTTGGTAGAGCATTTTATAAATATCGATATTTGTGCAAATATTTGATACAAGTTTGATTCTTAGTTTTAGGCTGCTTGTTTGTTTCAGTTTTCAAAACAGAGTGTGTTTCTCAAGCCTGCAGTCAGGGATCATGTGGTGATGATCCGATGGCGGTGTGTTGCTGGTCGTGCCTCACTGACGGGACAGCCCTGAGCCTGGCCTAACTCAAGTGTTCTTGTCCCTGAGTTCAGAAGGACAGGATAAAGGGTGTCCAGCACGAACTGTTCTAGGTTTGGAGGACCTGTTGATGCAAGCAGACTGGCAGGAAAGGCTTTACCAACTTTTTCTATTTCAGTAGATATCGCGGGGCTGTGACTCAAAGGCCCCGTACGGTGGATTGTGCTCATTGCCATCTGGCAGAGAATGACAGGAGAGGCGGATACGTGTAGCCATAACTGCTGAGCTCAAATGTAATGTAGTGCTGGCTGTTCCCTGAGGAATAGGAAATTACCACAATGACATTATCACTCTCTTCTCCAGGTGAGAAGGGAGGGGTCTCTGTGTGTTTACATTGTGTCAGATCGTAGCTGTGCACAAATATACATTTCTCGTTTGAGCTGTTTCACAGAGAAGGTCAACAAATTATCTGCACCCTGGCCAGACTTCAAAAGTTCAGAGGTTTGGTTTAGAAAGAGCTGCAGTCACTGATTCAAAATTTATAAAAGCTCTCCAGATTTTCTGAGACTGTAAAACTGGGCTGGAGCAGCATTTTTCCTGCAGCTTTCAGCACTTCTGTTTCCCATCTTAGCTGGACAGTAGAATCGAAAAAACACTTCTTCAGAAATTCCAAGAGCTTAAGAACATTTGGTCCCAGTCTGGTTCTAAAAATGAATAAGGATCTGGGAAGCTGTCTGGTGGAGTAATATCTAACCCACCTAGTCTGTCCCATTGTGCCTGCAGCTCCCTTTGGACTGGGTGCCATTGTTGTAGCTGGAATTTGGTGCGACACTCAGCATGCTCCTTAACAAACTAGTTTGTCATCTTTCGTAGTTACTTACAGGTTCTTATGGATATTAAAGCAGATTCTGTTTAATCTTTGATAGTTTGCACTGTACTCTGGTGAAGAAAGGGCCCAGTGGTTTGACAGCTGCAATATTGCAATGTCAACAAGGAGTCTTATATTTCAGAATAGCAGAAAACGTGCTCCTAATGCTTTGGGGTTTCAGATACAAAAAGGCTGTTTATAGTCACATGGCCAAGGCATGGCCAAGTCAAGTCATGGGAAGGAAATCAATTTCAGCTCCTGCTATTAACTCTTTTACAACATGACTCTGGGATTATGATGTAAGGACTAGATATACATCCTTCTTCCTCTTGCTTGAAAAATGCTTTAGGTATTTTACCAGAGTGTATTTACAAAAATTCTGGACTACTGCAACAAGTGGGTCAGTACCAACATGTTTCATGTGTGCCAGCAATGACCACTGTAAGGGCAGCAGCCTAAACTCTATTGCTGCAGCTGGAAGAGAATTTGTCAGGTTTGGACATGTTATTTCCATTTGGCCATTTGGCTAAATAAATGCATATTAAGCTATTCTTACCCAAATACATGGCCTTTTAATTTTTTTTTCCTCCACTGGAAAAACCAGACTTTTCTTGCAGTCCTGGGAAGTGAGGATTAATATTTGCATACTACTAGTTTCTAATGTCAGTAAAAGAAAACTAGCTAATATATCCTCCTAAGAAATTTCAGGTATGCAGAGGGAGCAGACTTTCTCAGAGAACCTCAAAGACACAGATTCAAGGCCTGCCCTTCAGACTTAAAACCAACTGTATTTCAGGGGTATTTGCAGCAAGGGAAGGGAAATAATTGCTAAACCAGTTACAAAAAGAGGAGAAATTGTAACACTCAGTTTGGATCTGGGCTCACACATTAAGCCATTCAGGAGATTTGGGATCTGCAACTGTGGTATGAGTTCACTCACATTACTGTGTATGGTAAGAAACTTCCAGCAATTGTGCTTATGTGGGGAGTAGACATTATGTGGGGCTCCTTGGATGTTTCTGTGGGAACAGACTGCAGCTGTGTGTAGCCGCTGGCTCCTCCAGGGACACCACGTTGTAGGTTGCCTATGAAGGAATTCTGAGAGATATCTCACCAACACAGAAATCTTCCTGTACTTTCCCAAGGGATTGAGTGCTGCCTAAATATTACAGACAATGGAAAAATGTCTTTGAACCCTATCTGCAAATTTAAACCACTTGGCACCTTTCTTTTCATCATGGGAAGAATTTTTCTTTTAGTTTTCTGTACTGTATTTGGAGTCCAAGATAGTCAGGTTAATACTACTGTAATGGTGCCTCTGTAGAGTCTACCTTTCTCCATTTTTAAATAAGTACCATGGTACCTCACAAGAAGGTCAAGCAAATTCATATTTGTGTAGTACTTAGAACTCTTTAAGCTGAAGGGAGTGTAAAAATGCAGTGTTCATTTAATTGGGTGCATTTCTGGAGTAAAACTAGATTCCACATTGTGTTAAATAAATATTACGTTATAAGCTTAGTTTTGTATTAATACAGAAATTTTAAAATAATAGGTAGTTAATAAAAATAATATACAATTTTACATCCTATCACAGGATACTTTTAGCAATTGAATGTTATTTAGACTCTGAAAATAGAAAACATTGGAATTAGTATTGTGACTTATCATGGCTTTATAGAGATTAATTTGATGTTTGGTGGATATAATTTTGCCCCTCTCACTTTTATGATATATTACATTTCACTCCTGTTTCGAGCTTCTCATGCTTGGTTAAAAGAGTGCAATAGTCAGGCTGCAAGATTCAGCAAGGCTTCCCACTAAATGTATTATCCATGTGACCTACATGTGAAATTCCACATTAAAAGAATATTATTAAATTTTTGAGGCAAGTAATTATGAAAGTGGAGCTTGAGACTGCATGCACACTTTCAGTTCAGGTCACATATTTGCATTTTGATCATGCAGTTTGTTTTTTTTAAGTCACTAGTCTCATGCACTTGTCAGCACTCAGGATATATCTATTCTTCAGGTGCACCAGAGCTGTGAAATTAGGCAGGCCTAGTGCCTTTGGATGTGGATTCAACATCTATGTCATCATATGCATTAAGTAAGGCAGGGGAATCACTCTTGGAATAAAAAGAATGGTCTCTGCCCATCTCTTCCGTAATTCCTGTGAGATGATGCTGGGCAAGGCCCTAAAACCAGTCCTTATCAAAGCTGACTGAGAATGTTCTTATTTCTGGTGTTCAGACATGCAGGTGAAGGCAGTAGGACCTGTACTGTGGGCATGTAAGTACTGTGAAAACTTCATTCCCAGGGGTCACAACTAAAAAAATAAAATTGCTATCGTTATTTCAGCTGCAAAATGGAAACTATATTGTGAAGATAATTAATACATATGAAACACTAAGATACTACTCTAAATATGACACAAAAAATCTTGAGGAAATTAATAGAGCTATCCTGAGATTAGCTTTTGAATAAAGTGAAACACGAGGGCTGTGATTACACACTGAAAATAGGTCAAAACAGCCAACTGAGCACTGTATTTTTGTGAGCACATTTCAATTCAAAAAATGAGACAAAGACCCACTCTACAAGAAAAAGAGCCCCAAACCTGACTGTGAAATCATTGCATTATATATTCACAGGGAGACCAAAGAAAGGTCAGGTATATTGTCGTTTCTGACTTTCTGAGTGTTTGACTTGGCAACTTCAGCCCTTTATGAGTCACATATGTACTGGGAGAAAAGTGCGATAAATTCATTGTCAGATTTTTTTTTTATATTATTCTTACTTCTCAATGTCATAAAATAACTTAGTGCAGCCCAGTTTCACCTTCCATTTAAAAGAAATGCAGTATTTTAGATGTGGTTTTGTACTTACTGAGGAATGTAAATTTGACATAGAAGAACATTAGTTCTTTTCAGGAAAAGTTTCCTGCTAGCAGCTTTCAGAAATAACTGGGTTTTCTCATCAGAAACGGAGGAAAAATGAGATACATTTGCAAATACCACAGACCTTCCATGAAGATACCACCACTGTTTCTTCAGTTTTTAAAACAATATTGGCCAGCCAGTCAGTCATGAATGGGAGCAGAAGAGAACAAGGAAAAAATCTTCCCTTAGTGAGAAGATGGGCAAAAAACAGACCACCTCCATGGAAAGTGCTGTTCTCCTCATACCACCAATGTTTCTTGCTCTGTGTTAAAAGACAATGTTTCTTTCCTCATTCTTGACCATTGTCATAGCCTGCTGTCAAGGGAGCAAGTAGAAAATAAGGCAAAGAAAAAAAAAGAGATCTGTTAAGAGGAAGGTGATAACAACTTTTAACAATTTTAAATGTTGAGGTTAAAAAAAGGGAATATTCTTACAGAAATATTTAGGCTCTATTCAAAATGCTGACTGTGCAGGGACTCACACCTTGCATTATCACTTTGCATTTTTTCTTTTCCCCTTACGAAGTGGTTTCCACATAAAAATAAAAAGGCAGGATCAGGCAGCCCTACAGCTTTCTCCTCAGCTGTTCATCTCTTTGATGAGAAGTGGTGACAGAGAGCAGTTGCCTTGGCATGTTTTTCCCTAGCCTAGGGGAGGTGTAGTACTGTTTCAGATATGCTGCACACTAGGTGAGCAGTGGACTTCCAGGTTTCCCAAAGGAAAGTCAAAACTCCAGAGCAGTCAGCCTCTATTTACTTCAGGTAAAAGAACTGGAGATACCAGAGTCTGGGTGAAGAAGAGGGTGAGAGAGATTTGAACGTAATTTTCTATTTTGTCCAATGGACATTTGATGAACTTCGTTGATTTTCTTGACTTCTTCTGTTCCTTTTCCCACTCATATTTTTAGCACCCTAGTTTGGGAATGAGAAATAATAGCACTAGGGTGTTTTCCACTGCTTTAAGGAAGACATTTACAGGAGTGTATCAGAAAGGTGAAGAAAGATGTTTCCCTATCCACAGGTTTTATCTCTGACTCCATTTTCGTGCAAGTGACAAATACATACTATTATGTTGTATTAGGAGCAGCATTGGTTCATAAACTTCTTTTTCAGCTTAAAAATATCCAGTCAGACTTTGAAGAAATGCTCCTCTGTTGTGATTTTAGGATGGTACAGTTTCTTCTAGGACAGTTGAAGTAAGAAGGAGGAATATTAATTTAGTTCGCTCTTCTCTGTGTTCGGAAACAGAAGAAATGAAGGGGCAGAGGTGCAAGGTTGGTGGGCTTCTTGAACCTCTGTAGAAGTTGTTTGACTGTTCAAAGTAAAAAAATATCAAAGCTTACTGGTGCAAATTCTTCTCTACTAGAAAGCTAAATTAGGAAAATAAATAAAACATGCTCATGGTCAGCACAAGCTTGATCCAATAAGAAACTAAGTCTCACAGATAATGGATGCCAATGTCTGTTGTGAAAAGCCAAAATATTGTGCAAAACCAGATTACAGTTGACAACAGGCTGATGATGGTGACAGTGAGCAGGTCAGTGCTTATTTGCTGTGATTTCATCACCCTGGTAACACTGGGGCCATGTTTCTGTGCAGCCATTCCTGTGGCGTGCTCCATCCGTTCACCAGCTCTGTTTCCTCACTGGCTGCTTTAGGTACCAGGTTTATTTTTGGTGCCTGTTTAAGCTGATGAAGCATATAACCTTGAATCAACACAACGTTTCAGATTTCTCACTCTGCATTGCCTGTTTTTCTTGCCTAGGAAAGCCTGGGGTAAACACAGCACACACTAGTAGTGAGATGCAGCACAGATTGCCTCCTCAACAACTCACACAGTGTGTTTTCTTATAGAAAAAATAAATACATTGGGCAGACAAGAAAATTGCTTGCAGCAATGAGTGGGAGTTTACAAACTAACTAAAGGGCTTTGATTCCTATGTCCTCTAGTTACACTAAATACCAGAAGATAACATCACAGCATAGCATAGGAGAAAACACTGAAGGCAACACATTTGTTTGTTTATTACTGTTTTGTTTGAATTTATTGATACACATGTTCTGCTCTGGGTGCTTATAGGGTTACATAAATCTGGTTTTCCCCAGGTAGGTTTGTTTGTTTGTTTGTTTGTTTTGGGGGGTTTTTTTTGAGCCACAAATTATAATGTTTATCATGCTGATGAAGCAATGGTTGGGGGACAAATATGACATTAAAAATAGACTTGGATTTCCTAATCATCTGAAATGCTGGCTTGCAAACCCATGCAGCAATGTTGATTTGTGGGTAGTTAATTTTCTTGGCCATTGTTTTTCTACTGTGTGATGCTGTGAGATTATTTCTAGGCAAAATAAAATATACAGTTATACATAGTAAGAGAATTGTATAGTAGAAAATGTTCTTGGCATGCACACACTACTCAGAATGAGTACATAACGTGCACTTGAATGGATGAGCTGTTTTTTGTTTGTTTTTCCACTGGCAAATCAAGAAATTAAGCACAATCTATTTTGAACTAATTTTTCCTTTTTTAGGTTGGGTTTTTTGTTTGCATTTGTTTTGGTTTTTTTCAAGATACAAAATTTTATTTTCCTTTACACCTAGTTCCAAGATTCTGGACCAAACACTTACTTAAGTGATATTTCCATCATTTCACTGACCTTACTTATTCACTTTTCAACCCAATTCAAAAATCTTAAGAGATTCAGATACTTGAGAAAACAAGAACTATATTTCCTTATTGAGTATTGAGTTCAGCTTTTTATCCTGAAGTAAACATAGAGCTGAAATTCTGCAGGGGACAGAGGCCAGCAGAAAGCTGGTCACAAACACTATTTTGCGATGTTTGCATGGGGGAATAGCTCAGCACTGTCTTCATTGCCTCAGATTTGCAGTACCTGGAGCTGAGACACTGTGGTTAGACAGAGCAGAGAGCATTAGCTGGGCTTGGGCTTGGGTTGGACTCAAAGCCTGAGGGCTGGATTCAATGCTAATAGAAAGGGAAAGGAGGCTTTCTTTTTATTTCTTTGGTCTTTGGACCAGCCTGAGATTGTTTGCCCTACCTCATTTGCTCAGCAGAGACAGAGACTGTGGATGCTGTTCCCATACACAAACCGAAGCTTCTGAATCAGAAGAGCCATAACTTATCCCCCAGGTTGTTTTTCCTCAGCAATCAGATTATTTGTCTCTTAGAGGGTGACAGGAATTTCATTCACAGCAAGTAAAAGAAAATTGAAGCATTCCTGGTACAACAAAACCTTATTTGCAGGGATTTATAACCATTTTTGAGCTAAAGAGAAGTTGTGGCACAGCATCTTGTACTGTGAGATCATTTCCCATTGTTCAAGGAATATGTTCTCTTATTATTATGCCTTGAAATGGAAATGCTGAGAAATGGATACAAGGATATAGTCTAGGATTTCTAAGTAAAAAACCACGCTTCTTGGAAGAGCTGAATTCTTTTTTAAAAAACCCCATGCAGTTAAAGAATTCAAGTGACAAGCAATTTGCATATTTAATGCCATATATTTTCTTTATGTTTTAGCCTCACACACATAACAAAATGGACAGCCTTTTCTTTTTCCTTTCATCTAGATAATTTTTTTTTAATTCAATTTGCCTCACTGCCTTCCCAAAGGCACTGTCTTTGGTGCATATGGGGATGGAGTCAGAGAAGAGTCAGAATGCTACCTCTTGAATTCATGCCCTAGACTGGAAAAAAATGGTCAATGAGTTGCAGAAAATAGATTGGTTTCACTCTTTTGATGCAATGGAGATGTCTGCCTCTGTTGCTCAGGCTGTCAAATGTTCCTAGAAACAGCAGTTAGGCAAACTGGTAAAGAAGGGGATTCAAAGAAAAGAGGCAGCAAGTTGAACAAGCTCCGCAATACTGAGTGGACACCTAAAGAAGAAAAGTGATTGCATTCACATGTATTCTTTCTGCAAAGCAAGATGTGGAAAATCATCAGTTTTCTAACCAGACTGTGCTAGTAATTTTGTAATTCCAGGGTTCTTTTCCTTCTCTTTCCCATCCATCCCCAGCAGCGCTTCAAAATTAGCTGTAATTTTCATGGTTCAGTTATTAGGGTATGAAATGCATAAAGTTTGGCGGGTAGCAACAATGAACCCTAAAATTAAGCATTTAGTACTGAAATGTCTATATTACCCTGGATAAATATGCCTGTATTTTTGTTGGATGGGTTCAAGAGCTAAAGAGGCTGGGAAAACCTGAAATCAACTAAAACTAACTAAGTGAAGGGAACGGAAGGCAATTATTTGCCTCAAGTGGTGGCTGGGGAGTGGGAGAGCAATAAGGTGAAACCAAGCAAGACACTTGAGAGATACAGTAATAGATGTGGGATACAGAGTTAATATCAGTGTTAAGAGACAGAACTGCTTATTTGCTCTCTCTTTATATTCTCTGTTTCTTACCTTTCTTCTGTGTTCATATTTTCTTGACATACTTTACTTTTCCTTTTTTTCAATCTTTCTCCTTTTTCCTTTTTTCCTCCTTTTTTCCTCCTTTTTACCCTTTTTATCTTTCTGCACCAATCACACTTGGCCCACTCTAAGCATTCTGTTTCTGTATATCTTACAGCAGCCCTTGGACCCAGACAAAACCTAGATATTGCTCTATACATTATAGCAGAGGACTTTGACTTGTGATGAAGGTCACAGCTTTCAAAGAAGCACTTGTTTAAAGTGTGCACTTGGGCCCCACACAGAGCCCTATGGAATTTACTGGCAGACAAGGATGTAAATAAGAGGTTTATTACTATAGGTGGAATAGTGAGTGCCTACATACATGCCTCCAGCAGTCCTCATTCTGGAAACACCATTGTGCTGAGCACTGGGCTGGTGGTTTTGTCTGTGTTATTGTGGTATTCTGATGAAGAACAGTTGTATGAGATAATGTCATCTGCAAGATATGCAGTCATTTGTAATTCTTTTTGCCACAAACATTGTTTCCTAGTCTTTTTCTATTTTAAACTTGCACTTTCCTTAGTGAGAAATTCAGTTTCCCTCCAATGTGATATTCCTGCTTGAAAGGAACTTCCCTTCACCCACACTTTGTTTTTCTCCTGGTATCACTTCTTTCTTTCCTCTTCTTCAGGGGCTAACCTGAAATAGAAAGAACTCCTGCTCTGTGCTGTTCTTGCTGTTTTCCTTCCCATACCCGTTACTTCTGATCTCACGGTATTTCCCTGTTCTGGCTATGGAGTGTTGTTCTACCCAGGTGAATTAAATTTACTCCTAATTTCCCACATGTTCAGCATCACCAGCTGATAGAATTTACTGGGGCTGTATCCTTTGTGGATGTACTTCATTTTCGACAATAAGAGGCAGGGCTCTGTTGCCTTCCTTTCTATATAAGCAAAAAGGCTGAATCCTGCTGAACAACTAAATTTGCTTGCACAGAGACTGCAACAGAAAAATTTCCATATACTACGAGAAATGACCCACCAAAGCTGGTTGAAAATGTGGAGATTGTACTAGAAATGTTAAAATGAGCATCTTAGGAGGGTAAGTCTGGTTGCAGAGATACCAGACTGAGCAGACGGCTGGGGAAGGGTGACAAAAATGACAGCTGGATTAGCAGGTCATCAGGATCCTATCACTTGTGTGTGTACCTTTTTAAGTCACCCAGAGTAGGGGACAAAGTAGAGTGAGTAAATCCTGATGACTCACAGAGGTGGAACGGGATGGAGACATTAGTCACTGTCATCCCCTGTAGTGTGCAAAGAGGCATGTCTAAAACCAGCACCAGGCTGCCAGCTGAGGAAGGAGAGGAGACATGAGGAGCAGTTGATAGCTGACAGGGTCTCTGTGTGTCATTGCAGAGAAGTCAGGACAGGAGACCAGGATATGAGCACCTGGATGGATGCATGGATGCTGGGCAGACCACTCATGTGCAGCAAGCCTTGGCATTCAGGAATAGGGGTGGGAGTGTGAGTCTGTCTGAAGTCAGCTTTGGCTTAAAATTCTCTTCTCCTACAAGTTCTTTCATGACTTGCTGTGTTGTTGCTACAGCAGCTCAGGGTTATTTCCTGCAAGTGGGGCAACTCTGCTATCTTAGGGATGGCTGGTAGTTGAGCTTCCCCTGGGACAGAGGAAAAGAGGAGGACAAGAGTAGGTCGTCCTCTAGTATGCACACGAGGCAGAGACAGCATGAATCTCCACATCATAGACACGGGGGATGAAAAAATACTTGTTGAACCACCAGCTTCATCTTTTATAGAGAAACTGCAGCGTGGACCTAAGCCATGACATCCAAGACTGTGATGTTACCCACTCTGTGCTTTCCTGCTCCTGGAAGTAGAAAAATGTTGTCTCAATGCATTTACTACAAATAATACAAACTCGATCTAAGGCATGCTGCCACACTTTTATAATTTTCTGGATGAAGCAGAAAAGAAAGACTACTATTCTGCATAAAGGGAGAAGCATGCTTCTCACTGACAGATGTGTCTAATGCTGGAACACAAAGTACTTGGCACAAAATTGGAAATGAATGAATACATGACTATTGCATTCCCCATTCTCATTTGAGATATTACCCATATAATCTCCTCATCCTAAGTGTCAGATTCCAGCTGAATAGCCTTGTTTTCTAGCTAGACAAAACATTTGATGATGTCTACATGATTTAGAAGTAGATTGCTTCTAAACACAAAAACATACTCCTGAGAGGAGTTGGTGAGCTGCACAGCCTGGTTTTCAGATTCTTGACACCAAGGCACAAAGCTTGCTTCTTTCCTACAGGATCTAAAGGTGAAGAGAGATTAGACTTTTTCTTCCAAAAGCGTCAGCATAATGAACAAGGAGCCCCTAATAGGACCACAGTGTCTAATAGCTCATAAAAAACAGTGAGCTGTTCCATTTTAAGTCAAGAATACAGAGAATTGTTTCTGTTCTCTGAAACCACATATTGGAACTCCCCTTTTGAGGCAGATGCTCTGACATGGGAGGATAGGCAGTTCAGCTGGAGCTGCAGTTCTGGAGTGGAATAATTATTTAGCTGTAGGTGGTTTGTAGGAATACTTTTATTTTATGTCTAAGATCACTCCAATACTAAATTGGAATTTTTTTCTTGAAGAGCATGTCTCATTGGCATTTCACAAATCTGTAAACTTACACTAAATGGGTCTCTTTCAGAATGCCTGTTAAAAATTAACTCATTTTTATGGCACTTTTAGAGGTTAGTTAAAATCCCATTAAGGGACATTAGAGTGGGACAAAAATGTCAGGACATGTCCAAGGTCACCTGAGTGTGGAAACAGAATAGCAAGTAACAACAGGGAAGGAGATGGTCTAGTTGTCTTCTGTATTCAACTCAGGCTCCCTTTTCTGCCATCTCCCACAGCATTGTACATGAGTTCAAATCTGCAAACACTTTTACTTAATTAGCAGCCTCTCAGTCAATGGCCCCATTCAGCTGTCTCAATTAACGTCTGTTTTTACCAGGTCCCTTTTCCATTTGGATTCAATAGAATATTTATGTAAGTGAGAGCCGGTGATGGGGGACTAGCATGACTTGTGTGGGCTGAGCAGGGTTCATGTGCCTTTGTAATGGAATTTTTTTAAGTATTTTCTTCTCAGACAGGTCTTCTCTTTCTTTTCTTTTAGTTGGTAGTCTCAGTTAATAATTCTGCTTCATTTAAAGTTAATGCCAAATTAGTGCTATTTTATGGGGTGTTTACGTTGTAAATGGAGAACTGGTAAATCAGTGTCCTAATTTCTGTTGTCACTCCAGTGCTTAATTTTGTTTTTGTCAGATGATTATCTGTTATGTACACAACACTGTAGTTTCATACTTGCCATTTGACTCTCTCAGTTGCAAGACCCTTGTTGCACTCCTCTTTCAAGGCTTCTTCTACAGACCTCTGACTGCAGCAAGCTTACAATTGTTGTTTTAGAATCCTAAAAGATGTGAAGTTGCAAAAGGGGAAGAACATTTTAATATAACTGCGCATTAAGTATGGTTACTGAGTCATTGTTTCGGTTTTATGCAGCACATATTTCTGGCTAGTGTGAAATGCACTAAGAACCAAATTTTAAAACCATCTGCACCTCCTGTTTCTGTCTAAGACATTATTTATGGTTTTGGCTTTGTACCCTAAGCTAAATACAGAATGTGTGAAGACTCTTAATTAACCCTTTGAGACATGAGTTTCCCATCAATATATGCAACAGGAACATGTTTTTAATTAGGTAGTAAAACTCCCAGGATTTATACTCGTTCAAAATTTGCTCCATTATGAAACTAAAGGGAGTATATGTTAAATGAATTAAGAGGGGAAAAAAAAATCTACTCTATGTTTAAGTAAAGCTAGATTTGTCTTGCATTCCCACCAAAGCCAGGAAATGCATATTTACATTAATCCAAGATGTTTTAATGAATATGATCATGGTTCGATGCAATTTTTCTCACCTGAATGGGCAACCTGTAGGTATTTATTTTCTCTTTTCTCTATCATTTTTTCATAAGATCTGTTCATGCCTTAGGTATTTCTCAGAATGCCCAGTCCTCTCCCATTATGGTGGATGTGGTAGTCAATTAAAGAAGAAGTTCTGCATAAAGTTGAGCTCAGCTCAAGCCCAGAAAAATATTTCAGCACTTAGCTGACATAAAGTGTGTGAAATCAAGTTCATTAGTTGCATAACTGAAGTTATATACATCAGTGACTTGTAGCCCAAAGAAACACTCTGGCTGTTTAATGATAAAATGGGACAATCCTCTTGTGATGTGCCATTGCTTGCCATAACCAAAACCAACTGAACACTTTGTGGGGAGATAATCTTACCTTTACTATTATTTCAATCCTAAATTAAACTTTATAGAGAGATTTTAATATTGACGTGTGTAATAAAACATGGTCTAAATAAAAGGCACAATGCTGGTGTTCTTATACTGCTGTATTTGCTACTCAGTCATTTCAATTTTAAATCAGAAATTGCAGAAATGCCTAATTCAAGCAAAATTCTTAAGGGTCTGAAAAATATGTTTTAAATAAAAGCTTATTTAAGTTACATGAGCACAAGAAAGTAGTTCAAAATGGAAAGACTGTTTTTCTTTGTGCATGTTAAAATTAAATGTAGCATGTTCATCTTCCTCTTTTCTTTTTTCTTTTAAAGGATTTTAATGAAGCTCTTCACACTCGTATACAGTGTCTTAGAGTGCCAGGTTTCAAGCTAAGTGAATTTTTTTGTACAAGTGGTAAAACAACAGAAATAGTAGTTCAAGGTAAATGCCTTCAGACAAAAGAGGTTCAGCTGTGTAATTGTAATTGGTGTTGAGAAGCTCCATGGGTTTCCTGTTTGGTACAGTGCCATGGATGATTTTTACACTTCCCTGCAGAAAACCTCCTTCTCCCTTCCCTTATTTTCTGCAATGATCCTGAACAGAAGCAGTGCCTTCGTAGGAAAACAGACACATTGCTTAGAGAAGGTTTGCAGGCCATAACATGTAAAAATTAAAAGAAAAATACATTAAATTCAGTGAATTGGCTTGACAATTATCTTGTTTCTAGTGGTGGTATTTGCACCTATGCTAGCTGAGTATAAAGTGATGACATCCATATATTTTTTTAACATCGTATTTCAGCCAAGGGCCCCCAGGTTCAAAAGCAATGGCTAATCAGACTCCTAAGCTAGGCCAGGAATAACTCTGGGGGATTACTGCTCCATGAGATTTAAGGTACAGTTTCAGATACACTTATTTAGTGGGGATGAGATAGTATGGCTTTCAAAGGTCGTCTTCTGCCACAAAGTTTGCAACAAAGCCACACAAACAGGCACTCTGACAGCAAAGACACAGTGGTGGGGCTGAGGATCCAAGGGCAGGGACAGGGCACACCGTGGTCACCTCTCAGCTGAAGAGCTGCTGCAAACTATCTGTAGGTGAAACACCAGCTTTAGAGGGTAAAATTGCCATACCACTGCTTGAACACAGAAGTGCAACTGAGACAAATTAAAATCTTAAATCACAATTTAGACTATGTTCAGTAAGCACATTTTTTATGCCTTTGTATTAAAAAAACCCCTATTGTTTATTTTTTATATTAAATAATATTCCCACATGTTTAAGTGATACCACAATGTGTATAGGTCAATTCATGCCCACTTGAGACCTTCAAATGCCCCAGTCTGTTGTTTTTCTGCATGATCTGAGATATTTTAATGTACAGAAATAGGAATGCACTCTAGCACTGAAAGACCTTTGCCCCTGCATTGGGGTTATGAATAAATAAGCGAGGAAGAAAACACTTGGAAATGGGGAGAATGCCTGTCTTATAACAAGATAATTGCCTGTTTTGATAGTTTCATCAACCTTCCACTGTACTTCAGGGTGCTCTGGTGGGAGAGTAGATCTGGTGACTCACTCTTGTTGTTTACCCTTTTGGCCACTCTTTGGCCTGATAGTCAGTCTTGGGTCACCTTAGCTCCGTCTCATTTTTCTCTGATCCGTTGAAGAACTGGTTCCGTTTGCTAACACAGAATAGGATTTGGTGGGAGTGGGTATTTTTTTTTTTGTTGATGGTTTTTCATTTTGTTTTGTTTGGGTTTGCTTGGTTGGGTTTTTTCCTTGGTTTGTACTCTGCTAATTTCATGGTTTGTGTTTTTTTTTCAGAGGACTGGATGAATGTACAGTTCTTAGGGTTCCTAAGTAATGTGCTAACAGAAGTAAATTTTTAAATTGGTCTTAATATACTTTTAAGACAGAATTTCTCTGATGTTTCGTACTTCAACATCTTCTGTGTTGCAGATACTTCAATTCTAGGTTTAAATATCAAAATTTTTAATGTGATCCTTTAGGAGGAACATGACTTTCAGTTATGTAGTAATTAAGCTTTTGAAACACCTGAGTTTCCTCCTCCTCTTCCAAAATCTTTTACCTTGCATAGTCATTTACACATGCTTAGAATGAGTGTGAAGTGGCTGCAAAATCCTACCTCATCAGCTGGTAATAGTTTACAAACGTGTAGATGACTATTCAATCTGCAAAGCTGGGTGAAACTCAGGGTCCTTATCGTTGTTGACTGGGGAGAAGTCATTACAGATTTTAGAAGATGACCTGTAGGCTGTTGTTTCTTCAAGTGGTTCTTCTCTTCCTCCTGTTTCTAGTAAGGCAGCAGTGATGCTGAAGTTGATGGAGAAAATGATGAAGTAGGATGTACCCTATAGACTTGTATGATGGTTTATGTATTGTTAAAATAGCCAGGAATTGCTCTAAAGTCTACAGTACAGTGAAGGGCATTATAAATCAGGATCCTTCACATTGTAGCTATGTGTTAAAGGAGCACAACTACATGCTAAAACTATACAACTACATGCTAAAACTATACAACTATATGCTAAAACATTGACTGTTCTCCCATCCCTTTGATATCTCTGGCACTGGAAAATTCGAGGTGGCTGAACAACTCATATCTCACCGTTTGTGACTTCCAGATTCTGGCAGTGAATAAGTAAAAGAAGTACTGCTTTTTTTTTTTTTTTTTTTCTCTCTTTGTTGAGAAAACAGGTATCAACATAATCAATGCATGCTGTGATTTTTCCCTGTGTCTTTCTGGTGCAAAAGTAGGTCAGAATAAAAATTCATTTTAGAGCATAAGTGGACTACAATGATATACTGCTATGGTTGGTTTGTCTCTGAGGGAAATATAGTGTCCTGACTTAACCTGCTGCTTCTTCTGTCTTACCAAATTACCTCTGTTTTATATTTCACATGTATCATGTTCAGAGACCTTTACTACTAATGTAAACTGTTCCTTGGTATCAGTTATTTTATTCTTCCAATTTGACAGGATCAAAATATTCTATTACAATTCAAATGATATTTGGGAAAATGCAAGGATAAACTTATCCTATACTCAGTGACAGTAAAAAATAATCTACAAGGTAGAAACTAGGTAAAAAAAATCTTATGTGTAAGTGTTGTCTTTGAAAGTTGTTGATTAATCAGAAGTTATGTAGCTTAGAAGAGAACAGCCATTGCTGGTACTTACTTGTCTGATGTAACTCTTTAGCTGGCTTCTCTTTGACTGAGGGCTTGAAGTGGTTGAACAGAAATCTGTCGCAGTCTCGGTTTTGCCTCTCTGCGTTTTCTGAGAAGTGTTTCTGTGATTCCTCTACACCTGCACCCTCTGTTTTTAAGTCACAGAAGAATATTTATGGCTCAGAGGAGAATGGTTTATAAGCTTTGATACCCAAGCAGTGATGACTTTTCAATGACAGGTTAAAGGACCTGAGCAGGTGACAGCAGACTGACATTTCTGTGCTAAATTATGGGGCTGATGTATTTTGGAGGCTAAGAATTGAATCTGATGGACATGGAGAGCTGTTTGTAAATCTGAAGTTAGACTCCTTTATTCATGTGAGTGGTCACTTTCACAGCCCAGTGAATTCTGTGAAAATCATCATCCCACATGTTGCTCTCACTGCTTGCTAGGATGGTGTCCATCTGTAGGAGAGATCTTCTAGTTCTGAAAATTCTTTATCTCAAAGCATTTTGTGAAAGGTATAGAATTATATAACATTACACTAATTCCATGAAACTTGCACCAGATATGTTTGCAGAACATTTCTTGTAGAGAAAGAACAGCTGATAATGCTGCATTTCTCATAGCATCTGAATTAGTAGACTGTTAGAAATATTATTCACAGAGTAAATTAATTATTATAAAGACAATGTAAATTGCTACAGTTTTCATGTGTTTTATCTCTGTGTCTATACAGCGACAGAAAGGTGACTCTAAAATAGTTCACTCTTCCTGTGAAACTAGAATTCCAGTGCAGTGCTCACAGGCTTTTCAGCTACTTGATGTACAGAGGTGTCTAAGAACCAAGTGTGGGCTACATTTCCTATAGATCTCCAAGATAAACTATGTGCTGTGTAGTGTTCAGTTGTTACAGTAGTGCATGGAAGATCTGTGCCAGGAGACTCAACAGGTCCTGCTCATAGCCTCAAGCACTCTTCTGCAGTTGCCCTGTACTGTTTTAATTGTTAGCTTGTTTCTTGGTGTGATTTTGATCTGTGCCAACTGGCAGTCTCCTAGGAAGTCCTTGGCAGTCTCCAAGGAACAGCAAAGGTTGGAGCAATATCCCCCAGACGGTGAGATTCACATTTTGAGCAGGGAAGGTTTAGCTATATGGAAGGTGAACTGTGTCCTGCCACTTGCTCCTTGTGCCTTTGGGGCTCTTGAGAATCCTCGAGTAGAGGAGACAAAACACTTCAGATTTTGCACTGTACATAATGCTGGGCAGTTTTCAAACATAAACTTCCCTCTCAGTTTTCCTTGTCCCCTTTGAGGCAGGCTCTGTACCAGGGATATCTGCCAGCACAGCGCTGTCAGTCTGCATAAAAATAGGCAGGATCCTTGTCAGCATAGCAGTCCCAGCTGAACTGCCCCATGGGGACACGGTAGCCCTGTCAAATTGTTCTTCAATGCTATAGCTGGTTTAGTTTTATCAAACCCTTGAACACCTGTGTGAGCTGTGCCCCTCCTGTGTGTAAGAGTGCCGTGCTCCTGCACTCTCGGAGTGCCACAGGTCAGGATGCAGCCTTAGAGCATGATCCAAAGATTAAAGTGATACAACTGGCCTACAAGGTAATTTGCAGGTGAGATCTGTTACCCCCCATCTGCCCCTGGCAGATTCCACAAGCAAGCATTCATTACCCCTGCAAGCTCCTGTGTAGGTTTTTGCATACTTCTTTCTTCCATACAAGCAAGAGCATGTCGTATATTGACTCAGTCACTGGAGTGAAACTCTGTTTCAACTTTTTTCCAATCAAAATGTGTAAACATTACTAACTGAAAATATAGTTTTCAGTCTAAAGGAAAAGCAGCTGCAGTTACACAATTTTTTTTCATTTCTTCAATGTCACGCCAAAAAGATCTACAAAGACATTTGGGAGAGTGAGCTGTAAAGTTTCCCATTTAATCATTAATAGGAACCAGTATTTTGGTGGCTGGTATGCTGCTGAAAACTGGCAGAGCAAATTTATTTTTGCACTCTGTGGAACTAAACTCATCTCTGGATTAAGGAGACTGAAATTCCACTGACTATTATAGGAATGGAGCCCATGTGTAGAAGTATTTTTTTCTAACTGTAGGAGAAATGCCCAAACCTTAGCATGAATGCAGGGAAGTCTCATTCAGACTGAAAGTCAGTGTCTCCTCTGTTGAAGTTGATTCATCAAAGCACACTCCTTTGCCAGAGGCCATAACAAATCTTCCTCATTACCTATGGCATAAAGGACATAGCAGGATGGTTAGTGCTGATCTGATTATTGCACCACTGGACTCTGTGCACCTACTCCATGCAGAGAGACAGTTGCCTGTGGATTTTTGCTCATAAAAGTGGATGCTCAGACTGGGATTTAAAGCTGAAAAGTTAATGGCCCTGCTGTAGCAATGCCCAGGGGGTAGAAAGCATGGAAATGTCTATGTGATTTGATGATGAAAGATGTCGAGGATGTATGGTTTCTATAGGTCTGAGGATATGGAGGAAGGTGCAAGATATGATTCATAATTTATTTATCCTTCTCTACTCCTGAAGTCTCATGATTATTAACTGTTAATTATGATATTTTCATAGGTGACTTTTATTCCTGACACAACCTTCAGACCTGACAGGTATCTGAAACTAAGGAATTTTTGCATCCTAATATGAGCTGCTTAAATGCATCATACATCACAGAAGTATTGCATTTGTAGTTCATTAGCATTCACCGGGGTTAGGGAAGAAACTGGGTCTCAGGGAAGAGCAGCTTCTATCATTCAGCCTTCAGCTGACAGCAGAAGTAAAAATGCTTCCCTGTAAGTTAGTGCATGTCCTGTCTCAAACAACAACCTTGCAGTGGAAGAAAGTAATTTTTAGCTGCTGTGCTATTCCACCCTCGAGTAATGCTCTGTGTTCTCTAGTCCCTAGAGAGAGAGACAAATGAGGTGAAACTAGACTAACTTCACAACTGTAAGGTTTTCCTGCATTAGGAAAATATTCTGCTGCCCCTCTGGACAGTTTTTAGACACCATAATGCATCTAGAACATGTTCTGTTGAAAATGCAAGGCAGTTTCTATTCCAACAAGGATAACAGGCTTTGCTTTCCTCATGGGGGACTCTTCTTGAATGTCTGTGTCCTGTCTTCCTGCCTGAGGCTGGGTCTAAAGAGGCTCAGAAACCTCACAAGAGACTTCAGGAAGGGATCCACCTAGTCTGAATCTGCATTGCCACCCCTCCTAGGTCCTCACAGGATGGCTGGATGGAGTATATCTAGTTTGGATATCTGGGGGTGGATATCTGGGGGTGGGTCAGGTGAGAGCTAAGCCAGTCATTTCACTGCTAGCATGTAGTAATGAAAAAAGAAAAAAAGATGGCTGCAAGTGCTTTTCTTAGGATTTTCTTTTGGTCAGGAATAGGAGGAAGCACATTTATAAAAGCAAAGTATTCTGAGACAAGCAAGGAGACTGTGTTAGCCCATGTCATGACCTACACATCTCATAGTTTTATTTCCCCAGATTCTGGAGTATTTAGATCTAAGTTTTCTCTCTTGCTAAGCTTTTGTTTTTACAAATCTTGAATTTGTGAAATGATGGCCGAGAGAGCCAGCTCTGAATGTGCAGCCTGGCTAGGCTGCTGTAAGAAGGAGTGGCATATAATTCACTAGCAAAAAGACTGTACCAGAGTTTCTTGGGAGTTTTTTTCAGAGGAAGTATCATCATGGACAAAGATCTTGTGGTTGAGATTTCCCACTTGTTAAGGCTGTCTGCCCTTTACGGGTCTTTTCTCCCCGGGATAGCAGCACTTTGGGAGTATGGGTGATGGAATAGATTGGAAAACTATTTCTGTTAATTGTTGGAATTCATTCTTATGGCAACAAAGTGAAAAGCTAGGGGTAATTTTACTTTCAGGATGAAGTTCCCTCCTTTGAGTGTGGATGAAGAATGGTACAAAACCAAAGAAAATATTACGCTTCTGCATTTGTAGTCTGACAGATGAATGTTTATACAGGCCATAGAATCAAATTGTAGATAATTATACTCACTACATGTATATCAAATATATCAGCTCCACACTCCTAAATGGGTTCTTTACATCCGCAGTGTGATAAAACACAATAAATGCAAATATGAAGTGTACTTCTTAAATTTATGAAAGTAAACAGAACTTAGAGAGACTTCAAAAGACACATACAGATGAAAATGCAGATGAACTTGGACCTTACTGGACCTACTCTTTTATCACACTGCTTTTCTTTGACAGAAGCCAAAAATAATATAACGTTTTCCGTGAGCCTGAAAGCAGAAATTTTTGCTGGAGTTATGACTCATTCATAACTGTAGTTAGATGGCAGGAAAGGCTGTCTGAGTGCCACATGTTGAGTTGTTTTTTTACACTCACATGTATATGCTCATGCATTCCCCACACAAAGGTGCATTTGTAGATGCATATGGAGATGGCTTGCCCATGCACCTGTAACAACAGATGCAATACTTGCTTTGGCAGAGGACAGAGACAGGATAGTGGAATGATACTCTAGGCCTGCTTTTATTCTAAGTTTCTGGTTATTAGAGTAGATTTAGTAGAACTTATCTAGGATATAAAAGCACAAGTATTGCAATCTGGAGGAACCAATTGCATAGCTTCCTTCTACTTCATTTTCAGTTAGTGACCCTAACAGAACCACCCACTCATGAGGTCCTAAGGGATAAGTGCTCTGCAGGATTGTTGCTAATAGCAGCACTTGCATGGAGCCAACAAACACAAAGGTTTATAAGGTTACAAGGCTGGTGCAAGTCAGAAAAAAATTATGTAAGGTGCCATTGTTGTTTTCCAGACCAAGACCCCATCTGCACTCTGCACAGACTAGTAGAAGTGGACACAGGAAGCAGATGCAGCTTGGGTTAGGAGAGTAGCAAATATGCACAGACTTATGTTTAAATGAGTGAGGTTATTTAATAATTTTATGTATTGGTGAAAATTTCATTTAGTCACGTGCAAAATGGTTGAGATGTGTGAGTCTTGAGAGAAGGGAAACCAAGGTTGAAGACTGAAGAGTGTTAACTAGAAGTTACCTTCTGTGCTCACTGCAGTCACTTGCTCTTCACAGCTGACCTGCATTTCCCATACCTATTAGGTCCATAAGATTTCCATTGTCAGCTACTTATGGTTCAGCTAAAGAGAAGACCCTGGAAGTCACTGGAGGTGAAATCTAGTATGGAGGCAGCCCATGGAGGTAACAGAAAGAGACATTCAATCTATACCTTTCCATGAATCATTATAGCATCTCAGTCATGAGCAAATTACTGCTGTGCTGACCCCAAATAAAATGTTGCTTCTCTACAGCTGAAATATCTTGACTTGGATTCACCTAAAATTGCATGTGTTGTTAAAATTTTCCATGTGGACAGTTAAAGATACAATATTTCCTTTAAGTAATACAGTTTAAATGGAAAACTGCCTCTCAAGTACTGTTACTTCCCACCTATTCTACCTAATTCTTCCTGCATGACATATTTCAAATTGCTGAATATGATTTTAACTAATAAAAAGTATACATAAAAATGGCAAAGAAACTACCAATAGTGGTTAAAGATAATTTTTTTCTTCTTTTTTTTTTTAGTTGACCATACTGTTCTAACCTATTCTATATTTTCACTGCTGTTCTTCCCACAAGGTATCAGCTGTTTGCTTGGGTGTATTTTTAACATGATAGACATACTAATAAAGGCACAAATTCTAATATGTATGCTTACAAGGATGTTTTTTTTCCTCCAGATATCTCTGCTATGTAGGCCTGTAGGCCAAGCTGTGTACCATTTATTTACAATATTGAACACTTATTAAGAGAAATGATGGTAGAGAAAATGTAGTGAAAATGCTCATGTAATTACCATCCACAAAGGGGAAAAAATAATACTTTTATCTACTCCTTCTATTTTTTTTTCTTTTTTTCCTCTTTCTATTAACTGAAATACTACTGCAAATCCTGAATGAGTTTCCTTTATTCATCCTTGAAGAGTAAGGTTAATTTCTTGACCCAACAAAAACTTAATTTCTTTATTTAATGGCTCAATTTGATCAAGGTTTTGTTTCTCTATTTTTAGGGAGCTAACAAAATTAGGGATTTCTTGTAATTTTAATATTTATTTTCTGTAAGATCACATTTGGCTTCAAGTCTCTGCTTTAAAAAAGTTCAATTGTTATGGTTTGGCAAAGCTCAAGCAGGTCTGTTTGGACAAAAATAGCCAGTTTTTTTAATTAGGAAATAAGCTGAAGTAAGATGAGTATAAATAAGTTTGTATGTAAAAATAGAGCTATTGTTATTCTGTGTCTGGACAGTACTCTTTTGGGCATATAAGCTCTCTGGCCAGTTTCTGATGTCTCACATATTTGGGCAGTCACGGGCTGACAGAGAGTTAGATTCCAGGTCCTCACTTCCCAGGGTAATGCTGCCACCTCTGAGTCTTTGCATTAGACCTGGTTTGTGGTACCAAGTGTCACTAAAAAGGCTAACCTCTCCTTGAGTCTCTGAAAAACAAGGCAAAGGCTTTTGTGGAGGGACATCCCAGGGTGCTGATCTCAAAGAGGGAAGGATAACCTTGCTCTAGCAAGGGGTGATGGGCAAAAAACCCCGTGACGGGTAAAGATCTGGGGCAATGCCTTACGTTTTGTATTTTCTCTTGGGAGGTTTCAAGTAGCAGCATGCTGAACACACTTATGTCAGTTGTGTCCTGGTTCAAAGGCTGCTTTAGCTTCTCTGCTGAGGCTTCTAACTCTCATTAACTGTAGAGAAATCTGAGGCACCTCCAGCCTCTGGGTGCCACAGGGAGGTAGGCAATGTGCCATTTTATTTTAATTGCATCTGCCTACAAATGACTTTAGAACATGCCTTTTTTTGATTTGTGCTCTTTGCTTCCAAGAAAATCCCACCTGTAATGAAACATTTGAAGGGTCAAACTCATAATTTAACATCGAAGGTGTTAAACTGGAACAATTTTAACTAGTGTCCCGAATTTTCTTTCTCAAAATTCTTTCCTTATAAAAGTTCTCTTTGATGGAATCTGAAGGTTTCTTTACAAATGTATTTTTGTATAACGAGCAACATTTTCACATATAAAGAAGAGAGAGATAAAAATAAAGCTTGTCCTTTTTAAACCATACCTGTCATATCAAGAAAATGTATATCAAGGGACTGATATTAATTTCAGAGCCTTCAAAAAAGACTCTGGATTGTATCCATTACTGTCCATGGCCCTGATTCAACTTTTATATAAGTCAATAGGCATCCTGGCTGTTTCCTCCCATAGCTGTTTGGATCAGGCCCAAGGCAAACAAGAACAGTCAGAGAGAGATGCTACAAATGGTGAAATTTGAAAGGAAAAAAGGCAAAAAAAGAAAAAAAGGTTCGGCAGCATGTGGTGGGTGCTAGTAAAAAAAGCTCTGCATGAGTATAGCATAAACTAAACAATGTTTTTGTGCCTGTAATTTATTTAAAGAATATCAGACTTCCGGGGGTTTCAAAATGAAATTGGTAGGGTGGAGTTAAGGCTAAATATCTCATGCAAACCCTTTTCCTGCCTCCTGTGAAGCAGCACTTGGGAAGTGAATCCTACCTGCCAGTGCCACAGGTACAGGGAGGTGGTTGCAGGGGCCATGCTGCCAGCTGGGATGTCACCTTCCCTGGTGCCACCAAAACCCAGCTCCCTGCCAGGGAGACTGGTAAGAAAGGGGAAAAAAAGTCAACCAGTTTCCTCAGAGGTGCTTTGTGCGAGGGCCCCTCTTCCCCCTGCACAGGCTTGCACAAAAGGGCTCAAAAAGGACGGTGACCTCCTGATCCCCAGTGCTGGCCAAAAAATAAACGAGAAGTAGCTCTGGGGCAGCCCCTCTGTGGGTGCAAAGCAACCCTCCTCCCATCCTCACTGTGGTTTATTTATAGATAGCCTTATTTGTTTGTATTGTCAAGAAGCAGTAATTCCTAGATTATTTCTTAAGTGTCTAGAGAATAAAGATCAAATGCTGCCAAGTGTAGACATGACAGATAAATGAGAGTATAACACCAGAATCCTCCTTTGTCATGGAAATTGTGTTGGTTTCCTGTTAAGAAAATGAAAAACAGATGTTAAAAAACATAGCTGGCTGTGTAGATATTTCTGCATTGGGACAGCTTGGATTATAAAACAGGGAATACTTGGGGGAAGTAGGGTGGGTTTAATTTCACTTTAAAAAAAACAAACTGAAAAAGAAATGGAACTGCCATTCAGATGTTTCTAGCACATAGCAGCTTCAGCTGGTTTTAGGATAGGAAAATACTAATATAGGCCCTTTCTAGATGAGAGTGAACACAGCAATTCTGCAAATGCTGGGCTTTATCCATCTTATAACGGGCACTTTTTGTCATGAACAAGAACTTGGGTGGGTTAGAGCTTTTTGCTTTTTTACCCACCATTGGAGTCCCTCTATCTGGCAGCCAGTCTTGGCTATTCCATGTCAGCTTCTTGAGCCATCTTGATTTCCCTCATAACTTCATTTTGAGGTAGAAGGCAGGGAGAGGGAAGGGATTAAAACCTGTAAAAAGGGAAAGACAGACTTTTGCTTTCAGATTGCCTCTGCCACAAAAAGGCTCCTACCAAAGGAGAGAGAACCACTTTCTAATCATCTCTCCCCACCCTTTTTAGGATTTTTGTGTCTATTGAGGAGGGAGCAAAAGAGCAGAGGGAGTTAAAGGATAAGGAGAGTGTTATGGAAAAATGCAGGAAGAAAATATGTGATTATTTATAACACTGCTGACTTGGGTAGTTTCCTGAAACACACATATCTCTTCTATGAAACCTGTGAGATTTAGGCTAGAACTATGCCAACTCTGGTAAAAAAGGCCTGATTTTTTTTTTTTCTTTTTTCTTTAATTTTTAGATGACTCTCCTGGTTCTTAGTTGGTATGCAGTCTTTTTAATGACCTGTTACTGCAGTGCTGCTTCCTGTTTGTACAGTATGTTGACATGCTGGAAGTTTGAAAGACTGCCCTGTCTTCCCTGCAATTGATATTAAATATATACACATATTATACAGATTTTAACAGGAAACAGGCAGGATTGAGGCAGGCTTCAGCTTCAGCCATTGGAGCAGCCCTCTGGAGAAGGAGAGCAAGGTCCTCAGGAGTGTAATTCCCTCCAGGGATGTCTCCCTCTGCAGAGATGGCAAGGTTGATGCCTTCCTCCAGCCCCACCACTCATCAGCAGCATCAGTGCTGCTCTGCATTTGAAGCAACACCAGGTCTGGCTGTGCTGTTCTAGACTGTGCTGTGTGAATTTACCTTGGCCATGGCACTGTGACTGCTCCCAGCCCCTGTTGTGCAAGGGAAGCGAACATCAGGGCCGGTTGCTGGGGACTCCCAGGGAAAGCTCCATGCACACCCACTGCACAGCTTAGCTGCGACTTCTTAGGCAGCTAAACCCATTAGGACTGAATGTTCCTGAGGTCAAGGTGTGAGATGTGAAATACAGTCCTATTTCACAATAATCAACGTTCTCAAGAGTTTTCAAAAGTTGAAAATACTAATTTTTACTTTTTTATTTGACAAATTCTCAGCTGTTGTATTTTTGTTTCTTCAAGGGTACTCTAGTTTGCCGTTGCATTTGTGTTCCTCTGTAGTTAACAGCGAGTTGCAGGGGTGTGTAAATGCGTGTGCAAGTTTTATGTATATAAAAATCTTACAGTGACAATCTGGCTGCAGTCTCAGTGGGTTCTTAGAACGGAAGACATCTCACTCAGTTTTGCTGAATTTGTTTCAGTTCTTGGGAAATTGAACTCAGTATATAGGTGAGAGATTTTAACACCAGCTCTGACAAAAAGTTCAATGCAAGCTTCTTTACTTACCCTGGAAAACCTTTATTTTTCCCTGTGTGCACAGGGATCAACATGTGCTTCCTTTTGATTCTGCTTTTTCTCTTCCCCATTTGTCAAATGTCTGCAGTCCATGCAGTTGGGACAGGGAAACTCCAGATTTCTGGATGCAATTAAAAGGTCACATCCTTTTGCTGTTGTTGCTCTCCCCTGCAATCCTGAGGTTAGAAGTGGAATAGCAAGTCATGAAATGTTCAGGGCCTTATTATTTGGATGATTATCCAGAAATATTTATCTGAATCATCTGATGCAAAGCTGTCTTGTAAAAGAACATCTCTTTGCAGTATGTTTCCTCACTAGCTACACTTGGAACAGAAATACTTAGAGTATACTTTTGCTTTGGGACCTTGTTTTCACATCCATTGCAAGTAGAAATTGGAAAAGGAGCTGTATGAAAATGTTGTCAGCTCTTATAACTTGCACAATCTAGTGACTGTAGTGAATATGGACTACAAATGACCAGAGAATCCAAAATGTAGAGACTTTTATATTAAAAAATGCGATTTTTAAAAATTGTGGATAGCATTAGTAGAACTTTTTGGTGGTGGTTGCTTCACAGAAGTAAACTGGAGAGGCTCAGGAGTCATTCTCACATGCTGAGGAATGCCTTTTCACATCATATTTGATCTACCTCATGATCTTCTTCCCCTGTGCTAATGCTGGCTCAGCGCTGTAGCTCTAAGTCACCAAAGCATTTGAGCTCTGAGGACATCAGTTTTGGCACATTGTGTCGCTCCAAAATTCTTCAAGAGACTTTTTTTCTTTTTGGATGTTGCTAGTCCATTTCAGACAAAATGACCAACTGCAGCCATGAGCCTTTGGACACAGGAAGAGGAGGTTTCTCCAGGGGGTCTCCTCAGTGGTGCTCCTTGGGAGTTTGAAGGATTCATGAGGAGGAGCTCATCCTCCCTTCCAGGGAACTGATGGCTGTTTGGTCTTCCCTTCACTGATTTAATAGTGCATTGAATTCCTGATTCTTACTGGGGAAGAATATAAAACACTATATCCCCAAATATTACCTTCTACCAGACACACACATATGATTACAGTACTTTTAACGTCCACTAATAATTTGGGGGGATTTAAGAGCCACTGTGGGAATTAGGAATAATTACCTATAGAAAAATTACTTGTTTGAAAGAAACGTTTTGATTCGGATTGAACACAGTTACTGGGATTTTTTTAAATCTTTGAAGACTCTGGATTAGGTCTAATTTTCCATGGTTTCCCATGAGCTCTCAGCTGCCCTCTGGGTACGAGCTGCTCCCGGGCGGCCCCGCCGCTGCCGCTGAACTCCTTGGCAAGAAGGTGGCGCTGGCAGCCCGGGATTGGGACTTCGCATCCGCAGGGATAACTTTAAACAGCTCCTACGGGCCGCTTCAAGTGGAAAAACAACTTCCCTGCAGCTGTTTTATGTTGTTTGGGGTTTGGTGGTTTGCTGTGTTTTTATTTTTTTCTTGTTCCGATTTTCTTTTTTCTTTATTAATGCTTGGCACTTAGAAATCCCACTCTTTTCCAAACAGGGTCCTCTCTGCTCCCGTGGAATGCAGCTCCACTAGCTCTCTTCATACACCACCTTCTTTGTATCCCAGCACTGACCAGCTTCGGGAAGCTCTTTGGCTACAGTGGGCTTCTTTGTAAGGAGGGTGCTGTGGGGATGACCTCTGGCAGAAGTTTTTGAGTCCTCCACCCTTTTGGTGGGGTGGAGGACAAAATGCCCTGAGCAGGGGGGCCCTATCCTGATGTCAGCATTGAGGGGAAGTAGTTTTGCTGCCTTAAATGCTCAGGGTGTAACTGATTTGCTTATGTGTTTGATTGGGACTTTTGTGGGTTGCTGGTGTCTAATTCCAGCTCTAGCTTGCTTGTGTTTAATTCCAAGAGTTAGGTATGACTTTTACAAGGTGAGGTGTCCCCTGTGTCCCCTCTTCTCTAGGCTGGCTGTTAATTATGAGTGTTAATGAGAGCTGGACTCATTTTTACCTTGATCTTCAAGACATAAAATCATTGTCTTTTTCTCTCCCAGCACGTACATTTTGGTGCTTAACCAACCATCCTGGTGAGTTGCAACCATATACATAGCAGGGCAAATGATTGCTGTTAATTTCAGCAAGCTTTAGGTATGTGTGCAGGGTGTATATATAAAATACATGCTCCAATTTGCAAGATGCTCTAGTGTGCCAAGTATTTCTTCATCTAAGACTATTTGCATACTTTGCCATATTAGTTGACTGCAGTTTTCATGTGCCATAAAATAAAGGTTAGAATATGAAGATTAGGTCTCTATTATCACGGGCTGTGCAAATGGCCTGTGTGTACATAGCTGTATTTTTTTTTTCCTAGACAGATTTTTTATTATTAATTTAACTATGATACTAAAAATTCAAGTTCTTAATTCCTGTGGGTTTTTTTTAATGGAGGGAATCATTTAATAATAAAGTATTATCCTGGTCACAAATTTTTCTCTATTTATTTCCCTTCTAAGGAAAATAAAGACAAGAGGGAGGGGCAGGATAGCTGGAGAAAGAGGTGTGTATGAACTCAAGGCTGCATTTGGCAATTCATCCCAGCACTTCCTGCCAGCACAATGGTTACCCCAGTATGCAATTTGTGCAGAATGGGTAGATGATTTTCTTCATAAGCTTTGAGTACAAAGGGTATTCCATGATGCCATCTAATTGCTTAATCCCTAAGGAGTTCTTCAGGCATTTATTTAACACTAATTGCATGTGTAAATGTTCTTAATTTACAGCGTGTGAAAGTTGCAGTGAATGCACACAACAGAGGATGTCAAAGTGACACTTCATGGAAAGATGCAGTTAAGGCAGTGCTAAGTTACTTCTAAATAGGATTAATCATTTATTAAAGTTCAAAGCTCATCTGAGCTCAGGGACAAGCATATGTTGACTTATTGCTGTTCAAAAGTAACTAGTGGAGTGAAGTTGCGGCACTAAAAATTTCTGTGATATACCTTACCACATGGCAGTAAACAAGGAACTTAAAACACTAAGCAGGGCGAGTGATTCAGTTCAAGGCAAAGAACTTGTCTTGGCAACTGTTGCACAAAGCCTGCTTGGGCTGTTAATTAGTGCTTGCACTGAAATAAGGCCGCGGAGTCCCAGGCACTGCACAGAGATGCAGGCAGGGGGTGCGGGTGCTGGGGCCAGCCTTGCCCTAGAGCTTTCACAGCTTCAGCCCACAAGGTATGGGAACAAATCAGTCTTGCAGGGCACAGTACATCCACAGAGATCTCAGAACAGGTTGTAGGCATTCTTTGGAAAGGGACCTGCAGCCCTGATGCCCAGAGTAGTCCCAGCTATTTCCCACTGGTGGAGTGAAAACTTTGATCTTCTTCGAGATCTTGAATTTCACGGTAGATACATGCAACAGAAATGTAAGCAACAGCTGGCACATGAGCTTTTGGGAAAAACTCAAGTCCTAGGTTCTGTCTGTGCTGGGTCTCTGTGTGCTGGCAAAGTAGCTCAGGAAATCATAAAATGAAGAAAATTATATTTTTTGTGACATGATTATATACTCCAGAAACAGAATTGCCCATGAGTCTTACTTTGTGGTGCACACTGTGCAGCACCCAGAGGTAATTCTGAAGAGGGAAAACCTGTTGGTTTACAGTGTCTATTGAGAAGAGCAGAGTTCAGGAGAGCTAGGCTCAGTCACACCCCACCCAGCTCAGACACAACCCTTAGTCACTCACCTGCACACTGTGTGAGATGTACCAGCCTTCACATTTCTCTGGTTCTTCAGTGGATGCTGATGCTTATACCTGTATCTTGGTAATTTCAGAGAAGGAGTAATTCTCACAGGGAATTCAAGTGCATAACTAATCTGGAAAGGCAATTTGTCAGAATTTGTCAAAAAAAGTTGGAAAAGTGAAGGCTTGGGTGTGAATTTTCTTGTCTGTCTGTGAAATGTCTTGAGATTTTGTTAGCTGCAGAAATGGTACTGATTGAATACCACCTGTTTTGAGACTGGTCACTTTAAAAAATTCATTCACTTTTTTGACTGAAAAATAGGCAACTGTATTATGCCTTTTGTCTGTCTAAATTTTACATAGTTTTATATCTTTGAGTTCAGTCTGGATTGTCCTTAGACCCCTGAGGAATAGCATATGATTATCTCTTCTTCAGCCATGCAGGGCTGTAAAGGCTTTACTTTCAAACATGGCAGATAAAAAATTGAAGCATCTGATTTGCCAGATTTCCATGGTAAAGACCAGAGCTGCATAAAGGGCTAAGCATCCTGTCACATTGTGTCTCAGTGTTTCCTACACAGTAGAATCCATAACATAAAGTTCAGTGCCTCTGGCACAGACAGAATTATATGTATCAGAAAAGGATCTGACAATACTGAGGTCCAGGGCAAAGAGTAATCTCTGGATCAGGGCAGGCCATGATAAAGAGAGGCATGTGTTTCAAATTTAGCCCCACTTTTATACTTACAGCTGAGCATTAAAGTGTTTTTTCAGCCATCTTAAAGGAGGAGCATGTTAAAATGGACAGAAGAAAAGTTAATTATATCTGGATGCCAAAACCAGAAGTTAATTTGTATGTGAGTTCTGGTCCAGGATTCAAGCCAGGTCTTTTGTTAGGTTAAGTGACTTGACTTCATCATCCCCATGAGAAACTGCTGAAGAAAGCTGGAAGAAGTTTATGCATGATGAGGAAAACTTAACTTCTCTTGCATCTTTCCTGTGCCCTTTATGATTAATGGAAAGAGTCCATTAAATCAAACATATGCTCTTAGTCTCTAGGGGAAAAGTGGTTGTGATTAAAAAATCACCTTCTACTCTTATAGTTTAATTTCCGCTGTCTTTCTCAAATGTGACCAAAAACTGGAAAGGGTATGGATGGCCCAAACAATTTAGTTTAAAACAAAACAGAACAGCCACAAATCCCTGTCTTCCCCTTCTGCTGAGCTGCTTTGGTAGGCTTTGGTGTTCAGTGCAGGTGTTCAATGCTTACTCATTGCTTGCATTTTCACAGGATTGGTGTGTCCTGAGCTCACAGGTCTCCACAGCTTCCAGAGTAAGGAAACCACAGAGGGAAAAGCCCACATCTTGCATAAAGCTCTCCACAGTCTGTGCTGAGGAAGCCCCATAGGTGTTAAATGTCAGACAAAGGTACAAGCCTGCACTTCCTGTAAGGCAGGACCTGAAAGTAAAGAGATCACATGGAGAACTGGTGGGGCTGGCTGCCTGCAGGAGCACACAGGGTATCTTCTGGACAAACCTGCTGCTGTGGGAGAAAACTGACAGGCCAGTGCCCTTGGATGTCTTCAGACTAGGCAAGCTAAGGAGGAGCCACTCTGCTCTTGCCAGCAGGCAAAGTGATACCAGGACCATTTAAATAATGTCTAATTGGGTGTTTAAACTGATTAAGTTGTAACTGAACTCTAAAGAAGACCAATTTTTTCCTTTTATTTCAAAAATTCATCCATTTGAGCAGACCCAGCTCATACTGGGCTGTCTGTTCTCTTGCACAGCAGCAGCAGGATATGCTCCTGTCTGGGGTCTGCCCAGGCATGTATAAAAAGCATCAATAAAAATGGGGAGGTGCAGTGGTATCCTTGGGGAGAGAGGAGCTTGCTGGGATGCTGCTGAGGGCATTGGAGGGGCTCAGGGGGTTTGGAGAGCCAGCTCTGACTCAGAGGCAGCTGTGAGGAACAGGGAGCAGACAGGCCTTGGAGTAGATGGGAGGACCCAGAGGGGACTGGGCACTGCTGCTACTAACAGTAACCTGGCTCTGTGTGACCAAGCACCACTGCCCTAAGGTCCCACCTGTGTGGGCACAACTCTTGAAAGAAGAGCTACACATAAACTCTTAGCTCTTCTGTCCTGTCAGATCTAATTGTTTGGAAGTAATTATGCTTAAAGAGTTAACTTTTTAGATTTCATTATTTTGTTTTATCCTTTTGCTTCAAAAGGTTTTCAGTGTCTTTGGGTAAACAACCTCTAAAGGAAAGCATAGTTAGAGGTAGCTTCAAAACTGGCTGGCCCAGTGTCTCACCATAACGTACAATAATAATGTGATATGTACACTTTGTACGCTTCTTAAAACTTCCTCATGCTCTCCAGTGCATGTCTGTGCAAAAGAGAGCCTTTTGAAACCAGAAATCTGTAAAAATGAATCCTACAATTAAAATAAAAGTTTTCAGTGTAAAATAAGATGCAGTTATTCAAAGGACAAAATCATACCTCCTCTGGGGTGTTTATAATCTGAATGTTATCAAGAACTGAAATCTGGTGTTAGCAATATAAACAGACTGACTCTCATGTCATTTCAGTACCTTATTAAGGGCTATTCCTATTGACTGAACTAGGGTCATGCCTGAGGCAAAATATTTTTCAAGATAAGAATGAATATACAAAGTCATGCTATTATTGGTTTCTAAAATTTCATCATCAGTGTGTATGCTTATAATTACTGCATTGACACCCTTTAAATGTCCCCAGTAAAATGAGGTATAAGCTTTTAAGATTCCCAAAAAAAACCATCTAAATGGATCTATAATAAAGAACTTTAAAAACAGAGAGTTTAAGAGAAGCCATTATTTAACACTGACTTTACTGCTGGAGGTTCTGAAGTGGACCTAGCTTTTTCAAGACAATTGCTGTGCATTTTCATGGAGTTTTGGTAAGCTAACATTTAAGCAGCAGGCTCTTAAAATACTTTTGCACCATACAGGTGTGGACAGTAATCCTGGAGGGAAGATGGACAAGAAGGACAATTATGGGATTTCTCTTTTCCCCTTCATTTCCCCCTCCTTTGCCACTCCTGCATTTGCCCAAGAGGAAAAGGCGTCGTGTTTCAGGTCCTAGGAAGTCACACTTGCCCTGTTTGTTCTCTGATAGAGGCCTATAAACAGAGACATTCAGTCTGTAAACAAGTCAAGCTTACAAAGTGACTGAAAGATAACAGTCCCCCATCCAGCAGTGGGAGAGGAGGGAGGCAGCAGGGGGAGGGATGACAGAGAGGTTGCAATAAAAACAGGAAGGTTTCTGTTGGTCCTCTTAAAGTTAGTGGTTAAAAACATCAAAGCGTGGTGTGTGTTTTTTTCAGCCAGACTGCTGTGTCACTTTATAATTCTTCATAAAGCAGTCATCCAGCCACTAACATACTGCAACTGTTAGTGTGAGCTGTGCTTTGATTTAGAGGAACTGGATCCTGCTCCAGGCATGTTAAGCTGAGGAATCTCTTGTAGGTTTTCTTGGCATGCTGTGTGCCATTGAAGAAACTATAACTTTTCAGAGCTGCTAATTGCAAGCTGTTCAGGAAATTTTCCTTCCATTAAAAAAAAAAAGAAAATCACAAATAAATTACACCCCCCTTCTTTCTCACTCTCCAAACCCAAATAATTTTACCAGATTTTACCAGGCTCTGAAGTATTCAGAATTTCCTACATTGAAATTTAAAGTGGAAAACAAGATGGTAATGGAAAGGAAGAAAAAACAACTATACCATAGGTGTTAAAGCAAAATGTACATATTCTCAACATGGTTCTAAGAAATATAAATTATTCAGCAGCTGCTTCAACAGAGGGATATTTTATAAGTCCGAAGCCAGCAGAGTACATCAGTTCTCTTAGACGGGGGAAGGTATTTTGTTCTCCAAATATATGACATTCAGAAAATAGCACGGAGCTCTTGTCTGCCCTTGGAAAAGCAGCCAAATAGAGATGGATGGGAAGAGGAGCAAAGAAGGGCAGGAGCCTTTAGAGTTGAAAGAGCAGCTGCATTGCTCCAGGAGGGGAATAGTGAACTTTGCTGTAAACAATGTTAGAAGCTTCTCTGCAGTGTGCTGCACAGACAAGCCACTCTGGCTTATTATTGCTCAAAAGGCTGACTTAACACTGAACAGCATCTGGGTTCAGCTTTAGCACAGGAAGACAGCAATAACAATTCTCTACGTAGAGAGCAGTCAGACCAGAGGCAGCCTTTGGTCTGTACTAGAGCAGCTTATCTGAGGTTGGAGGCTAGGTTTGCTAGGTTTTTAATAGCTTTCTTCCAAGGGAACAGCTGCTGCAAGATTTTCCACTCCTGTAGGGATTACTTGTGTAGGAGGTGTTGCCACAGTTGGGAGGAGGAGGGAAGGCAAATGTTCTAGATGGAGGAAATGATTGGTGCTGATGTGCTCTGTTACCAGATATGATAGGTAAAATGCCATGTCTGGATGATGATTTAAATTTCCTCCAGCTGGGAATCGGTACTTTAGCCTTGATCCTTCACTCCTGATCAAAGCCAGCAAGCACTCTCAGCAGTGGTGAAGCTGCAATAGAGATTTAGCATGCAGGTCAGCAGTGCAGAGCTCATTCAGGGGACATGTATTCCACGGGCTTCCATGTACAGGCACAATTTGAAAAGGCCACCAGTTGCACCCACAAATTGAGACACCTGAAAAATTCTTTCCTCTGGCATATCTTAATGGTACACATAGCTCATTACTTTGTTCTTCCTTGTAGTTTTTAACAACCAAAAAAGTAAATAGAGGGCAACTTAAACTTATGAATCACTTTGGGTGAACCTGCACTTCTATAAAGTACAAAATGTATATTAATTTTATATTATCAGCTGTTTCAAAAGAGTATGCTCCAAAAAATATCACTGAGAGTAATGACCTATGGCAATATGAATGCAGCTTTTGTGTTTAGCACAGAATAAATCAAAAGACCTGCAAAATTTTTAGGTAAAATCACTTATGAATGGTAGTATACTACAACGAAGAGCTACAATCACCCTCTGTCCAAGCTTCCATTTATATCAGCTTAAACTGAGAATTTGCTTTTAAGTGATGGGTTATGTTCCTAAAGTACTACACAGGCCCTTAAAGGTAAATGTGTGTGCATCCACACAGGCAAAGGTGCAAAAAAATAGGTAAATGTAGGTTAAAAAGCATTCCTTTTTGGGAATCTCAAAAGTCTTAAGTGTTGGTTCCTCAAGAAAGTGGATGTGGCAGGAACTCATTGTGAGAGATCGTGGAAAATTCTTGAGTTCAAGCCAAATTTTTGTACACATACACATAATAATGTTTTAGCAACTTACTCAAGCTGTGTAAAGGGAATGTAGGAAATAAGAAGTGGGGTTGCCTGCAATTTAGAGATTTTGGGTCAGTAGTTTTTTTCATGCCTTTAGGAATTTGCCTGCAGTGTGAAAAACTTGACTGAATAATGAAACAAAGTATTTGCAAGCATCTACCAGATAAAAGCCCCAGAGTTACTTACAAGGTATTAGTGCATCTTTCTGTTTGCTTTTCGTGCACATTCATATGCATGACGTTGTGTTTGGAAGACCATCGATGACTGAGAAATTCCAAAATGCTCGCATGAATAAATATGAGCAAATGTTCATCAGATGTTCATACCACAAGCAGCTTGCTCAGTTCTTTTGCCTTCTTTTCAAAGCTTGTTGTCCATTTCTAGCAGACAGAAAACAAAATTAATTTGAGGATTTGGGTTTTGTTAATAAATGCCTAGGTAATGTTTGCAAGGATGTTTTTCTGGACATTTTCCACCTTCTAAAAGGTATTAAGGGGATACACTCATAGAAACATAAGTAGCAAATGCACTGAATTTCATTAAAGTTCCTTTGTGAATAAACAAGTCTGTTTTCTACTGGTAGTTCACACCTGTGCTGGACCACAAGTAGCTCTGAATATTTAAAGCTAACCTGAGCATATTGGATGCCTCGGAAATCTGTAGGTAGCTGGGATCCTAGAATCCAATTTTTTTCTTCCTATACGTCACGCTGGGGGTTTTGATTTTTCTTTGTTTTTAAATTTTTTCTGAGGGAGATCAGTATCTCAGAATTCAAGAAGTGTTTGTAAAATGCTCTCAGGCATAAGATGTGATTCTTGGGGCTGTCCTGAGCAAGGCCAGGAGTTGAACTTTGATGATCCCTGTGAGCCCCTTCCAGCTGAAGATATTTTATGATTCTATGAACAGCCACGAAAGCTTTCTTCAGGAAGAACTATTGATTGTAAGTTTAGGTGTTGCTAAACCTATAGCTATTGTGAAAATACTACCTGCTGTAGTTTCTATAGAACTGTGAGTGCCAGCAAAGCCATTAAAATTAATAGAGGTCCTTCTAATGATTTAAATCTGCTTTAATTTGGACTGCACATATGTTATTGATGGAAGTTCTCATTTCTCTCATGTGTTGCATACTCTGTTTCTTGGGTGTCCTCACCCCTGAATGGATGCCTTTGGGTGCAGCTGGCAAGGCTGCAGTGCTGTGAGCCAAGGCATGCTTGCCATCAAGCTTGCATGGAAATCCACAGACTTCAGCTAAGCTAAGGGAACTCCAGCACAAATTTTCATGGGTAAAACTAATCCACAGAGTATTTGGAACATCTGTGGCACCTGAGCTTGTGGATAAAAGCAAGATCCCACTTGTGATTATCCAGGAAAAAAATCTTGTGGGCGAACAAAAGTTTTTGATACTCCAATAAAACTTATTTCTTACTTAGAAACCTGCATCAGCAAACATATTTTTCTTCATTGTTGGCATATACTGAACATATATATACACTTGTGTATTCTGATTATTATTTTTATAATTAGCATATGGTAAAAATGAAAAGTTATTATTATTATTATTATTAAGGAACTGATAGCTTAGCACAAGTTTTTCTTGTTTGTGAATCCAATCTGTAAGAGAGCATAAAATAATGATAACAGTGTCACTTCAGAAAGGTGAGGTGGTTTCTCAGCAGGCATAGAGGAGAACAGAGAGGGCTCTATGGTTTGATTTCATCTCACTGAAAACCTGGAGAGCTGTGGATTTTATATGGCCAGATCTCAGCAGAACAGAGCTTTGTCTTGATAACTCAAAATGACTAGATCATGCCTGGTAGCTGGTCCTGGAAACCTGACCCTTGTCACAGGCTGACTACATCAATTTGCAGTAGATTGATGATGTATAGACTGTGGGTGCCCCAGGGGAGACCAAGAAAGGCCTGAGAAACATTGCATTGTTAATCCATACCCCTCATTAGCCTCTGCTGTGCTGGATTTCAACTCGCTGGCAAGGCTAGAGGAGCTGGAGGGAGAATGTGGCGTTGTCTGGCATTGTTATTATTGGTTGCCTTTTGATTGAAAGGATGTTTTAAAATACCTTTTCTCCAAAGTTTAATACATCAAAACTGGCAGGATTCTTTATTTTCCTCTCTGTCCCTCTTGTCAAGTGCCTGGAATTCCTAGATTTTCTTTGTATATTGATTTAGCGCTCTCCCCTCAACACCCCGAGCTTTATCTCTTCCCAATAACTGTCTCTCTATACCCTTTCCCAAGTAGTGGCAGGCAAATTATATACGCTGTAATCAATTTACATTTCACTATCATTCCTCAGCTCTGGCCCGTGGAGGCTGCAGCCCTGCCTTCAGGGCTCCTTTATGCACTTCAGGACGTGCTGCTTAACCATTTCTGCTCAGTGCCCTGCAAGGGTTTGGTTTGAAGGGGGCTATAGTTTCAAACGTGGTCTCCATCAAACAGTAACATCTTTGTCAAACTTCAACAGAATTAACCTTAACTGCCAAGGAAGTTTTGACTGCCATCATAAAAATGTTTGATTAGTGTTAATAATTTATTAAATTGGTTTGTCCTGACACTGCCAACATGCTGGAAATCTCTCAACCATTAAAACATTAACAGAGGCTGTAATACAATGCTCCTTCTGTTCTACGTTTTATTTCAAGACCACATTCTTATGAGCCTGGTTCTGTGGTGTTCCAATATGCTCTCATTAGGACTGCATTAAAAGATGAAATATGACAAATATTAAAAAGCGTGGGAATATAGAGTAAAGCATGGTGGGTGTACTTTTGTGGGCAACTCTGCTGCAATTAAATTTTTGCAAAGCAAGCCTGTTTTTGCAATATGGGGAAATAAAATTACCAGGCAAGCATTTCACTAAAACAGACCCAATATGTTCAATTGCTTCATACAACCTGCTAAAATACATAAGCTTAGTTAGAATTTCTACTAAAATGGGAAAGCTGATATTGGACCTGCTTATGCTGAAGTATGCTGTTCAATTATAGAAGAAACAAAGTCCTATTTGAGAAAAGTATTAACACCTTGAGAATATATTGATCAAATTTTTATTTGATAGTTTACATCTGCACTGGAATGGCTGGTGGTAGGAGCTCTCCTGTGTTCCACCAAAAACACCTGTTTTGGCTCATGCAGCCTCAGGAATTGCATGTAATGTATTCCATATAAAATGCCATTTAAACAATTACAAGAGTTTCGTTTATTTTCCAACTGGATCGAAGATAATTGAAATTGAGGCTCAGTTTATCCTTTGCAATTTGCTGATAATATCAGTGAAATTAAGTAAGTAATTATTTTTTTTTCCTCAGGTAGGTAGCCACATAGGAGCTCCAACATTGTCCCAAATGTATAAATGGTGTTGCACATTGCATAAGTTAAATACAGAGATGTTAACGAGTGAAAGGAAAACTTCCATTTCTATATCTCAGTTATGAATATACACTGAGAATAGTTACAATGCCTACCTTTGAAATTTAATCCAAGGCTTTTAAACTTCTGGATTGAACTATTCCATAATTATTCATGACAGCTGGACTGGTCACCTCTCAAATTTTCTCATTTTGGTACTTGAAAAAATTACGATGGCCACTTTAGGGAAAGGTGTATTTTATTTTATTTTATGAGAGGAAGTAATCTAACCTAGTCATACCTGTATGCTTTAAACTCCATGTGTTTTCAAATTAAAAAAAAAAAACAAAACTCCTTTAGGTAAGACTTGCTAGTTTCTAGGCACTCAGCTGTGTGGAGCAAAGGTCTGAAATAACTGACCTTGAGTCAGAGGACTGATTTACATTGGTCTATTAGAATAAAAGTTAACGCTTCTTTCAGTTAATCTCCACTAATTTCTTCTTTCTGTCATGGGCAGAATAACTTTATGGAAATGATTACCATAGATCAGCCTTTTGGAGATTTCTAAACTTAAGAACATCGTTCTTAATAAACAAACAACGTTGTAAATGCTAATTTGTTTTAGGATGTAGTATGCCTTGTAAGATGTTGGCAAGAACTTAACAGACAGAGTTCACCAAAATGTAGAAAATAATCAATTGTTTCAACATCAGAAAGGCATAATCCATCAACTCAATAAATTCCCAAAAGATGTGTCAAATACATGAGTGTTTGGGGAACAGACTGAATGCAAACATTAAAATTCTGTCTCTGCAACTGTCAGGAATAGACTTACACTTGCCCCTTTTTTTTTTTTTTTTGTTTTTTTTCCCTGCTGTTGTTTGTCTTTGTAATTGTTTCCTAATTATTCGCCGTGTTAATAATGAAAATTGTTGAATGTTCTGAAACCTCAACAGTTCTACATTTATTAATTACAACACAAAGATAAGAGGAGCAAGTGACTACTGTGTGATGTGATTTTAATATGAGGCTTCAAATGGCTCCAATTCTTGGCTAGAGTGGGATAAACTAAGACAAGAACTTTTAATAAGTGCCAAGAAATTTCCATCTTATTAAGAGCATCCTCAGTTCCTCCTGACAGTATGTTTGCAATATGTAAATGATCTATGAGTTTTCCCAAATTGTAAACCAAAGATTGCATTTTTCCTGCACAGAAAAGTGGCATCTGACGTTCACGGTTAATGCATTTTATTTATGTTTAATACATTTCCATAGTTTTTTTCCCAAAGTAAAGAGGGTTGAAAAATTTTGAATTAAGTCCATAAACTAATTATTTTCCATTCCAGTGTTGTTTCTTTTGTAATAGAACTCCTGACTCAGTGCTTTTGTAAACGGCCTGCAGTTACATGACCCTGATTGTGGTCTAATGAGGGCTGGAGGGTGCCTCTTAGATGATGCTGGAAAATTAAAGGGACCTTTTCCCTCTAGCTTTTCAAACTAATTATTCTCTGATTTTACATGAGAACAATCCTTATATATATGTTGAAATCCTTTTCATTCAATGGCACCCTTTTCCTGTCCCCAGCTTTGATGTGGTGCCCACACTTACAAAAAGGCTGTGTGAGGGGAACAGTGGCTGATAGATCCCACCATGGTCCTAGCAGTTAAACAGTGAGTTCAAATACAGTCGTGAGAATGAACTGAAACTCAACAGAGGAAGAAAATCTCTGTTCTGTTCGAAACAAAGCCATGCTTTTCATGTCCAGTTATTTGCATCCATCTTTTGCCCATATATCCATTATTTAAAGACAGTACAGTTAGTAAGGGGCCCACAGACACCTCTGACCCGCTTCTCTGCTTATGTGACTCTGGTCTTATTTCTGTGCATGTGACAATGTGACTTTGCTTACCCTTGCACAGGCTGATTCCATGGAAGCTCTCTAAAATAAGATATAAGCAAAAGGGATAGTTTGCTTTCTTCACTGCCTTTCACCAAGAGCTACAACATAACATTAATGCTTCTGACCAGTCACAAGGCTAACAAAAGGAACTCTTGGCCAAATACCTGGTAGTTCAAAGCAGTGGGTTAGAATATGACTTCCTTATGGTTAACTTTGACCAGCATTGTCCTGGAAAATTAGAGAGGCTAGTGTTCAAGTTCCTCAGCTAAGATATGTAATCTCCAGATCTCTTCAAGAGAACAAATCCTGTCAGTAATCCTGTAGGTTGCTTTGACATGGTTTCCTCTAGAGGAGGGATTCTTTGGTTATTAGATTAATAAATGCGCACTGTATAGTTATTGAAAATATTTGTCTGACACTGGAGTCCAAGAGTATGTTGGATTAAAAAAACAACCCCAAAAAACCTCAACAAACTGAACCTTAAAAATGCAAACAGAAGATGACATTTCACTAACCCAAAGCTAGCAAAATTTTTAACTCTTAGTTTGCCTCGTGAAACATAAAAAAGCAGTAAGCAGAACAGTTCAATACAAAAACTGCAATCCTGCACAAGACAAAGCAAGAGCAGAGCACGTGAATGCTAGAATGGCTCAAGAGAGCTCATAAGGTGTTAAATAACATAGAATTAAGAATATCAGCAAGGCCAGCCTAAATAATAAATTAGTAATGAAAATTAATCTCACAGAAGATTTATTTCAAAGATAGCTTTGATAATCAAAACAGCAAACAACAGGACAATGATACCTGAAAATAAGAAACCCAGGCTGGAGAATTAAGATGTAAGAATGAGACAACAGTAAGTATAGATCGTGTTGTTTGTGAAAAGTAAAAGTTGTGCTTAGTGTGCTGTGCTCCTTGTTTTGTTTTCTAGTGCAGTAAGGTTATTTATTCCAACCTGTTGTAAGTCTGGATTCTTGTGTCTTCTTATTTCTGTAGGTTTATGTCTTTCTAGATGTGAATTTAACTGCACGATCAGTAAAAATTCACCAGACAAGGTGGTTGTGAATTAGTATCAATGTCTGTATGTCACAGTTCCCTTTCCATGTAGGAGTTCAACACTTCTAAATGCAAATATTGGATGTTTTATTGCTCACAAAGCCTTCAAGGTGTTTGGGTCAGTCTTTTGTGGTTTTGTGCTGTCTTTTTTTTTTTTTTTTTTTCTCTGACATGGCCTCATTAATAAGTCTTACATCAAGAGCTAGGCAGAAAAAATAGAAATTTAGCTGCTGAGTATTTTCTTACCCATATCCAAGCAAATTCTCCAGAGACTAGTCTTTCTTTTAAACTGTGATTAAATTTTTCCTTGCCAACGGAGGCGGAAAGAGCCAAGGCAGACAAGAATCCACAATTTTACCCTTTTTCTTCATAAAGATTCATGTCTAAAAGCTGGTGTGGTGCAGTAACATGAATATATCCTGCAGAGTTCAGGAATGAACGCTGTTCCACAAATAGTCAATATTTAGCTATGATAATTTAAGTTGCACTGGTATTGCATGGGCACCTTTAACATGAAAGGATGAACTTTGTCCTTTCTAGTAAAGATGTTATCTTTATTAGAAGATCTCTTGGAGCTGTGGTGCATCTGTGCACCTGTGCAACTGTAATGCAGTTGCATTTTACCTTTTAGAAAGCTTTGTGGTATCAGCAAACAATTTTGTATCAGCAAACAATTATGTGGCTTCTTTTGGTTTGTTGCTTGTTGTTTTAGGGTTTTTTTTAATTTTTTTTAAATTACTTTACAGCCTTTTCTTCCTCCCTTTACTTCAGCTCACAACTGTGAATCACTTCCTGGTGCCCCAGCTAAAGGAAGTTTCTTCAGAGATATAACATCAGGTGATTTATGCATTTCTTTCTGGTATAATAAATATAGGTAGCCTTTCAGCACAATTATTGAACTAGCCAAATATTTGTTTTAGATATATTGTAGGTTGTATTGCTCTATGGCACATTAGGCAAAGTCTATACTGTAAGAGCAACAAGGACCTGGCAGCTACTTTCATCCCAGCCCCAGCCAGACTTTTATCACAAACCTCTCCAGGGAGGTGAGACTTATCATTCCCATGGGAAATGACACAAAACTTTTTATTATTGCTCTGGCAGGAGTCTAATGGAAGGTGGATTTTTACTGGTACAGGTGTTGACAGCACTGCATCCTGCATCCTTTCTGGAGCAGCTGATTGTGCTAGAGAGCAATTCTTACTGCATTAACTCTGTTACAGGCACCAGGGTGTCTGCTTTGCCTCACTTTTGTGTTATGGAATTGTGTTACTTAGAGGAAAATAATTCTTAGTCAGCAGTGAGGGTTGCAGCCACATCCTCTCTCCCAGTGGAGCACGAGCCCAAGGACAGGAGCAGGTCTGTGGCTGGGCAGAGCAACCCATGGAGGAAGGTTTCTGCAGCTTCCTCTGGTGTTCCTGTCTGCAGAGCTCTGTGGGTGCCACTGAATTGTGAAAAGACTCCCTGCTGGAAACCTGAAAGCAAAGCTGTTCTCCCATACAGACTTTGTCCTTTAAGTGGAAAGGCCTGCACACTGCAAACTTTGAAGCACTGCAGCTGTCTTAATCTGCACCAACAATGTATTTGAATTGATCCATCCCTGTGTTTCAGACAACTTTGGAAAAAAATCACAGGATGTTTTCTGCCTTGGGTTGGAAGGCATGAGTAGGAAAACAGACTTGCTGCAGAATTATAGGGCCAGGGAGAGAAGCTGGGATGAAGCCTCTGTCTCCTGATCTTTGTGGTGCTTTCAGTAGTATCCCAATGTGATAAAAATAATACATTTGTTCACATTGGTTTTGCCTAAGTTGCTTAAAGTTATGTAAAGCAAGTACATAAACACTTTTTTTGTTTTTCTTTTTTTATATGTTGTCACCACAGGCATGCCATTGTAACCCAATTATTAATACTTCTAAAAAAGAAACATGATATTATTTTGCATAAACACAAGAGAATTTTCCTGCTCAGGCAACAAGTCAAGAAGCAGGTGAGGGGCAGGAAAAGGATTACAGGTGATAAAATGTATCTTAACAGAAGAGAGTGTGCAGAGTTATAGTCTCACAGCAAGAAATAAACATTGTAATCATAAACAAATGTAACATTGAGAACAGAAGACAGTGATTTTATTGTATTGACATAGGATGCTTGGGCAACAATGAAGGACTTGTTCTCTTCTATTAGTCAGGACACACTGGCAGGAGGGCCCTCTCTGTGGCCACTGCTCCCCGATAGCGTGTGAGAGAGCTGGATTATGAGATGTCTCAGAGTGTACAGACACAGGCAAGGCTTGCTTTGAGGGGAAATTGGAGAACCTCTTCACCACAGGGCCTTGAGAGTGAATGTTCTCAAGAACTCTGGGAACTAAAACAGCACTGAGGTCTGCTCTGCCTTTCACATAAATGTAAATACTTACATTTACACTCTGCAAAGCGTTACCTGCATGTGGCATTTTGGCTTAGAACCCAAAGCCAGCTCTGCAGATTTATGCAGACTGATGAGACAAACTGATGATGCGGCTCCATGTGACACCATGTCTTGTCCTCATGTGTCAGGTGTCTGCTTTCTGTGCCACCGGCTCAGATTCCATCAGATTCCTCACACAGATCCTGGGGGATTGTGTTTCTAAATCTGGGTCTCAGTGGGAAGTGTTGTTTCTTGTAAAAGAAGCTATCCTGGAGGGAGACTTTTGTTGTGGACTTATGGACACAATCTGGATGGCACAACAGACAGACAGTGCTGCATAAGGATGTGGGAAAAGCCTTCACCCTCCAAGAATCATAAGTTTTTCAATTAAGCCAAATCAATATTATACTTACAAGGGAGTGCTTGCTCTTTTTCTTTCTTTCTCTTTCTGGTCACCATATGTTAGCCTTTTTTTGTTGTTTTTTTTTTTTGGGGGGGGTGGTTTGATAACTTGACTGCTGGTGAGTTCATAGTGTAATAGGACAGAGCTCCTATCCTGTGTATTCAGCCCTGTGTATTTAGAAAAGCAAAGAGAGACAAAAAGGTGATATCAGTTTCCTTTTTATGGGAGACAAGCAAGACAGAGAAAAACAAAATATCTTGGCTAAGTTCCTTTAGGTTTTTTGTGTAGAACTGGTATTAAAGCAAAATCTCCATCCTGTGCAGTGTCTATTTATTGTGTGGTTTGTATGTGCTTTAAGAGTATCTTCTATCTCTTCACTTGTTTGTTTAGAATCCAGACTCATTCTAAACAAACCCCTTGTTTTGTTGAGATCAGATGCTGGATACAAATGTAACATGAAGTTCAGATCCTGTTTGGGTTTTTTGTTTGTTTGCTTGTTTTTAGTTCTAACACTAGGAAGCTTTTAGGGATGTTAAAAACAAAAGCAAACATACACACAGAAAAATAAAACCAACACAGAGTAGTTGAATTGTAGTGCAAGCATAGCGGGAGCGTGTCTCTGTTCTGTCAGTACAAGGTAAAAAAACAAATCCTGCACATCCCTTTTCTTGTAAGGTGTTTGAAGCAGTGCTCATGAAGGAGCAACTCCCATTTGAGAAAATGTAACTACAGAAAGTTTTTGTGCATTGATAGAATGCACAAAAACTTTCTGGGGCGTATCTGCAATCCAATAACCCTTCTTAATAACCTGCTGGCATATGGGGCCAGAGAGAAGCATCTAAAAGTTGATGCTTTGTTGTTGATGCTGTTAAGATCAGGGCCTGCTTCTTACCAGGCACTTTTCTAATGGGGCAGAGCAGCCTTGCAGCAGCTCTCTGTCAGGGAACAACTCATCCTTGGAAGCTGCCTGGTTCAACAGGCATGTTTAGAGCAGATCCAACTTTGAAATTAAATCCAGCTACAAAGATAATTTTGGCTGCATCCAGGTGGGTTTTAAACACCTGCAAGAATGGAGACTTCTTGTCCCTCTGCACACCTGTTTGAGTCTGTGACCACTCTGATGATAAAAAAAGTTCCTAAAACCTAATTGGAATTTTCTTCATTGCAGCCTGTGTTTTTTGCCTCTTTCCTGTGCACCTCCAGAAGTTTGGCTCTGTCTTTTCTAGAAGCACCTGTTATATAGATGAATAAAATCACGAGATCTCATTTTGGCTTCTCAAGTCAGGACAAATCCAGTTCTCTCAGTCTCTCACCTTGTGCCCCAAATACCACCAAGTCAGCAGACTGGTCCTTTCATCCAAAGCAAAAACTCAAATTAATTTGCAGCAGATACGTTTCGGTTTTCAAAGCATCAGTGAAGGCCAGACACGTGGGGTAAGTTATTTCCATGTTTGAAGGGAAATGTGTTGGCACAGACACAAGATACCTTGTTGCTAATGTAACTTTTGGCAGGTATGTTCACTCAGACAAGTTTCTTAGATGCCAAAAGCAAAGCATAGCGTAACCTATATTTCTCACACGTGGCCTCACAAACAGCCCTGTGTTCGAACTTCCAGTCAGCCTTGTTTTTTCTCCTGCCACATGGCAATGCATATCTGAGAAGAAAATTCAGCAAATTATTTGGCAAATAGCAAAAGAAATAATTTTTGAGTGCTCCTGTAACTTCTGACAACAATTTCAATTCTGTTGTATTGCCCAGAATAATTCCCTTTATTCCAAAATATTCAGAAATGTTTGAAAAGAAGAAATATATATATGGTTCGAATTTTTTTGAGGTATGGTTTTTCACTGATTTCTTTGATAAATTTGATTTCAGCTTATAAAAAACCTTTCTGGACCTTGTCTGTCACCACCTTTTATCTCCTTTGCTCCATTGTAACCTGTCTTCATTGTAAACAAGGTTTCAAAGGTATTCTGATGACAGATTGAATGTCCAAACAGAGAAAACAAAACTTAATTGTGAAGGAGGTTTACCTTGTGGGGGTTTTTAGCTGGATTTTTTTTTTTTTTTTTTCTTCCTTCACAGTGTTGAATGGGTCTTTAACTGAATGAATTTAATTGTTATAAAAAATTTCCTTCCTATATGCCCTGCTGTCTGTCTTGGTTATATTTCTCTAGTTGGTATTTTCATGCCAGGTGGTGTTGGGAAGTGCTTTCTCAGGCAATAACACCTTCTTAGATGTGACTGGCTGGAGGATTTTTGTGTTCTGTGCATACCTCTCTGAAGCTATTCTGGCCAACAGACTGTCATTACTGTATCTACATAGTGTCTCCAAACTCACAGTGCCCTATTTGCAATTGCCATTGACACAGTTGCTTAAAATTGCCAGTAGAAAAAAGGAAGACCATGGGTTTCTCTTGCTGGTTATCTTGGTACCTGTAATTTGTTTTCCCCCAAATGTAATATTTCAAAGCAATTTTTACCAATGTTCCTCTTCTGGTTTTGGACTTATTGACTGTTCTGGAGTGCTTTGTCACCCTATTGTATCCCACTATTTCCATACTACTCAAGAGTCCTAGAGGACAGGATCAGGTCATGAATCTACTTGCAGTATCTCCTTATTTGATTGCCATCTGCACAGTTTTTGCCTTTCCTTTTCCATTGTAATGGACACATAATGAATTATTATTTATTAAACAAAAAATATTTTCAGTACAAATACTTCAAGGATATCTCAGATACCTGTTCCTCTGTAAAAATTATTTCAGCAGTGAACCACCAATCTGTTTTCTTCCATCAGTTTTGAACATCCTGTGTGATATTTTCATTTAAATTATTTCTTTCATTAATTTTTATATAGTTGTGTACTACATGTCAAACTTCTTATTCAAGCTGAGATACATCTACTGCTCTCCTGTTACCTAGTGAACCTGGTAATCCATCACAGACAGAAATTGACCTGACTTATCATGCTCTTTTTCTAGCTCTTCTTATCACTGTTAATTCCAGTGGTTGAAAGTTGATTGCCTTATCATTTGCTCTAGAACCTTTCCAGGACTTGAGTGGATTGTGATTTCAACAATCATTCTGTGATTCCTCTTTCCTCTTTTCTTCTTCTTCTTGTCCTCTGTGTACTCCCAAAGGTTTAAACACTGCTTTGATTAGTTCCTGAATTGGTCAAGAACAGATTTCATGAAACCTTTTTCATTTGGAGATATCTGTCGTGTCTGAATAATCCATCTACCTTCTCTCTCCTGGTCAGCATTTATTTCCTTTGGCATCTACAGTGATAAAAACATAATTCTTTTAGTAAGAATTGATTCCTCTAGCTATTTTGAAGGTCTAAAATTCAGACTATCAAACAAGTAGTTGTTGTTGCTGTAAAAATGATGGTATTTATCTTTTTTGTTGAAGAACTGCTGCAGTTTTTTATTCTTTCTTATGATATTCAGCACTCAGAGCCTGCATCATGGGTCAGGACTCAGCTCTGCTAATCTTTGTGCAAGCAAGATGATCCTGTCCCAGAGCAAGTCATGGGCAAAAATATATGACAAGAGGTGGGCAATGTCAATAGGCAAACAGGAACTCTATGAGAAAACCTGGAAGACAACAATAGTTTATAAGTGATGCACAAAAAAAAAAAATAACCCTAAATTCTCTTCTCAACAGTTCCTAAAAGAACATTTTGTTAGTGTGTGAGATCATTGTGTCCTTGCTGATGCTGACTCTTTTTAAAAGGAACATGAGCAAACTGATGCTGTTAAAACTGCAGTTACTGAATTTGACCAACTGAAATTTCTCTTCAAGCGCTGTTTACAAACAAAATTATCATCTCAGGCTGTCCTTGGCCTCACTGCACACAATTTGCAAGCATGGTATTCCATCAGACTTTCAAAGAGAATGAGAAATATAGTATTCCTTCTCCTATACTGTGAAAGGACTCAGATGGAAATGTAATGTTGATAGAACATCTCAAGTGTCTGCATAGAATTCAGCATTCCAAGTCACAAGCAGACCTAGAAGCACAATCAGATTGCTAACAGCTTCTCTTCATTTCTGCAGGCTATTGTGTAGCTTTGTGCATTCTTGTATTTTCATCATGGACATTTTGATTCATATTCAGGATTCACCCATCTAAAAGGAATGTACTGAACATATGCATGCACAGTGGATACATATAAATCTTACTGGTCAGCCTCTATTTCATGTCATGTATGTTTGACCTGATTTGGGAGTATGTAACATAGATGAATCCAGGGTAAAGGAGAACCCAAACACTTTATTGTTATCTTCATGGGGTAACTACAAAATTTGTCTTCCTTGTAATGGCATCTGAAACTGGCAATTAAAAAAAAAAAAAGTATAGAGTTGACGGGGTTGTTGTTTCTTTGATTGGTTGGTTGGTTTGGGTTTGGTTTGGGTTTTTTCCCATTTTCCCTAGATTTACTGGAGTAAATCTAGGAAGATATGAGTTGAGTTTGAGGAACCATCCAGCATCTCACCTTTCATAATTCTGTAGTGTTTGTGAGGACATGGGAAGTATCTGTCCAAACTGAGGAGAAAGAGGTAAGATGGTGAGGACTCCTAGTGAAAAGATTAGTTGAGTTATTGCTAGGAAGACAGACTGAGATGTCTGAACACACAGTTACTCATTATTTTAGGGGTGTGTGTATACAGGCTAGTGATGTCAGATAGCATGGATGTACATGTAGCTCATTACATGGTGCTATTCCAACCTATGAAAATCTGGAAGGGAGCTCTTAGAGAAGATAGCAATGTAGCTGCCTACATGTTGATTGGTTTTCAAAGTAAAATCTTGGATTACATGATTCGAATCAGTGTTCATTTTTTAAAGAAATTCTCCGTTACACAAATATGTGGAAAATGCACAGAAACCAGACAAGAAGGTAGATACGTTGTGCATTTATATTAGTGGATGATTTGATGCTGACGGTTAATGTAGTATACTTTCACCTTTTAGTTTTGTGCAACTTTTATGTTATCCATGGGTCAGTTGAATTTCAAACTGATTTTGACATTTTCACACCATGAAAGCAGGTAAAATTTGACTTAAGGACCTCTGTATCTTGTGTGCACCTCTTTTTAGACATCAACTGTGCTCATCTGCTGACATCAGATGATTTCCAGAGTGAACACCCAAGCCTGCAAATAAAATATGAATATCTCTTGTGTGCATTAGAAGCACAGGTCTGGAAACTTGTAAAACCCAGTGTTTGGCAACACTGTCTCTGTGCTTGATTATTTGAGACAGATTATTTGAGTTGTAAGAGTTCCCAGCCTGGTAGTCCCTCACTTAGACCAAAGGTGCAGATTGATGCCTTCAGCTCTGAGGTTCCCTGCTGTGTGTGCAGGCTGTGGCCACCACACATGCACATGACCAGCCTTACTCATGTCATCCCATTTAGATATGCACACAGGAGGCAGCAATGTCGTACCCTAAATGATCAAAGAAGTAATTCAAATCCCAAATTCCTACTTTCATTCAGGCACGCACATAATCCTTAACATACCAAGTAGTGTTTTAAACAGCTATTGAAAGAAGTAAGTGTTAGGCTCTGAAATTGATTATACATCTAAAAATCACTTGGGTTATTTAATTAACTTAGTTTCTATTCATATTCTGTTGGCTCTTTCTCTCCTTTCATTAATTTTAACCCACAAAAAACTGACTAAAATCACCCTCAGTCTTTGTTCTAATCCTCATAGAGTGTTTGATATTATTTTCAACTCAAACCTAATTAACAGTGTGTGTTCTTTATTGATTTCTGAACATTTCTGGGTATTACACATCAATGCAGATTCTTGTTGTGTGCTGCCATTTTCAGAATATTTTTCTGGTCCATGTCTTTGTCCTTAATTTCAGGAGGCACCATGTTAGACTAGAGATTCCTCTGACAGAAAACAAACCTTATTTTTCTCCTTTTTTCTTTCTCCTGTATTTGTCTTGGTTTTAACACTGTGTGTGTGTACTGGTTTAAAAGCTGTGTGTGATAGGGAATTGAAACAGAGGATTTAAAAAGAGAAGTGTCCTTTTCAAAACTAGTGGTGATGCCCATAGTAAAGGGCACAGGAGTTAAATAAAAGGACTTTTCAAGATCAGGTGTGAGTTCCAGTGATGCAGTAGTATTGGGCTCACAACTGCTCCCAGTAGCTCTGCTTCTGTCACTAGAACAATGTTTCCAGGTCAACACATGGCATAAGTCCATGTTTAAGTCCTTTTTGCATGTAAGGGCAAAAAAGGCTATGTTGTACAAGCCCTGCTTTTGTACAACATGGCTCCGTTACTTACATGATGAAAATTAAACATTTGCTAAAGTGTCTTAGTGAAACAATGCCTAAAACTACAATGAAAAAAGAAAATTCAAATAAAAACATCCAAGCAGAAGTAGATAAGCATAAAATATATTTGGAATAGCTGTGATGCAACATCTCAGTTATAGTCAGGATTCTGCTTGGCCGGCTCAGCCCACCGGACACGGAGCCTGCCTTGGAGAGAAGGGCTGCCTGCTTCACTGGGGCTCAGAGCAGTAATCCCAACATTAGCATTGTTATGCTTGTGTTGATGAACGCACAGGCACACCAAGATCTTGGTATGGCCAGAATAAAGTATCTCTAGCTAGATTTAAAACTCAAGTACCACTTACTGTTATCAACTCTCCTCAGTGACCATCTCCTACCATTTAAGGTTCTTCATATCTGCATAGCTGAAGTGAAGATATGAGAAGGACCACTTGTGGTGGGTAGGGGAGGCTTCTGGGTAATTTAATTTTAAATGCAGTTGTATGGTAAGAGCTAGCTTTTTTCCCCTTCCCGACATCTTAGAGACATCATTGGGATTCAGTGCTTTTAGAAATTCATTTATTTAGTTATTTGGATGGAATTTCAAATGGAAGGCTTATTTCCAGTGAATCATTCTTTGTTGCTAAAATTTAGCAGGAGGACCTCTTTTGTGTTTTATCCTCAATCATTGATACTGAATGGATTTGTCTGGAGTAATAAAAGAGGTTCTGATAAAATGAGTAGGGATGCCCTGTGAAATTTAATTTTCAGTACGACATTCTTGCAGACAGAATGATTTTTAGAAACCATTTGTGGCTGAATACAACTGTTAAGGCTATATATCATAGACTATATCTAAAGGTAAGCAAATCGTATGTTGAGATTAAGAGGACACAAGGATTACATGATTTTTATGTGGAAGCAAATAGTTCTTCTCTGGACAAGTGTTGTAAACCCAACCCAGAATTCCTCAAGAGCTTCTGCCCTCAATCGTCTGGGGCTGGGGATGATTTGGGAACTACCTTGCTTAATCCAGACAGTGATAACTTAATTTTTAAAAGTAACTATCTTTGTTGGAATGCTTCAACATTTGGATACTCACTTGAACACTGTTGTCAAAATCTGAGATGTGCTATTTTCTGTTGGTTTGTGTCTATTAGGTGAAAAAAAAGTAACTTAGATCACTCTCCCATGTGAGTGTAAAGTCTACAGAGGGAAAAATAGGATAGCAAAATAAAAGTAACCTGATTCTATATGAGGTGTTCCTGAAGCAGTATGGAAAACTGCTCCAGGGGCACCTGGGTTCTCCATTGATCTAGTGACCTCAGGCACGTTGCATCACCTCTCAGTTCTTCATGAACCAGAGATAATACTCAAGGCCTCCTTTTGTCACATGTTTCAGATCTGTTGATGAAAGGCGCCTCACAGAAATAGTAACCCTATTCACAGAGAATTTAATGTCTTATTTTCAAACTTATTTTTCATGTTAGTGCAAATGGATTCAGGTGTACTGGAACTGGGAAGCCCAATATGTGCTCTAGGCTACTCCAATTCTTCAAGGGAAACTTGTCCTGAAAAACAGATATTTTGTTAATGTCTATTCTAAAAGGATTCTGAATATCTCATATGTTATCTGCTTATTCTGTTTCATACGCTTGTTCTTGGTTGGTTGCCCTTTTTTTTTTCTTCCCCTTCCCTCCAAGTCTTGCAGAAACTCAGTCTTTGAACTCTTCATTCCTGTCAAATTAGGCTGACATGACCTAAAGGATCAGAAGCTGTTATGGGAGTGGGATGGGTGGACAGAAAGTCTTCTGTAGCATGATTGTGTAGGTCTCTTATCCTTAGGAAACCAGGGTAAAAGTCATGCCTGCCTTCATTCCCTCTGCTTTGAAAACCATATAATGGACTTGCCAAAAGAGTAACTCCAGACTTGAAGCTATCCTTGGCAAATGGGATGGAAGTCTAGCCAAAAAGTGAAAGAATAAGATTTACAACACAAATGAATAGAACAGGTGAGGTACAAATTAAAATCCTTATCACTGTATAATCTGATTCAGTAAAACTGCCACAGCTTCCTACAGAGGAAGTGAGGAAAGCTATGTACAGAACTCCTAGTTCTGTGCAGCACTGAGCTATCCAGAGAAGAGGAAAGAATATTTGGTTAGCTTTACAAGGGGCAGCAGGAAGGAGAGCAAGTCTGACTTGTTCACAGTGATGAAATCAAGCATTAGCAGCAAGAAAGAGGTAAGGTGGATATTTTATGTGAGAGAGGGAACCTTTCTAATGCAAAGGTTGAATGGATTAGGTGAGACCTCTGCAGCGCCTGTTTTAAAAACCTCTGGTTTTTAGAACAGGATTATGCAGGTGTCTGTCAGGAATTACATAAGAATACCTGATAACTGCAAGGCCTCCTGAGCTCCATTTGAACCACGTTTTCTATGGTTGTTCCATAAAGTACAGGTTGTCTTGTGAAACACAGATATGCAATGATGCAAGCAAGACCTTTGTGCACTAAGCTGTTAAGGTTTGTCTAGCTGGAACTGACAGAGTTGAAAGTCAGTCTTATGCAAATCAAAGTTGCTATTAGAAACTATCCTAAATGAGTCATTCAGTCCTCAGAGGAGGGAACCAAAGTCTTTGAAAACAGCCCCAGCTTGTTAATAGCATCAGGACTCAGAAGCACTTTCAGCAGCATTATGAGCACAAAAAGTCATAGAATGGTAGCACACTAAAAACCACATAGCACTACTGCCTTGCTAAAGGCTACAAACACTTTTACCTCATCTGGGCAGCTCCCAAGCTCTCATCCTTGGCCTCAGTCATGGATACTGGAAGCTGATGGCATGTGAGGTGAAGAAGCAACATCCGTGTCATGTCCACAGCTAGAGAAATATTAGTATTAGAGAAAGGTGTTATCCATCAGGGAAACAAGTCAGTTTGTTGTGAGCTTGGATGACAGAATTCAACAAGTGCCATTGCATCAAAGGTTTTGATCCCAAAGCCTTACTCAATCATGCAGTCTTATTTAATCTTCCCTGTAGTCAGGTGCTTGTTCAGCCCCATAATAATTTCCTGAGGTACTGACATAAATCACTGCCAGCCCAGAAGTCAGTTGTAATATCTTTGAGCACTGCCCAGTGACACTGGATCTAGCAGCAGAATTTGTGCATAGTCCTGAAAATTTGATTATTCAACAATTCTCTGCTGCTTGGTTTTTTGTTTCCCCATTAGTGCTGATATATACTTTTCCATTAATTGTCATGGACAGTTACGGATAAACATCCAGCTTTAAGTTTTGCACAAATATATTTGCTTGGAAACAAAGTCTTACTTGGCAATATTACATTTAAAAAAAAAATCCATTAAAAGGTTTCTATCAGAAAACTGTAAAACAAAAGAAAATGTTAATAATATTTTATTACATCTTCTCTAATACTTTCTAGTCTAACTAAATTTACTGAGAAAAACCTCTAGTTTTCCAGTCAGAACAAGTACCAGGCTTACAAAAACCACTTTTGCTCTACAGAAAAACAACATAAAGAGTGGCTTATGGGGAAATTCTAACTTGTCACGTTAAACTTACTGAGCCGGGAAAGAACAGAAACCCCGACAAATGGGCAAATGGTGATGCTTGCAGTCTGCCCTGAACTCACCAAGTATGACGAACAGTGACACTGCTGTCTTAATGTATTGCTGACAGAGCTGCTGTACTCATTAACCTTTGATGAAACAAGATGTCACTTTGTTCACATCAAATGCTCCTTGATGCCAGTGCTCAGAGACTGTTTTTGTTGCTGATGCAGACATCAGCTATTGTTGAAAACATTCTCTCTCCCTTCCAGCCTTTCACTGCCCATGAGGATTTATAGGTGCTGATCATTATCAATCTGCAAATGGAGTCTGAAGCCAAGAGTGCGTGTTTAATTTCTGCAGCTTTTAATTATTTATTTTTTATTAGAAATCTTTAATTTAAATGTAATTCACTTATATTTAAACACCTGAAGACATTAAGTTCTTGATGTGCTACAGGATGCTGCTAGGAACTCAAAGACACATTTGAGTGATCCCTTCATCTTTCTCCTTGAGGCTGCTGGAAATACTGAAGCATTATTTACAGCATTCGAGCTACATACTAGAAGCCCATTGTAGTGGGAAGAGGTGTTCAGTTGTGTAACATTCCGGTCAGCATTATGACTAAACAATTGTGTAGCATGGATTAAAACAGACTGTTCCTAGTTCCTGATCTGTTCTCCAGCCTTTTATCAGCACTGCTGTCTATTATCAGCATTAGGAGTTAATCTTGCTGTTCTATGTACAGTAAATATCTTGTTGTCTAGCAAGGAAATTCTGACTGACTGGGACTCACTCTCTTATCTGGGAATAATTTTTGTTTAGTCTTTACTTTGCATGATAAGTACATTTATATTGCTATGAGATAAATGAAAACAGAGTAAGAAAGGAAAGACATTTTTTTTATTACCTTGCTGAATACAGAATTTTTCAGTACTGAAACCCTGAGATCAGGGGTGCATGTTCTCACAGTTGCTTTTGTGTCTGTTATTTCAGTGAACAGAGCAATATTTACAGATGACCTCTAATGACATTCTTTCCACTTTATAGTCCTCAGTATCTTTTTCCTTGCATTAGGGGACTTTGCAGCTTTTGCATTTGATTTGTTTGATTAAATTTTTATTTCATAATTAGGTCTGCAATCATTACACCTGCCATGCAAGCGTAACATCTTGGGAAGCATTTGAAGATAAGAGCAGGGATTCGTCTAATTTGCAGTTGTGCAAAAGAGGAGCATATGATCATAGCTCAGTGCTGGAATTCTAGCTAAAGGTCGTGCCATGCCTCAGGGGGTGATGAGCCATCAAAGCTTTGTGGGATAATGTAGCTCTAGAAGTGTTTTTTAAGAAAAAGATTTGAAGGAGACTAGGTAAACGAGCAAATTGTTTAGGGCATAGGAGACTTCAGACTTGCTGTAAGAGGAGGCAGCAGAAGAGAATGTAAAAGACAGAAAGTGTAAGTGGATGAGATGCAGGCAGAAGTATTTTCATGGGAAATGTAGGAAATATTAATAGTTTGCTTAACACTGAAGTGCATCTGTCCCTTATTGAGTGATGAAAGCCCGGGAGATTAACCATCAACACAAGTCCAGCTTTACAAGATGAACATGTGATATTCACAGAATAGCAAACTTACATGAAATGTGACCATGCCACTAAACAGCAACACAAAGGAAAGTGCATCTGAGAATGCTCATGGAATATGATCAAGCATGGCTGATACAGAGTCCTTGAAAGGTGCTGGTAAATACACTCATTTAAAGACTTTCACCTGTTGCTTTAAATCATTCATACCCCATGGCATGTCTGCCAGCACCATGACCCCTGGCACAGAGTGAGGAACATCAAAGGCAGAAGGGAGCAGATCAGGTCTCAGGTAGACGTTGCACCCTTGTTATGGATAAAAGAAGTGACAGTAAGTTATAAAACAGGTGGAATTGGGATATTGCAAGCCTGATGTGAGTAACCCAATAAATAGTTCTGTTCATTCAGAAACACAAAGAAGGTGTTTTAGAGTATTTTTTAATCTGGAAGACATGTGAAAATACATGGACTATACACTGCTACATTATTAAAAGCCCTTCTTGACTTCATTGATTTCTTTAGAATTTTCAGTCCAAGCAGGATTTACACTCTCTGAAACTGCCTGTAAACCCAAAGGAAAATAAGATTCTTAGTTAGTTTTTATCAATCAGGTTAATCTTTTGGAGATACATCACCATGCCATGTAACATCTCTGCTGCCAGGCTGCTTATGGTCAAGTATTTACTTTCAGGCATGATTTTCTGCTGAAATGGCTGTTTTCTCTAGAAATATACACATGCTGCTTCCCACCTTTGAATGTTCTTAATTTGCTTTTACGTACAACATGTACAGACTGGTTTTAAAACAGTAGAAATTGCTCCCTGGAAATGGACTGTAGTTAAAATGGAAGACAAGCTCATTTACGATCAGAATCAACAAGTCTGAAATCACGCTCTGGGTATCTAATATCAGGCCAATTTCAGTAATGTTCATTTGACTCTGTCCTTTATAATCTGTAGTTATTGTACCAGAAAAAGTCTGTTATGAATGTTTATTGCTTCTAATCACTGAATCCTAACAACAGAACCCTTTTTGAAGAGGAATTAAAACACTTTCAGAAATCTCCTTCAGAGAAAACAATTTTTAGTGTATTTGTCTGAACTAAGGGAAACTTTAGGAGTTAAACACATTCATAATAATGCTGATAACATAAGTTTCAGGATTTCCATATGTCTAGGACATTACTGACTTTGGAGAACATTATTTGACATCCTAATACAGGGCCCAAAGAAGGCTGTGCTTTCACAACAGTAACTTTTGATTGCAAAACCAGAACCATACCCAAGCCCCCACTGTAATGAGTATCTGGTCTCTGTGCTAATACACACTTACATCCTGTCTGCCTTACTGGCAAAACCCCTGCTGCAGTCTTTGAAATTTTCATACATAAGTGTTCTCAGGGTTAAAATTCTGTTTAGCAGAGAGCTGGTGTTTGGGATGGATTTTTAGTTTTTCAGTCGTGATTGTCTTTTAAAGTTGGTAATTATTTTAATTTTTTTTAAAGTTTACTTTGGTTGCTGTTTACTTTTCTGGTGATAAAGGAGAGGGGGGAAATGGGGAAAGTTTTGTTGTCTCCTCTGAGTGGCCAGAGTCTGTCTGTGACCTTCTCTGAGAAGTGATTTCAATGAGTCAGAAATCTTTCTCTACTGTTTCTATGTACTTTCCCCCTGGTTTTGCGATCCAATGTGTATCACAGGAGTTCAGGTTTCATAGTGCCCTTGAGCAGAGTGTGTTTCTAAGACAAACAGCAGCCTGAGGGTTGCACTGAAATGCAACACTGCATAGCCCCACTGACATGAGGAAGCTGGATGAATGCCAGTGGAATGTGGACCTGGTGGAAATGTGGTGGTCTCTGCTGGGAGACGGGGAGAAAGGGCATTTTCTGGAAGCTGGAAATGTGTGATGTTCACATTCAGCTCCAGAGACAGTGAATTACAATCATCAACAGTTATTCAGCTCACCATGGCCAGATGCTCATCTGACAGGAAGGGACAATATTTTCTGTAAACTTAAAAATAAAAACCGCCATATTTTCAAAATGCCTCTGCCATCCCTCCATCCAGACAGAGACTTCAGACCACTCCTTTGAAAGATATTATTCAGTGACAACTGATGTTATTCAGAGGAGAACAACACATTGTTTCATGCTTTAGAACACTTACTGTTTTTAATCAGCTCAATTTTGGTCTTTTCCCATGTTAATGAGTCAAGACCTTTTCCTCCCTGAATGGATTTCCTTACCAATTTTAGTTATTCTAATCTGACTTTGTGTAAAGTAATGGTGCATAGGAGTGCTCAGTGTTATCTTTGTTACTGGACGCTGTGGGAGCAGTTCCAGAAAACCTCTGGGTTATGTGCATGAACACTGAAAGGTTTCCTGTCCTAACAAAGAGAGATATGATCTTGAAGTAAACACAACATTCAATATGACAAGTTAACTTTTACTGTTTTTTTTTTTCTTCCACCAGGGAAGAAATTGGGTGCCTGAAATATGGGCACAAGCTTAAGCCCGTTCTCAGATCCCAGAGCACTTAGTCAGGCTGCCTTCCATACTGCAGACAGAGCTGTTGGAAGCTGCGAGTTTTGCCTACTGCCAAAACTGTATTTGAAATGCCCTCTTGTAATTTTTCATCATCTCTTTTCACATCACTGCTGATTATCATTGATATTGGCTTGGAAAAGGAGACGCTCTCCTATATAATCATGCAACCACCACAGTGTGCAAACCTCGCCAGGGCAACCTTTCTTCCTGCTGTGCTCTGCACATTTTGGCAGCGGCTGCTCTTGTAGCACAAGCGAGTTTCAGGGCTCAATGGGCTGGTGCCCACAGACCCAAACTCTTGGCAGGAACAGCGAGGTTAATTACTTTCCATTAAGGTGATGTCCTGGCTCACAGAGACTTTTCCTGGTGACTTCAGCGCAGCTTGGATTTCACCCTTCAAATACCAGTGACTGTGCAACAAAAGAATGTGTCCTGCCAATTTGTGAGCCTTTGATTTCAGTTGCTGCTGCCCTACTTAGCACTCTGTGCTGGCTTAGTGGTGTCTGGCAGCCGTGGGCTGATCCTCCCCACCTCCTGGGCTTGACTTTCCCCAGCCTGTAACTAATAAGTGATGTATTATTTTATTTACCCACTAATCTAATCTCTAACTCTACTGGACCATGTTACTGGACACTTTTGTCTGTTGTAGGAACTTCAGATTTTATTTTGGAAACTTGGCTAGTGGCAATCTAACCACAAAGGCCAGGAATAGGAATAGTGGCATGTGTGCACTTTAGAGAGCAGTTGGACAAAATTGCAACAAATCCCAGAAATTCTGCATGTCTCACATATGCAATGAAGGTTAATTTTTTAAGGCTGTCATTGGTCCCACGTATCTCAAGAACACCATGTCAGCTATTTTAAGTAGCCAGTGCATAGCCAGTTACATTTTATTTCTTTTGGGGAATGAAGGAGAAAAACGTGTTGAGCTTTTGTGGTGGTTTGTTTTGTTTTTGGTTTTTTGGGGTTTTTTTGGGGGGGGGTTGTTTTTGGCTTGGGGTTTTTTTTTAATATTTTTAGTTGTCTGTGAAGGTTTCTGAAGGATACACTTTTTCTTCAATGAATTATCAAAGGTTCTTGACCTCATAATAAAAAATTTTGTTCAAGATTACAAAGAACATTTAAGACAATTCAAGTAAATATTCTCATTGACTGGTTGATTCCCAGCAGTAATCACATGCAGAAGAGTTTTCTGCACTAGTTCTCAGTTAAATTTAAACCTCAGCAAAATATCCACTGGAGTCAACTTGAAAGTTTTCCAGAGTAGGGAGTGAATATAAAACTGAGGACAGTCTTGAGGACTAGTCCCATGTTAAATAGTTCTACTCCCTAAATACAAATAGCTGAAGGTTTCTGGATAAGCCAAGAAAAATACCTTTCTTCTGTACCTTTTTCTTTACCAGTCAAATCTAATTTTTAGCAATTGATGTGATAAATGCTGCTAAAGTGACATGGAAGTGGAATGTATCTGAAAATGAAATGCCACTTCAGCCTATAGTTGGTACAGTCTGTTTCTCATTATATCATATATTTAATATGTATCTAGTCCTAAGTGCTGCTCAGCTTGTTTAGGTTTTTTTAATTATTATTTATGTAGCATGTAGGGACAATCAAGGCACTATGTTCTTTCCATAAGGTTTTTCCTTTCATAGCACAAGGCTGGAATGGAAATTATATGTGAGGGAAAGTGTGCTTCACCAATGCCAGGAAAAGAAAAGTATACAAAGTTAAAGCTTTTGATTTAAAGAACACAAAGTTTAAAGTTCAAAAATCAAATAACTTCCTCCAATTTTTGGATACCTGGGACCAATTTTCAAACGCAGATTTTTCCTTTTAGAAAAACCACAAGCCCAACAAACAAAAAAAAACCTCAAAGCCCCCCAGCAACAAAACAAATCTGAAACAAAACAAATAGTCTCCACAAGTGTCCTTTTAATGCCCTCTCTTATTACCTTACTGTGATGGACCTCCTCTTCCCTGGTCTTTTTACTCCGACTGACAAGTAATCTTAGCCTGCTAATCCTGACCCTTAAACTCTGCTACATTATAATTAACTTTCAGTGTCTCATGACTCTGATTTTTATGTATTAAATGCATGCCTTGTTTTCCACTCAGTGCTGCATAAGACACTGGTTTCACAAAGAATGAAATCCAGTGCTTGGGAGAGAGCTTTATTCATCCATAAGACAAATAAACCCTATTTCCAGGACTTACATGACATTAGAGGTTTGTTGATATTGAGAAATTTAATCTGCCAAATGGTTAAAAAAATACTTTCCAGCTAAATTTACAGACTTCCATTAAATCTCCACTGATTTAGTTTGTAAGGATTTTCTTCTAGGTTAACTTAATGGATTTAAAAAAAAAATTGCCTAAACAATTGTAATTTTTTGGGGAAGGATACTAGTCAGCTGGCAGAGAGCCCTTGCAAGATCTATTTGTAAGGCCACGATTTTCCACAGAAAAATGATGAGCTTGTTTACGAAACAGAAAACTTTGAATCAGTAAAACTCCCATCCAGAGAGAAGCTGAATGACTCACGGGATGAAAGAACTTTCTTCCACTTGGAATCAAATTCATCAGGTTTAATATTGGAACACTGAAAGATTCAAAATTAAAACTTCTGTGACGACCAGAGCAGGAGGGCAGAGTCTTACATTTCTTAAAGCATGTGCTTCAAAAACAAACTTTTTTTTTTCAAATAAGTCAGTTTATTGTTGTTTTTGCAGGTTTTGATGAAAACAAATAAGACTCAGATATTAAATATCTTGTTTCCATGAGAAATAACAAGTTATCTTTAGAACAGCAGATGTTATTTCTTCAGATGAGAAAGGTGCACTTTAATTCACTTTTGCTAAACAGACTTTTGGCTTTATTGGCAGATTGTCAGGAAAATTAAGTGAAAATGACGCTGTGTTGCCAAAGTGCAAAAGACTTGGATTTAAAAACATGTCCACCAGAAACCCATTTCAAGCCATCAGTCTGGGAGTTTTTCCATGGCTTCAGTTAAAGTGAAAAGGAGAAAACAAGGCCTAAAATTCATAAAAGCTCTGTTCATTCACTGGTCAGGTCATAGGAAAAGGTGATTATATCAATTTATTGCAAAATATTGATAAATCTTGTCAAATGCACTCCCTCTAAAGGGTTGAAAAGAAAGAGAGGCCTCTTGGAGGGCTGTAATCCAGCAGTGGATGCTGAAAATCAGGGCTTTCATGAGTAGAGTCAATGAGAAACCTAAGGATGGGCTGGGAAGAAGGACAATCAAGATCATCACTTAATTTCAAGACAGTCCAAAGGCAGGCAGGAAGTGAAGGGACACTTCTGTGGGCCCACAGGCGCAGCTGGCAACCATCAAAGGTCAGCAGAGTCTCTTGCTGCTGACATGGGCAGAGCCTACATCTCTTTGAAAACAGAGTTTCTGCTTTTTGGGGAGAAGCAAGAACTGCACTGGTTGGTTGCTAGAGGCAAGAAATAGAACCAAGGAATTATGTGACCCCTGGGCAGGGTGGGAGCTGGGGAAATGCAGCCTGGCCCCAGGTGAGCAGGGAAGGGGTGTACACAGGCAGAGCATTGCATGCTGCTGGATACAGCTGGGAGAGTACCAGCGCCAGGGCGGGATGGGCTGTCAGCAGGGTCATTAACTCCTGCATTCACCGTCTGCTTAGGAAAATCCAGGGCTTAAATTGATGGGAAATTACAAATCTTAAAGCAGTAGGTTGAATGGCTGGAGGACAAAGGGGATGGGGAGTTCTCCTTTCTGCCGTTCCCCAGTGGCCACTCTCCCTGTCTCATCTCACTCTTGTGGAGTGCCCACTTGTGAGAGTTCTACTCTTATGGAAGGGAGAGAGTTGCCCAAGACCTAAATATTTCAGATATTTGAGCTGATCTCTCTTGTTCAAGCCAGTAAATCATCCTGAGAAAGGGAAGTGAAGTTTGTCTCCTGCTCTTTTATACCTCTGTGGCTTAGACCCCTTACTATAAATGCTTCAGGCAGTTGTGTCTTTTCAAAACGAAGTTAAATGCCCATGAGCTAGATACTTTGATTTAAATTGAGTTCTGTCTAAAGGGACCATGCACTTGTAAGCCTGACTGGTACTTAAATCTGCTGTCCCTTAGCCAGCAGACGGTGCCCATAACAGCCACTTAATTCTTGGCAAAAACAGAGGTCTGTGTTGTTGATTTGTCTGGATTTTCATTTTTCTTATTTATAAGAATGTAGCATGTATGGTGGGGATGTAGAGGAATTGTTTTAGAAATTTTGAGAATAAATTTCAGCTCTGTTAGACTTTCTGTTTTAGGAGTGACATGAACAAAAGAGAATGTAAATGAAAAACTTTGTGAGGGACAGAAAGCCTCCATCTCTGGATTTAAAAATAAAATGGAAGCCACTAAACAGCAAATGTGCTGTAGTGATAAAGAGAGGATTTTTTTCCTGTTCCTATGAAATCACAAGAAGGCTAGTATTACTTTATACCTTTTGCCATTGCAAGCTTTTGCCAAAATGCTGGAGGTGTAATATAATCCCCCATAATTACATGTTTTGAGATAGAGCATTCCTTAGCTGTTTATATGGATTAAAACTTAGAATGCTAGAAGGCAGTCCAGTCACAGTGGTAAACTAATTAGCAATTAATACCCTACTATGGTTTAAGAGTCAATTTCTGTTATACTTTGCTGGTAAAATACAAATACATACCTAAGCTATGAATGATTTCCTTGAGCTTTATCTCATTAATGTGATAAATTCTTTATTCCTTTACACAAGGAAGGAAAGTGTCAAGGAGTAGCAGTTAATGGAAAGTAGTGTTGGGAGCAGCACTAATTTCACCAAAAGTCCTTACTTATTTGTAGATGTGCATTTATCTGTGGAATAATTGACATAAGGGCAGGATCAGATCTTTAAGCTTCACATTTATAAATAGACCAAAAGTTTGTTTTGCCTCTCTGCTAAGGTGTTGGAATCCTAGAATGCCTAGACAGATCATAAAGCAATACTTCATAGATTTGTCCTTATATAGATCTATTCTGGCACCTTTTTTTTCTAATGATAGGTTAATGTGTTTAGTTTACATCAGCTGCCAAGTATGAGTACTTCTCTGAACTATATCCAAACTGAATAGGTCTAAACTAAGATATAAGTCAATTTTTTTCCATTTACTTCAGTGGGCTTTGGATCAGATCCCCACTGAATCGTCAAAGTTGAATTAGAAATCTTGTGTAATCATACCTTCTTGTATCCCTTGAGCTGATTCCAGCCCTACAGCTGGTCTGTGTAGAGATTTCTGATGGTGTAGAACACTGAGTGTGCCTGGCGAGGTTCTTTGAATTTGGTAATGTGTCCAGGCAGTTGATTTCTGAGAACCTGGAGAATGGAATCTAATGCTGTGTTTTCACAGGGTGATTTTTTTTGAGTTTCATTTCTTTTCTTTAATTTACCATTCTTTATTGTTATATTCAAAGGAAAGCAACCTTCAGGTTTATGGGCATGTATGGTAACTCTGACTCAAAGTACTTACAGTCACTGAGCTTTCAGTCTGATTTAATAGTGAAGATGATCATTAAGCAGGAGGAAGGCAAGAGCTTCAAAATAAAACCTTTTGAAACATTTTTTCTCTATCCTCTGTTTGCAGATATTATTTGAAAGACTGGCAAAAGCAGATGAAAGAGAAGTTTCTTTCCAAACCCTGGCTGTCAGCTTAAGTTACAAGTGCCTTTTTGTAAATTTGGTTAAAGTGCTTAGGTGTTTAAATAGAAAATTTGCATAGAAAGTATATTTTTCATAAGTGCCATTCTGCTTAATAAAATGGTTCTTATCAGAGAACAAGTCTGTCCTTGCAAGATTGGCTTGGTGTTTTTTTAATGCCTTGGCTGGAATTCCTGCATGCCAGCCAACCCTCCACAGATCCTCAAAAGGGGAGTCCCTCTCTGAGTGGGTCACAGAAACCCTGCTGAAAACACCCAAAAGAAGAATTTGGGGTCTGGGGACTTTTGGAGGATACTGAAGGAGTGAGATGAGAGAGTGCACAGGTGTTGCTTTCAAAGGGCTGTAGTAAATGAATTTTGGCTTTCCAAGAAAAACAGACAGACCTGTGATATTCCCTGCTAATGTAATTCAGGATATTCTTAGTGAAAGGCAAAACTGCTCAAATTTAAATCTTTTCCACATTTCATGATAAATTTGAAAACAGTCCAAGTTATGAGGAAGGGGAAGGACAACTACTGATGGACATATATTTTTTTAGTTGGAAATTTTCCAGTTTCAGATGTCCCCTTCAAAACATGAAATATACACATCTCTGGAGTCAAAGTAATTTTTTCCCCCATTCCCACTTAGCAGAAAGGAAAACATGGAAAACATTAAACTACATCACTGAACAGTAAAAGATTAGCCCACAAATGTGCAACTTTCACACTGTGCAGCATCCAGCCCCTGAGAACTGAGGTTTCTGTGGGGTTTGCACCAGTCCACAGTGCTGAGCTTCTGTGTGCCCCTTTCTCCTCCCTTGCTGAGGAAGTGGCTTCAGCCTCTGGCTCTGCAGGGCTTCAGCCACCTCCCTGCCTGCCTCTACCATACTGCAAATCCCAGAACCATGGGACCTGTGGGACCTCTTATGGCTTGTGGGGAACAACTGCTAGTGAAACAAGTGGTCCAACTGCTGTGTTAATTCACTGTTGGCTGTGATGGCACTGCTGTGGTTGCAGGAGTGCAGTGACCAGCTGCACAGGGCCCCCAGTGTTGCTCCACAAGCTGAGGAGGCTCCTGCATATTGCTTCTCCCTGTTTCCAGCCTAGTGATCAGCTTTTGGGGTAGGGGCTGGACAGAATTCAGAGGCAATACTATCAGAGCTTGATTGCCCCAGTGGTCCATGCATTGGCTTGGAAGTCATGGAAATGTGGCTCCTTTGTTCTTCAGCCTTTTGGCTCCTCTGTGTGTGCTTGAATGTATTTTCATCTGGGGCTTTATCTGTCTTATTTACTCATGTTTTAAAAGTTGAGACCTCAGAGGTATTTTGGCATTGTTAGACAATTGTAAGTGTTTAAGGATGCTGGAATTCCCCGAGGCAAGGATCTTGCTTGTAGCTTACTGAAGCCTGTCTCCATGGCTAAGCCTGTTCCTGGGGAGCTGCTTGCCTCAGGCTATTGCTGATCAGGGCTGGTTAGGCCAAACTGTGTGCCAGAACCATGCCTGTGCCTCTCCCAGGGTGTCTGCTTGGGTGTCTCTTGCAGGTCCGCCCCATGCCATGCACTCCTACAAGGAGAACACCTTATCCTGCAAGTGCCTCCCTCCAGTGTAAGGGGTGGTTCTGTTATATAAGTAATGAAAACATTTTGGTGCGACACACTTGCAGAGAGACACTAGAAGTTCTGTCATGGGACTGTAGCAGGTAATAGCATATTTTCCATTCAAGTTCTTAAACCTAATTAAGAACTCACAAAAATTAAATTGAATCAAACATGCATTCACCCTGCTTGTCAGTCCGAGGCAGTGTAACACAGCTCTGATTTCTAACCTGGATTTAAAGTTTTGTCCTCAATTAGGTTATCTAATTTGCTTCATTTAAACACTACAGGAAAATTAAAAGCAGGTGTTTCCTTCATTGAGCCCCTATTGTTATGCTTTTTTTTCTATTTTAAGTTGTAGTCACAGCATTTTTGAATAATGAACCAGGACCACCTCTTTGTTCTCAGAAACGTACAATATGGGACTGGAGTGAAGCTGATTGTCCTGGCAGTTACTGTCATAGTAGATAAAGCTCTCCCATAAACGGGAAAGGGAAAGGAAAGGCAGCTCCAAACCTCTATTTATCATCAGTGTGTCTTGGTACTACTTGTGATTTCCTATGGCTACTATGACTAATAAAACAAAAAAGTTCCTGTAATAAAGGGGCAGAAGCAGGGCTCTGGCCTGAGAGCACAGCAACAGCATCCCAGATAAACATGAACTCTGTTCACAAAGTTATGGAGCTCTCCTAGCACGGAACTGTGCAAAATGAAAGAAGAGCCATAGCATCACTTGGCTGAATAGGGGTTTGTTTCTCAGTTCAGCCAGGGTGGCAGGCACTTACTTTGTGTTCTATTTAATTGCTGTGTTGGACCTTTGCGAAGGTCAGTGGTTGATCACAGGCTCCAAAGAACAAAAACTTATGAATTTGAGACAATCAAAAACCAGACAATGTAAGTTGTTTCAAAATCATTCAGTTTGAAGTTACCGTGTCTGTATAGTAATATAGTCATCATAATCAAAGCTGTAGGTACCTTATGATTAAAGAAAGTAGTGGGTGAATTCTGTGCATTCATTTGAAGCACAAGAGCATAGAGCTTGTCTTGGAGAGCCTTAACAAAGTACTAAAGAGTCCCAAAACAGGAATCAGCATGAAACATCCTGTTACCAAGTGAAGAAGGAGCTTTTGGAATAGCTTTTCTTGATTGTACCAGAAGAAGAGTGAGCATTCATGCTATAGGAAGTGTTTTCTGAGAATTCCTGTGGCTGAGGAGTTCTTAATCTTGCCAAAGATTTGATTATTATGAATTTTCACGTTGATTTTCCACTAGCAAGAGGCAAATTTAATAGAGGCTAGCGGTTTCATGCATTTTAGTAAAGGATGTTTATTAAAACCTTACCCAAAGTACTGTAAGATAGAAATCTTCTGAGATTAGATGCTTGGGAAACTGTTGCTTAAACTACAGGAAATTGGGTGTGATCATTTCATTATGAACTTATTTGATTGCTGGCTATCTCTTTGTAACCCAAGAGAAAACCTGCCAGAAGACTTACCAAATGCTGCTCTGGATGTTGATCTCAGTCCCATGACATAATTCACTCCACTGATTTCAACTGAAGGACAGCAGTACTGGGATCATCTCTTCTTTGTGAGAGGACTTACTGGGCTGTACAGCTAGCACCATTTCAGAGGTCTTTAGGGACAGGGAGCAGCACTTGTAGCTGATTAAATTCTACTTGCCTTACTAACACACAGTCATGGTATTGAAATGGTGGTTTTCTCAGCCTGCTGTGGTTTGAAACACTAGCTTTAATTTCACAACAGTTGACCTTGATCGTGCAAGACAATAAGCTGCAACACCATGGAAAAGTCCCAGAATACAATTCTCTTTAAAAGAAGCAAAACAAATCTGATCCACTGGTAATCTTAGAAGGGATTTAATCTAGCAGTGAGATGACGGCTTTAACAGGAGTGCTTAAAAACTTCTACTCATATGCCAGTTCTAATGATTTTCAAGTACAAATAAGCACTCAAATCACTAAATTCCTAAGTATGTTTCCCCCACGTCCTTCTTGAAAAGCCTTTACTTTTAAGAAATGGATTCTACCTGTAGATAAATACTGCATGTGGTTGGGCTATGAGGCTCACATTCTTCCAGAATGGATTCATATATACACACATTTTTTAGTGCAGCACATGCAGGAATAAGCAGCAGGAAGGTTAGGTAAATACCATGTTCCTATTGCACTCCTTTTTAAAGCACATTCCATGCTCGTGAAAGCTGATGGGCTGGGGAGTAGGAAAGGCAATACAGTTCTGTGGCCTTATATTCTGCTTTATAATGGCAATGCAAACATTTTTTCCCCACCTGGTCTCATTAGTACGGGTGAATGAAAGGGGGAACTTTTCTGTGGCTGATAGTCTCATTCTTGTGCTGTGCCATTATTAGCATACAGTGCAGCATGTGGGTAATATTATTTGGGGGAAGGGGAAATGGGCTGGCTTGCTTGTTCCCTCTATTTTTGTGTGCACAAACAACTGACACTGAGGGTCTCATTTAGCAAACCTTCCTCTGTGTACGCTCCAGCCTGCCCATGCTGGTGAGGCTGCTCAGAACATGCTTAACTGTATTCAGATGTTTAAATTCAAAAGGATTTGAACATCTGCTTCTCATTAAGTTCATGCTTAAGAGCTTTGCTGAATCAGGACCTTAGCCATTAGGAAATAAACAGAGACCACCAACTTATTTTACATACACTCTTGAAGAGTGTTCGGATAGATAGTAATGACTTTCAGTCAGTACTGCCCAAAGTTGGCTTTGAACTGCTGACCTAGAGGTGAAAGGCTTGTATCCTATTACCAATCCCTGGGGCAAACCAGACTTACTTGTTTTCAAATATTAATGAATTAAGTCAAGTCAAAAATGTAGCCCCATTGATTGCCTTTTCCCCCGTATTTTTCCTGTGTCAGCATCAGTAACTGATGCTGCTGTAGAAAATCTTCAGGAATCTGTGCCGCCCACACTTCTCTGCTTTAAATCACTTACATTGTAAGCAGAGTCTTAATAACTGAAACACTTGGTCAGTTTTTAAAAATATTTAGAAATGGACCTTTCTACAAATGTTGATAGTAACTGTTCATCAAGGCAAACATACTTATGTCTAGGGTCTAATGAATTATTTAGCTATCTATTCTTCTTACGATATGCAGACATAACTCTCACTGACACTAATAGGAGATTCATATGCATGCCAGGAGCAGGGAAAACCCTTGGAGAGTATTTAGACAATATTCCTTGAAGGACTTGGGGAGAGGGGACACAGCGGGAAGGAAAATCATCCATGCAAACAGGAATTTGTCATTTTTCTGCAGAGGATATGTGTATTTATGTTTTTAAAAGGCAGTTGGGGCCTTTAACTAACAAATATTTAAAATTCTATTTTTCATCCTTAAAGGCAGAATTTAGATGAAGGCCACACACAGACTTCCAGTTGAAAGTAGAGGCACACTAATAATGAAGGAAAGCAAATGCTCCTGGCAAGTGCTGTTTTAAAAGCTCTGGGTTTATTCTTGCATATTGGGCTTTTGAGAACATTTTTTCTACAAAAGGAAGTTTATTGAACCCCAAGTACTACATGAAATTGAGGGTGGGGAGGGATTTTTTCATCACTGGATTCGGCATGTACATTTTATCCAATAATTCAGGTGTTGAAGGGTTCTAGTCAGGTATTGCAAAGGCCCTTTTCTAGCAGGATTTTCTCAGCTACAGAGTGGTGTATGCAAAGTTCTGACCAATACACATAGGACCTGTGTGACCTAGGACATGCCAACAGACCAAGGACATTGGAACCTAGACCATGGCATGCCTACAAGTGGGGAAAACATTCAATTGCTGTGGCAAGAGATGCAGATAATTTCATTTTTGTTATCAGTCTCTTCAAGACATCCCTACTTATCAGAGAGCCATCCCTTCAGTGGTGCCGTATAAGAGGAAATTCATTCCAATTTGTCAAAAATCACACTAATATCAAAATTACATGGTCCATTCCCTGCCTCTGCTGCTTCCCCTTTGTGGAGCTATCCTGTCCTGTGACTCTTTCAGTTGTTTCAGATGTGGGTCCAAAAATCCTCAACTTAGTGTCACCACTGTGCTTCATTCCTAAAACTGGCTATTTGGCAGTAGGGAAGAACAGCTCTTTAATAATCTTAAGATCTTTCTGGGGCTTTTGGTATTTTGATTTTATTAGCTTTTCCCCAAGTATATGTTCTGCCAACGGCTGAGCCAGGGCTGAGAAGGGAGGGGAAGGAAAGATCTTATTCCAGGTGAGATTTTTGAGGTCCGTGTTTGTTGCTATTACTGCATTTTGAAACTGAGGTCCTCTGCCCCACTGTATATTTCTGGTATTTGATATTTCTGAGCCCTTCCTGTAAGTTGTGCTGCAGGCAGGTTAATTCAGTTTATGGGAGAAACTGTGATGCCATTAGTAAGTGCTTCTGGCAAACGGCAGCAAGTAATCTGCAACCCTGAGAAAGTTATTATGGCTTTTTTCTCTGCTGCACACCTGGCAGGAGGACAACGTGCCAGAAATCATCATCCTGAGCTGCTCCTGGGTTTCCTGGCTCTTGCAAGGAGTCTGGCCCTTGCTAACCTTCAGGGTTGAGTGTAATATGGTGCAGTACACAGCGTCCAGACAGACAAAGCTACTTTAAGTGGGTAGAATTTCTTTACTGTAAACACTTCCCATCACTTCTGGAAAACCACAAAATAGCAATAATGCAAAGTTACTGGAAGGAAAAACTCATTAGAAATTGCAGCCTGATAAGAAAAAGATAAGACACAGCAAACCAGTGACACTTCCTAGGAGAAAAAAAGTGCAAAAAGACCAAGCTGAATTTTCAATGAAATATAAATTAAATTGCTAAAAGATTTTAGTTAATCAAAGATTGAATCACCAATTCACAAAAGCTATACTGAAAATTTATTATCTTATCTTGACAGCATATCATTTGTGGTGGGAAAAATTACCAAACCCAGAGCAGAAGGTAAGGGCTTACCTCTAGGCATGCAAATATTTCTAGAAATTCAAGTATTTTAGCCTGTAGAGACTGCAGTTTACTTTAGCCAAGCTCATTTTCCAAAAGAGGATAAATTCCTCCACCATCTATTTTATCATATTTTATATACTGCTTGTTGTATGTACTGCTTTCTCCATGCTGGTTTTCTTTCCAGGCTGACATAAAAGAACAAAAAAGAAATGTTTTTGCTTAGAAATGGTATTTATTAAAAAGACTTGAAAACCTTTCTATAAAATGTTAGTTTAGTTGTGCTGGATCACTAGATCCAGTTCTGGCTTGTGACATATTTACTGTAACTGATGTGTCGTTTCACTTATAGTTCAGAGAAAAATGAGCAAGCCCATGCAAGGGGAAAAAAAATCACAAATCAATTATGGTAAAACTGGCTTTGGATCATTTCACAGAAAACAAACATTTCTATTAGTAAAGTGATATTTCTGTTGAAATGTTTTAGGTTTTGGTTAAAAATAGCAGAAATTCTCGTCTTGTTCATTCCCCCCAAATCAGTTTGGTTTCATTTTTGCCAAACACAGAAAACACTCCTCTTTTCCCAAGGCTAAACATAATTTTATGTGGTTCTTTGTATAAGAAGGTGTTTATTCATGTGCACTGTCCACTACTAGTTTCAGTCTTTATGGTACTTTAGTAAAAAAAGAAACATTGCAGAATAACTAAACTGGAGACTCAAAGCATTTCAGCTGACAGTGCAGTTATGCCCTGCTCTTCCCTGGGACTGATGGTTCCAAAATAGAGGCAAACACAGAAGGAAGAGATGCTGAGGTTTCAAAAGGTCTTAGGGAGCATTTTAACTGGACTAGGCTGTGTAGTAGCTCTAAAAGTCCTTCTTCAGACAGAGACACAACAGTGCCAGCCCACTACCCCAGTCATTTTCACTTCGTGAATAGAAGACATACATTTAGCTGTCAGTGAAGGTAAGGGAGGTCATTTGTATCCAAATGGGTTATTTTTTCAGGGCTTGGGGTCAACATCAACCTAGGGCAGCACCTACTTATATGCGTAAATATTGGTGTCCTTTAAGAAAAAAAAACATAATCCTACCAAAATAATAATAATAAAAAACACCACACACACACACAAAAAACAAACAAACAAACAAACACAAACAAAAAACCAAACAAACAAAAAAACACCCCCCCAAGAAAACAACCAGGGAAGAGGGACAGGCTAATTAATTTCAGTCAGTCCTGACCAAAGATACCTGTTCATCTTTACAAGTTTTCCTGTCAGAGAGCTGCCTGAGGGGTGTGGGATGCTCTGCTGTCAGACATTGTGCTGCTCCCAAAATCCCATGGCCTCCTCTGCAAGGCAGTGTGCTGGGAGCCTGCCGGGGACAGGAGGAAGCTGAGGGGTCACCCAAGGCACCCACAAAGCTCTGCAAACCTGTGAGGGAACAGCATCCCATTCTGCTGTGCCAGGCTGCTGCTGGGGCAGGAAAGCCACAGCCCCTGTTGGCTGGGGCACTGTCCCACTGTCCCCTTGGCCATGACCAAGGAGTTTTTTGTTGAAAGAAACCAAATAACCAAATATACATCACTAAATTTGGTCTGAGATGGCTTTTTTTTTTTTTTTTT
>VXBB01018016.1:663386-693444 GCA_013399915.1 Illadopsis cleaveri | reverse complement strand
TTTTTTCCCCCAGGGTGAGGGATTTTCTCAAACCTGTTTTCTGGCTGGGGTTTTCAATGGGTTGGTCTATGTTTCCTTAACAAAGATATATGCTGGGATTAAAGGATCTTGAGTTAACCTCCCGGGCTTGTTTAAAATGCACTCTTTGTAAAATACACATCAAAAGTGTCATGAACTCTCTTTCACTCTGGGTGGCATGGAGGGTGGAGAAATGTTATAAACAAAGTAATACAGGGTAAATTGTAATCTAAGAGGCAACCCTTTTTTTCCTATAGAAGGCAGCTGAACCAAAAATTCACTCTCTAGCTGCAGAACTGTGCTAAGGAGGATAATGTCCTATTATTATCGTTGCTTTATTGTTAAGCTGCTTCAAATCAGTATTTTGCACCCTTCTGGGAAAACAGGTTGGGCATAAATATACTTTCCATGCAGCTGAGGTCTGCTGAGCACTGCTGTTTGCTTCAGAGGGAGGAAATTGCAGGTGGCTCTCAGGTTGGCAAGTGAACTGTGTTTAACACTGCTCAGCTTCTGCAGAGTGGCCTTTGGGGCCAGGGACTCAATAACATCTATTTACCTTATGGCAGTTCCCAAGACACTCCCTTGCATACCAGCCACTGGTTGTGCTTTCCCACTCTTGTCAAATAACAGATTTGGAACAAATTGTGTAGAATTACAAGTGGCACAAATGCAATGCATAATTTTCTACCTAGCTGCCAGATGACAATGATAATTATGTTTTTATTTTAAATCATATAGTGGAGGTGGCTACATTTCTTATAGTTCTAGTGTTTCTATGGCTAAGACCATAATAACACTTTAGATTTCTAGTTCAGAAATGTGGTTTAATCTTTTTTTTCCCCCAGAGAAAATTATAGCCCAAGTAGCAGAAGGCAAGTAAACACCTTACTTTACACATTGGCACTTTCATTACAACAGGCCAGAGAGCAACACTGCACATCCTGAAAATATATTTGTGTAGTACAAAATCTATGTAACATGGAGAAGGTTTCAATCCAAGGGGTAGGGAATTAGTCCCAAAACAAGAACAGAACTTGTATTTGAATATCCTTTGGTAGTCCATGCACTAAAAAGTACTTCTTGCCATGAATCCAAACAGCAATGTTTGCATATTGACTACTCAGCAGTATTTTAGGGGAAGAATGGGTTCAATATGGTAACTGCAGCTGTGAGAGGCCAGGATATGAGCTGTCACTTGGCCCAGTTAGCCCTTATGGCAAAGATGTCAAACTGTGCTGCCTATCGCCCTTTACACATGTCACTCTACCTACTGTTGCTGTTTATTTGTTGCAATTTCTGTCAGAGCTTTGGGACCATCATCCCACCTGCTCCTTTTCTCAGTGCATCAGATGTGCTGTTGCATCTGTGTCCACATAATTTGTTCCTGTCTGTTAAGTGCCACTCTCCAGTCATGGGCACAGCTCACTGGCCAAGAAGTTGCTGGTGAGAGCAGAAGCTGTGTGGAATTGAACTCTTCTATTTTAGTGCTTCATAATAATGTTTGCTTCATAACACTTTTTGCAGCCTGTTGTTAATGTGGACCTGGCACTGGGATGTTCTTGGATTGTCAGAATAGAATACGGTTTTGTTCCCCACTGCACGGTAGACAAAACCATTCCAACTGCAGTGAAAGAAATAAAATGAGGATTGGAAATGACCTCCCCTTTGAAGGACTGAAAGGGAATGATCATATGGGTAGGGGGAGCCCCAGCCTAAACTTTTGTAAATCCCCCCACCACAATACACACACATGTGCTCTGAAGTTAATATTGAGCACTGAACAGGGTAAAATGCTGCTAATAACGATGTTAATTTGAGGATTTAACCAGTAAACTTAAACACGGGGATTATCAAGACTTATTTTCTCCCATAAGGTCAGCATCCCTGTTGTGAAATGATGTTTTAAATTTAGAGATTGATGATTCCTGGCAGCTTTCTGGGTGACCATGTTGTTACTTTGAGCTATGTATTTTTTAATACATTTTTGTATCCATCTCACCTCTTTGAGACCTGGACCTTTCCTCTGTCTTAGAAACATGTTTTCTCTTTACTCTATAGCTCTGTCTTGGCAGGGATGTGACCCAACCCCGTGTAACTCTTTGTAACTCTATAAGGTCACTATGTAATAAGTAAATGCACTGACTCCTTTGCCGTCTGTGGGTGATGAACACCTGCATTAGGAGGGCATGGAATTCTTTCAAAATATTCTTGAACAGACTTGTGAATAGAAGTATCTCCTGCATCTCAAGACACGTGAAAACAATAGTCCCACAGAGTCAAAGGCACTGTATTATGAAATTTAAACGTGTTTTGCTTACATGGGTCTTAGGATAAATCCTTTCTTTCTTTCAGCTGTGAAATCCCTCTTTCAATCCTTCAAATAACCCATCTGAAAGAAATCATTCCAGCAGAGCCATTACAATTAATTCTATTATGCAAACCTGTAGTTTCAGGTTTTCATTAAACTGACAAATGGTTCCTCAGAGTAATTTTCTAAATTACAAAATATATCTTGGCTGTTTTAAAAGTCCTGTTATCACACAGTATCCTGTAACATAGGACTATATTAGTGCTGTGAAATTTAGTCTTCAGCCAGGATTTTTTAAGGAGCTATATTAGTTGCTGATGTCCAATATTAGTTTTAAGTTACTTAGGATCCAAGGGAGTTGATTGGTATACAAGATTTTGCGGGAAAAAATTTGCATCTTTATCAAGGCACTGTGAAAACGTTAATGTTTGGAACAAAAAAAAAATGTGACACAATTTGCTAGATATTATTGACATTAAGAAATAGGTTTTGTGCCAGTATTTACTGGCAGTCCTAAGCATATCTTTCCCATGCAGTGAAGTTCCTGATTTGCCTGGGCTAGCCCTGAGTTAACTCAGCACCATGAGTCCTAGAGGAGCCTCCCAAAAGCAGCAGAGGGGCTGTTACATGGGCAGGCATGGGAATTTAGCAAAGTGGTCTCCTACAGAAATCAATAAGCAGATAATTTCAGAAGAAACATTCAACAAAAACTTGGATAAAATGATAGATTACTTACAACATTGGTTGAAAGCATTTATATTGATAATTAAGAATAACAGACAAAGAGTATTAAGAAAAGGAGAGCAAACATCTAGCCAGTCATTAAAAGAATGGAATTTTTCTAATCCTCTTACAAAGATGCTGTTTTGGGTTAAAGTCCCTTTCTGCATAGAGCAGCCACACCACATTTTTTAAGCCAATGAAGAGCTGAGAGCTGTAGCCCAGACCCTCAAAACTTCTTTAAACAGACAACTCCCACTGAGAGACAAGCATTTAAATTAATCTGCGGACTGGATCCATGGGATGAATAAAGAGAGTGTCTTTCACTCTGCATTGCATGGCAAATAATTATGTAGCCAAATGAATTTGATACCAGAAATTTATTAATGTTTATTGGTTTGAAGTTTCCACAGTCTGTGTCACACATGTTTCATCTCAGGGTTAAGAAATTCTAAGTGCTTTTTATTAGGTTAAACTGAGAGATTTGAAATCATACAGAGCCACATTTATGGATAACATCTGGTCTTTACATTTACTTCCTTTTTTTATTCAGTGACGATTGTTTGTTCCTGGGAAAAGAGGGCATGTAATTGTTTCTATCTGCCTCAAATGTAACTTTGAATCTGCAAAATAGAGTAAAACTTACATTTTTATTCCTTATTACCTGAGAATCCCACTCAAGCCTCATGATCTACTTGTACTAGTCCAATCATTAATAAGTGCCCTTGATTGCAGTTGTCTTCTTTTGAGTCATTTTGACCCCTTGTATGATGTGTGAGGCAGTAAGGTCCAGTAGAAGATTCTTCAATACTAATCTCAAATCTTATTCAATTAGGCCTTCTTGGGAAGACATTGTTCAATTGGTTGGAAGGACCTCAGATTCTGCTTCTAGTCTATCAAACCCAATAACAGCTCCCTAAGATGCATAATTAACCTTCCTCTTGGCAATTTCTTCTACACTTGCCTTCATGTCACCTCGGCGGAAGTCTCTGTCCGAAATGTCTTTATCACCCTGTTTAGTGCTCAAGGCTTAAAGAAGTCCCCTCTCTCAGCCTGGCTGTACCAGCTGGTGTGGTGAAGCAGCAGAGAGGATGGCACTTGGCACTCTCCCTCTTTTCTCAGTATCCCCTGCCCTTGCTGTTGCAAAGGTGCCACGTGTGAACAGCCAGGTGCGAACACTCCTGTCTGTAAGCTGTGCACAGCATAAGGGACTGGGAGGTGGCACAGTCTGCCACTCTGGGAAATGCAAGGGTCACAAGCTGGTTGAGAGTACCCTGGCCAGACATTCCTTTTCCTTCTGGTTTACAGGCAGTGGAGCAAACTTATATCAGAGAACAGGCTCAGAAGTTTGGAGAGAACAAGACTAATGTTCTCACAACTGTTGTCTCATTGTACAGCTTTAGCCCTTGGTCTTCAGAGGTGATAAGGACTGCTCAAAACCATCCGAAGTACAAGAACAATTCACTTTTTCTCAGCCAAATAAACCAACAGATGAGCAGGTATAATAAGAAAATCTGATTTAAATCATGTGGGATTTTTCTCTTCAGTAACTTATAGTCCCCTTATACAAACTGATGGTGATCCCATTATCAAGAGAAATGGAATTGAGTAAGTCCATGGAAACTAAGGCAAGGCTCAATTTTCTGCAGTTAGGTACAAGTAGAATTGTAAAAATACTCCCACCTCCTCATTTAATTCAATATTTCTGTAATAAAAAGGTGGTGGGTCCATTTATGATTTTTTTTCTCAAGATTTTTTTCCTCCCTAAAGATAGTACCCTGTGGAGTAAACAAGAAACTGCCCTTTTAGTGTAAGGAATGGAGAGAAAGGAATGAGTTGATTCCTTCTCATTTTACACATCTCATTTACTTAGGACTCTTGTGAATTAAATCCTGTCCTGTAGCATATTACATCTCTAGGAAAAGAAAAGGGATAAGGAGTTTTTGGTCTGAATAAAGCTAATTTATGCCTCATAACAGCACTGTAGAGGGCTATGGCTTTAAATGCAAAACTTCTCTGACAAATGGACCATGTTATACCCTATAGGTAGGTAATTCTTTTTCTGTAACTGGCTGCCTTTTAACCTTGAGTTCAGTACAATAACATATTGTTGCCCCACAGCCTCAGCCTATTTCCTGAATTAGGGTTTGTATTAAAATAGGAATTATTCCTAGTGATTTTATTTTTTATCTTTTCCTCTTGTCTTTTATTCAGATAGTAGCTGATGCTGGTAATGACTCAAGAGGTAATTTAGGAATAGGTTTGTAGTGTTAAGTTTGTCACTTTACCTCCATCTCTGGCCTCTGTAGACAGTATGTCATCAATTTCATAACATAGTAGGATAGCAGATTTTAGGCTGTGAATAATAATATGATTCAAGGTCTCTTGAACCCTCTGTAATTACTTCTATTAACAGATGACTTGGTGCTTAATTAGCAAGTCATTTGAAATCAGCTCATACAGTAAGTTATATTTCATACAACTCTTCATAGAGAGCCCCTTAGAAAGATATTTTTCTGCCTTTAAAAAAATCCCAATCTTGCCATCTAAAATCAGGTATTGATTGGCAATTAGCTCTGAGGAGGCTGTGGGAATAATTGTAGTGCACAAAATGCTACAGCCTTTGGGAAAAAAAAATTATTTTCTCATGGAGTGGTAACTTTGATGTCATAATTATGATTATCTAAGTAGCAGGGGACAGCAGGGAGAGGCCAGGCTCCAGCTGTGTCTGCAAGCTGGTGCTGATACATACCTGCCAGCTGCATGGGAATGAAGTTTTACAAACACTCCATCACTGTTTCACAGACCTTTCTCCGAGGTCTTTCAGGTTCCTAAGTTACACAGCTCCTGCCACTGTCCAAAAAAGAGACAAGTACTAACAAAGCCAATGACCAAACTGATTGCCTAGGGCTCTTAAAAACATTGCTGAATCCAGCAGTATCAGCAAAACTCAGCATCCTTAGGCATCTTAATTTTCTTGTCTCATGATTTTAACTCTCAGAGGTATGAAGTTCAGTTTTAATTTTTTCTCTTTTGAGATGAATAATAAGGCATAATTGGAGAGTGATTTATCTTAAAATGCTTGTAATTCTCGCGTTAAAATGGTTCTGTTCACAGTGGAGGGAAAAAAAAAGCAGTCACTCTCTGAACTGCCTACACTAAGCCTCAGAGCATTTGGTGATCCTCTGGAAATGCTGCTCTGTGAAAGCATCTGGAGTCTCAGGGGATTACTGGAGTGGTTTGAGACTCCTCAGAAATGTCCCCTAGTTCATGCATAGTTTATATTAAACTCGTCTTTAAACATGATGTTGTGCAGTTACAGATAGAGTTGGGTGTTCTGGAAACCCCAGAGCAGACCCACTGCTGTCACCTGGCCCTGGCAGGAGGCAGGGAAAGGTCTTCACTTTTGCAATTTGGACCTGTGAACTCAGCCAGTGATTAGAAAACTAAATTTTGCCAAATGCTGGAATTAAAATCACAAAGTGATAGCGGCCAAGTTTCTCTAAAATAAGTTGACCTGCCAGAAAGATATGACTTGGAAAACTAGACTGGAAGCACATGCTGTTCTTTGGTCCTACTCCACGGTTTTGGGGTCCGATTTTTTTTTTCTTTAATTCTTTCTTTTTCAAGTCCAAACAATGCAAATTGTTTATATCATGCATATATATTACATCTTAAGTTTAAAGTGTCCTATCTAAAAGGTGAATATGGTATTGTGAAAATATTTTTGCACAATTTTCAGTTTGCCAGTACACATCAAAAAATCGATTTCTTGTCATTTTGAGGTAATAAGTCCAAGGTGTGTATGACATACTGGTCCTCCATCTAAACTTAGCAAGTGTGTTTGGTTGCCATGCGTTAGAGATGCTGCTTTGGGACTAGGCGCTCATGTATGTATAGTTTATTCAAATTCAAGTTAGACTCCTAAAATGGTTTTGATTAGCTCCCGATGCTTTCAGATACTCTTGAATATCAGTAGATGTGGTTTAAGTTTAGAAATGGCTTGAGTAACCTTACCTGTTTTGTCAGTTTCTATTCTTGTGTCTTGATTTGGCCCCTGGTTTCAGAGAGACATTTCTAGGCCAGCCCTCAGAGTACTAATATTGTTCAAGCAGTCAAAACTATGTTTAAAAAACTTAAATAATTACTTTGTTAGATCTGCCATGATTCCAAGGCTACCAGCATCATCCCAAACATACAGGTATTGGTACTTAGGGAGAAAAAGAAGGAATTCGGACTTGGAATATCTTTGCACTCAGTCAGGTGCAAAAGATAATAGAAAGAAAAAATAATTATATTTGTCCAAAGCCCTCTTCCCACAGAAACTCCTGCACATGTTGCCTAGGGTGTGTCAGGTGGGTGTCTGCTCAGCATCACCACCGTGCTCACCCAGGGGTTGTTTGTCTTGTTTTTCAGTTTGCTGCACTTTATATCACTGCTTGCTGAGAGGCCACCATTATAGGCCTGACCTGAATACTGGAGTTATGAAGAAGAAAAAAGTCACTCTGATGGAGAATAGATAGTGACAAAGACTTTATTCTGCTGTCCACACCGTCAGCTGAGAGGGCCCTGCTATCAGCAGTAACTGAGCCTTGAATCGCACGTTTTCAGTGCTGCAGGCGGGAGATGGGCTTGGGTTACAAAGCTGAGTCTCACATCAATTAAAGTCTGTGTGCACAGCAGCTGCATTCAGAAAGGTGGAAGAGATTTAATCTTCACCTTTCACCTTGGGTCAAAATACAAGGTTACCAAGACAGACTTATTAAAAATGGATTGTTTCTGCCAATTTAATGTTAAAAGTTTGCAGTTATTACAAAAGCACTTCAGTATTTGGTCCCTTTGTTAAAGAAACTTGCAGTTAAATAGCAAGGAAGTAATAAAACTCTTGAAAGAAACAAATAAATGTTTATGTCAGACTTCCAAAGGCTGCAGCAATTTTAGTCTTTCTTCTTGAAAAAAATCAGAGAATTATTCTCTATGACATCTTATTTGTGAGTATGTGTGAGAATAATTTCTGATCAAGTATAAATAGTCTCCCAGGACTGAACACTGAAGGCATTCTTAGCTTAAATATAGTGGAAGTGAGATTTTATTTTAGTACAAATAATTATTTAAGAAGCAAACCCCATCTGAAGCCCTGATTTCTTAGCTGTATCTCAGAAATCGTGTGTCCAATTTCAACTCATCACTGAAGTCTTTGGCATCTTTCATTGTTTTTCAAAGGGGGTTGAATGAAACCCAAAGGGGAATTTGTTGCTGATCTGTGTTCCCAGGATGCACTAAAGATAAACAAGATATGATTAATCACATTGCTATCTCACTGCCTTTTAGATTTGTGATTTGTTTGTGTATTGAATTTGAGGACAAACATCTCCATGTGCAAATAAGCAAATCCCTACAGTCTTTGTGTTTCTCTGTGCATCTAAGTGATTTCCCCAGAGAGATAAATACAGATATTTTTCTGTAGTTTGATAGAGCCTGTTTTCCAAAGTTTTATTGAGAATATGTAACTCCAAGAATATGTATGAATTCTAAAGATGGGGTCAGAACCTGTTTTTCCTATGGATAGGGGTTTGTCACTGCTAAAAATCAATGGAATCTTTGTCATTGACTTGGAAGGGTATGAATGAACGGCCTGTGAACAAGGGAAACTTACTGTCATTATTTTACAGAAATTCTGTCGTTCCGGTTTTGCGTCATTAACCTCAGGCTGAATAAAGCTGTCATAACAGAATAGAAAAAGCAAACTGTGCTGCTAGCAAACCTTACTCTTTAGGGAGAATATTTGGAATGAGAACTCAGCCAAGAAATTTGAATTTTGGAGAGGAAGTCTCACCTAATGCAGGAGTTGAACATGAAATTTGGTGTGTCTGTGCTGGGCTCTGTGTCACTCACCCAGCAATTGTGTCCCTTTGAAAAAGTGACACTGAGTGCACACTAAACCTCTGTACAAAGAGTGTGTATTTCATGGCTTGTGTGCATTGCTTGAGTTACAGCTGAATAGGAATTTTTAATATATTCCAGATATGTTAGGCAACAACTGAAGAAATATGTGAAGCATGCTCTAGTCTTTGTTCGAAAACACATGTATTTTATTTGTAATGTGGAAAATGTACAGTCATCACAATAGTTACACTCTGACACTTAGCTTTTTTTTGTTAAAACAATACCTTTATTAAAATTGTAGCAGTACTTTTAATGAATTTTCTATTTAAATTATGATGAGTCTTATTTAGAGTTTGAATGATACAGAGTGATATTGGTCATCACTTGCACATTAAAAAAGTGTTCTGCTCAGTGTCTCTGAAATAAGTCATAGGGGGCCTTATATCCCTGGTGCCATATCATGGCTTTCATTTAAAAAAAAACCCAAAAAATAGAACTCTTGTTGTGTATATATATATAAAAAAAGATTTTTTAAAATTAACTAAATGGAACTGTCAGAACATCTTTCTGTTGGGGATTTCTGGGTGGAGGGCTGAGGTGCTGCTCCAGTCCTGACCTTCTGGGGAGTTAAGGTCAGAAAGGCAGATATTTTTTTGTTTGTTTGTGCAGAAAATATGTTAAGTACCAAACTTTGAAAGCCTTTAGGTAAGCTGATAATGCTTTAAAATATTCATGCCAAAAATCTGAAAGTCTTTATGTATAACATTTGAAAATGTAACCACTACTGCCTGGTAATATCTAGTAAGTCAAGGGTATTGCAGATCAGAATACTAGAATTAGAGGTAGAAATGAGTGTAGCTGTTGCCTTTCTGGGTTTGAGGGTTTTTCCTTTGTTTTATTTTGTTTTCAAGTATCTCATCATCTGTAGTGAATGCCTGTTTTGCTTCTGGTGAGGGGAATAATGAAAACTGGCACCATTTGACTGAATTTGTCCTTCATTTCCTTCATTTATATTTTTATAAAAATGCGATTGATTTTGATTGGACGTTTACCAGGGTTTTTCTGTTCTAGGTCAGAATTCCTCCTGATAGAGATTTCAGAAGTCCTTTATTCACTAGCGTTGCCTCATCTGTGGAAACTTAGTCAAGTCTTTAGTCCAAATCAGACAGATGAGAGCATTGACCACCAGGTTTTTAACTAGGACTACATCAGTCTCCCTTGAGTTTTTGGTTTTTTGCATAAAACTTTTAAAGGCCTTCTTTTTCATCCCAACAGGGAACAGGAAAAGATTTTCCTTAAAAGCTGAAAAAATTTCATGGTACAGAAACACCAGTTTATATCCATATGTAATCCAGAATTGAGTTTGTCAGTGCAGTCTGAATTCTGTCTTTGATCTCTAAAAGAGAAAGGCAGCCCATGAAAATACTCTTGAACTAAAAGAACATAAGCAGGCTTAAAATACCACCTTCTGATGGAGTGTATCCCACAAAATTTAGGGCCCAGTGAGTTTAGCAGGGAGACTTATGCTGCAGTAAAGGGACAATTTCAAAGCTCTGAAATTTGATTTCATTTTTAATCTAACCCTTATCTGAATTTCTTTGCTGGATTTCCAGTCTCATGATCTAGTAATTGGTATTTTGTTTCCCAAGAAGCATAGCAGAAGAAATCATTTTGTTGGCAAAGAATGTACACATCCAGTGGGCTTCTCTCCAGAGAACTTTTAATTTGAAGAACACCTCAGATTATCCCAGCTGATTCTTATTTAGGAATAAATGAGCAGGGAGATAAATAACCTCTGCCTGTCTCGAAGTCGTGGAGAGGTATGTGCCAACTATATTCCTTGCCTCACCTGGGAGACAGTTTTGAGGGCTCCCATCTTTTATAAAAATGATGAGAGCTCAATTTCCTGGCTGCCCTCGCCATGCAGGGCCCTGGAGCAGAAGACTGCAGTGCCACTGTAGAAGCTGGTGTAACTGGGACATATTCAGAGCACTCTGAAAAGCCCTAATGATTCTCTCTGCTGATTCTTAATGAACCCTATGGGAGGGTGTCTACCAGTATGGAAAATAAGTCCTATGTATCTTAGTGTGGATATTTTGCCACCAGGATGTAAGAAAAAAATGGGATAATTATTAAAAAACCCAACCGTAAGAGCACACAGTGAATGTCCTACTAGCTCAGCAAGGAGCAATGGGAATTTGAATGACCTGAGATGGCTTAGTTGTTATCTGCCTTTTGCTCTGATTTTATTCATGGAAAACTTGTTTTCCTCTCAGTGCACCACAAATAACCAGTCACCTAAAACATTAAGTAATGAAATTCAAATGTACTGAGTTAATCACTGGAAAAGTGCTTCATCTGAAAACTCTACAGGGGATCACATTTCAGTACACAAGTGTCCTTGTACAGTATGCATTTCCTCTTTGGTTCACAGGTTTGCTCATGCAGAGATTTAGAGTAATATTGAATTACTGCCTGAAGCCATGCCTGACTATCTTTTTCATTAATTACCTTCCATGGCTTTGGGACAGATTAACTGATAAATATTTGAATCCCCAGTGCAATAACCTTTCCTGTGTACTTAGAATTACTGATAGGCATGTAATCTCAGAATCTGTGAAAAACTTTTTTTTCTTACTTCCTATAGATTACTACTGAGCTTTTGCTATCTGAGTTGCCCATCCACGCTGCTGTATTGTCTTTGCTAAAAGATGCTGCTAACCAACAACTAGGGCCCCTACAACAGTCCACAAGGAAGATTGGTATGGCTTTTCAGAAAATACATGTGTTTCTCTTTTTTTCATATGTTAGCATGAATGATGGGTAAAACTTCATAATGCCCTGTGTTATCTTTTCTGGGCAGCAGATGCTTCAGAGTGGTCTAAGAAATGCAAATGAAACCACTGGTTTTCTGATTTGTTTTTTGTTTTGCTTTTTTTTCCCCATTTTTATCTTTCCTTAGCAAAACGTCTCTGGAACTGGTCATCCTAGAAGGCTAATCACACTGTTAAAAAAAAAAAAAAAAAGCCTAGCCCCAGTTGCAGCTGAGTTTTATGTTTCTCTAGGCTGCCCTTCAGCAAACTATCTGCCTCAATTTTTTTGACCAGTGTACAACATCTTCTGTGCAAAAATTACTCAGATTGTTTAAATTTTTAAATTCAGTGAGAAGTGCTTCAAGGTACTCCTTCTGGGCATGGAGAGCCATTGTATTTTTTTGCTTTAAATGTGTCTTGTGGGTTTTCTTGCTGCATAATCTACTTAGTGATCTAGTTAGACAATATTGTTGAACAGCAGCCTTGCTGGGATTGCTTGAAATTCCCCACATGTAATCCCAAAAGCTTTGCTTTAGGTGACCATTGCAAGTCCAAAGAATCACTTAACCACAGCCTGAAGAAATCAAATAAAGCCAGCATTGTAAAGCATATAAACAAAATTAACTGAACTAACGTACTTGCATACTTGCTTCCAAAGCCTTTGCATTGATGTATGTTATAAATGGTTAGTAATATGTGGTGAGCACATTTATTTATGGGAAATTATTGCAAGTGAACAAAACTTTTCATGGATGTCATTATAGGAGGTCAGTTTAGATCTATTCACATGATTGGATATGAGTTAGACTTACACTTTTAAAGTTTTAAACATGAAAAAGAACTATACAGGGGGGTAGCACAATCAGAGCCTTTGTTATTTGTTAATCTTCTTTGACACTAATATGGAATTCCCTTCAGCAAGAGATATTTTAAAAATAAGGCTCTGTATGCCCCAAAAATATGGGAGCTGCATTGCTAGTCTGTAGTTCCTTAGGGTGGAGAAAGCCTTGGTTTGCATGCCCAAGTAAGCAAGTCAGTTTTATAGCAACTTCTATCCTCCTGAGCCTGAGCAATCTTATTGCTAAGCATCCATAAAATTCATGCCTAGAGTAATTTTTCTTCCATCTGTTCAGCTTGAGTAGAGATTGTTTGTTAAGCCATGTTTGTAGGGATGTTCACAGTGAAATGCATGCCCACCCTGATGTTAGGCTGGTTAACTGGTGCTTTTAAACACAAAGCTGATATTGTTAGATGGCACAGAGCTTGAACAAGTACAAATATGAGACATCACAGTTTTTTCTTTTCTTATAAACCTGAGTGTTCTTTCCCATTGTTGTTCTAAGAACAGCTAAGAAGACTAACTGCCCACTCAGGATAATTGATAGTTAAGTCCACCTGTCAATTGCTTAAAGTTAGATTAAGTCCAGTCTTTGCAGTCTGATACTTTTTCAGATTCAAGAAGCCAGAGCCATGTAAACATTGAAAGTAATTATGTCTCTTTCTCCTCCTGTTCTTCTTTTTTTTGCCCCCTTTTCTTTCTGATGTTAGGTATTATAGAAAAGAGTTGACTTGAGTTTCAGAGAGTCTGCCAAAAAGCCTCTGGCATTCCCTGGGGGATTGAATTTTACATTCTTCAGCAAACAATGTCTGTCTCCAAAAATGCAAGAGGAAAACACTTTTTCTTTTTAGTCTAATATCAATGTCTAAGCCTAATGGAGCTCTGATTTTTTTTTTTTTTTTCAAGCCTGGGGAACATTATGTGTTGATATTAGTATGTGCCTTTTTAAACTTCATTTGTTATCTTTAAGCAGCTGCTAAAGTGTAAACAAGTTGTTTTTCTCTTCTGTGTTAAAAAAGGCTCTTTACTTATCCAAAAACTCCACTGCTATTGTACTTATTGGGCTATAATAGCAGCAGTGAAAAAACATTATTGAATGCAGCAAATGTTTGGTTTATTTCAAAGCCCTTCTAAAGTACAAATCAACTGTTTCTTTTCAGCCTTTTCCTTGCTAGTAGAAAATTAAAGCAAACCAGTTTGCCAGGAGATAGTGATATAAGAGGCTGTAGTTTTTTTCAAGTATAATAAAGAAGGGATTTCATGTTTCTGACAGTGATTTTTTTATATAAAATTCACGTACAGTCTAGAATTTTAAAAGGGATCTTGGTTGAGCATGTTAAAGGAGGTCTGATTCCTCAAAAGAGCAGGAAGTACAAAACTATTCCTTTCAAGGTAAGGCAGGCTGTAATCTGACCTTTCGGGATTATTTATATACAGCATATATACAAATTTCCCTCTTTCTTTCTCTGCATTACCCCAGCTCTATATTTCCCTGCCAGACCACAAAGACTTTCCAAAGATTAAAAAAAAAAAAAAAGGGTAGGGGAGAAGAGCGGTTTTAAACATTTTGCATACAGACAGCAGCAATGTCTACATGTGTGCTAGAGAGGGAGTGCACCAGGTCCGGGTGACTTTCAGGACTGAGGCTGTTTACCATCTCCCCTGGCTATACCCCACCTCCAGCAAAACCACTGCCACCAGACATGACTAGATTGCTAAGACCGCTCTTTGAAATGTAGGATGTATACATCTTGCAATCCTCTTTGGACTCTCTTAGGAAAACTCCACAACTTGGAAAACTCTCATGTCTCCAAATTAGTCCTCACAGCTCTCCAGAATTTTTTATTTGCTTTGATTCCTGTCACATTTTTAGCTTGAGTTTCACTTGTTATGCAACTCTAAAGTAATGATATTTGCTTAGAAACCCATGGTGCACACAAAAGGATGTGTATAAAGGTATGTTTTAGGACTGAACTGCAACTTTTGCATCACCTTTAGTTATATGCATATAAAGTGTGGCTCAGGAGTCTTCCAGCAACTGAAGTCCAAGTGATTTGCTCAGCCTAGCACTGTTTAAAACCACCAAAGGACTGTGCAGACTTCTGTGCAAGCAATTTGTCCCCCATCTGGTGGGCAGAGGGTTCTGAAAGAGAGGGCACTTCTGGGTGTCTCCTCTCTTCCACAAGATTTGGTCAGAAAAGTGTTTTTGTTCTGTACAGATTTTTGTTCTGAACTCTCCAGTGTCCAGTTTGAATACTGTCAGTAGGACATTCAGCACAGGTGCCCTTCACCACAGCTTTGTCCTGTCCATGCTCATGTGGATGTCTGTTCTGGAATGAATGAGTGTTCACATACTTGGTTTGTGTTTATTTTGGAGAATAAAAGGGTTCAAGAACTGTGCCTTATGATGCAGTTAAAGACAGCTTTTTAATGAAGCAAACTCCCTGAAGAAGCTTTGTGTCCTGCAGGTTGTTAGAAGGTGGTAAGGAGAAACATTACACCAGCTGCAAACCTCTTGGGATCTCCCAGGCAGAGTGTGTGTGTGTTTGGGGTGTAGGGGAAATAAAAACCTCCTGCCAGGGTCTACCACAGGAGTGAGAGGAAAAAAACCATTCTAGGGCTCAAATGAGCTGCCTGAACGGAGGTGTGATTTGTCACAGGATCTGCCCTTTGCTACTGAACTAACTGTTCCTCTTTTGGTCACCTGAGATGTTTCCTGTGCTTAAACCTTCCTGGGCCTCTTCATGAGCCCTGCTGGAAGCCCTATGTGTTTCACTTGCTATATATTCTACTCAGTCGAAGATATTTAGGATGCTTTAGAAGAGCAAAATAACATGCCCTAGTGAACTAGGAGCTATTTTAAATATCAGAAATATAGGTGGACTGCTATAATTTTAGCATAAATATGTTGCAGCATCAGGTACAAAATGTGTTGAGTGATTTTTTATTTTTTTTTTTCCCTAAAGAGAAGTTGTTTTTTCCCCCCACATGGCAAGACCTAGCCAACATGGCATTGTTTGCCTCTTGAAGGTGTAACAAAAAATACAGTTCTGTAATTTTGCCTGTATTGCAAACTGTTAATGAGATGGATAACACTCACTCAATATGAAAACTACTAAAACTGTAGATGTTAAAAAGGCACTTAATCACTATGTTTTCTGGTACTCATCCTGTTTGCCATTTTGGAAAGGGTTATGGAGAGCAGGCTTAGCAGATGCCAAGCTATCCTGCACTCCAGCTTGATCCTGCATGCCCAGTTCAGCTCTTCTGAGATTTTACAACCTCAGAATAGTGGTGCAGAAACCAAGCAGGCCAAGTGATTTAATACATAATTTTCTCCCCTCTGAACCTCTATGGATTTCATCTCACAGTAGAGGGCACTGTGCAGTTGGAGTTCATCCTCTCAAGTATAAACTCTTGGTTTCCTATAGGCACAGAGATTCCAGAGTGCTCTTCAAATTTATAATTTTAGCTCTGCTTGCTGCTTATGCTTAATTGACATAGTTATCTTTTACTCCAGCTATTGCTTTGGTTTCTAATGGATTATTTTTTCTACTCTTTGTCTCCTCTGCTGCCATGCATTATTGTTTAACTGCACTGTTCCATCACAGATATGGCTATATTTTAGTGGTCAGCCAGTGGATTGCCATATCAAGTATTTAGCTAAATGTTTTGCAGATCTTTCTGTATGCAAAGAGTTCCATTGAGACTAAGAGGATATTATTATTCACAATGTGGTGACTAGTTTCACACATGGCTGAAGCAAAATAAATCATCAATGTTTTTAACAAAGCAGTGAGTAGACCTCTTGTTGACCACAGCATATTTGTGGTCAGCAAAGAAAGAGTCTTTTATAGCTATTAATGTGCTGCCAAGGTGCTTTAGCTGAGATTTTTGCCCTAAGGGAGGTGGGCTTCCCATACCACATATTCATGTTTCTCTGCTAGGCCCCTTTCCAGACCCCTACTCTTACAAAGTGATTTGTTACAAAAATCCAGTCCTGAAGAAGGAAACAGGTTACTGAAAGAACTGATGCAGATGAATATTGCTCAGATGCCGAATCTGGTAAGAAAATAAGCAATGTCCTTGACTGTTCAAATAGTAATTTTTAGTTCCGAGCAGATGCATGCAAAAAAAAAATCTAGTGATATGTCAGCATTTCTGTTATGCACAGAATATTAAAACCTGAAGGTTTGAAGAAAGCCCAAGTGGTAGATATCCAGCATCACACTGATACTCCAGGTGTTTGTGTTTCCATTTCTGAGCATTTAAACTGGTGTTCAAACGTTTTCTAATTGTCTGTTTATTACACAGAGAAGGGAATGGCATTGGTCAGGTGTGGGATCATCTTACTTAACACCTCTACATTTGTACCTGACTTCCTTGAAACAACTTGGGGCAAAACACAGTGATTTCTTATGCTGAGGGTCCTGGTGAGCAGACAATGATGGAGCCAGTGCTGGTTCTTCTGTGCTTCCTCCCATCATTGTGCAGAAGTTAAAGTGAGCTGTTCAGCCATCTGGCCAACTGAAAGTCCTACCAGAAATTCTGAATGCTTTTCCAGTCAAAAAGCAGGAAGTTTGAACACATTGATATGCTGTTTCAAGGGCACAAATGAAATGTGGTTTCTACTAAGAACAGCAAGAAGGAAAGATCTAAAGCAGCACATAAAGAGAAGAGTCATGGGCGGTATGAGAAGAAGGGAAGGAATATAAAATAGGAAAGCTATTCTCCATAGCATATCATTATGTAAACCAAAAGCAGAACCTTTGCTTTAAAGGCTTACATTTGACTAAAACATGTTTCTTGACATACCATTTACAAAAGGGCCTAATCTGATCTCAGTCCAGTGTAAAAAGAAACAGCTCCACTGAACACACTGAAAGCTCAATGAATTCATGAGAGGGAAAACTTCTGTGAAATAAGCAGGGTCCTCCTTACAAACATATCTAAACTATCTTAAGCTCTCCAGATGAAGTTCTAAAGTTGTGTATCTGCAAACAAGAAAAATGAAAAATGCAAATAGTTTATTGAAAACAGTTCTCAGCTTCTTGTGTATTTATAAATAAACTTGGATTATATTTGTAAGGCATACAGAGTGCACTCTCTATGTTTACTTCGCTGTCCAGCTTTCAGTTTTCACATGAAACAAATGGTTTCTGCCATCTCTAAACTGCATTAAAAGCATCCAATGTCTGATTTTCTTAAAAAACACTAAATTCTTCATGACTGTTAGTCCTGAAGTATTCTGTATTCTACCTATGCTGGCCAATCTAATTTAGACATGATGTGACTGAGTCATTATTACCACAAAGATGTATCCAGATTAATGTAGTTGATCTCTTTTTTAGGACAGTTACAGCTCACAAAAAGTTATTGAATAGAAAAATTTCTGTCTAAATAAATACACGTATAGAAATACATTTGGTATTTCTCTTAAAAACTTCATGGTATATCTGTGTCCTCTACAGGTGGGTATGTCCTGTATGGCATATGAGGTGCTGGAAATTCTCTGGAAAAACAGGCATTGATTATCATTTTAAAAATTAAATTCAGCTGAAGTAATCAGATCAGATTTGATTTCCTGTCACCTGTAGCAAACATGCATGTTTCACAAACTGTGAAGTACAGTAAAGTCTAAAAGCTATTTTCCCTAGAACTTCCTGGGATTCTATCTGTGCCTGTATGTATTGTAATGTCCATCATCACCTTCATCATCCTGGGATTTTTCTTTTCCACTTTGGGGATAAGTACAGAGTGTTAAAATGGACTTGATTTCGTATTGGTTAATAATAGAGTTCCAGCTGAAGAGATTGTATTGGTTGCTATTGATCAGAAACTATATATGATAATAGGAGAGCAGATAATATTTTTCTGTGGAGGAAATGTCATCCTTTTTGTTGTTGTGGTACCAGCTTCATGCAAATATAATTAGCTCTGTTATAAAAAAAATGTGAGAAAGTTTTATGGGTTATAGTTTTCATGTATAATCAGATCCAAGTGCCAATTTGTGCCAATTCCTTTATTGATCATGTTGCTTTCTCCTTCCTTCTATACTAAAATGGAAATTTTTTTAGTTTTTGAAGAAGCTGCCACACTCTTTTCACAGGACAACAAGGATGATGTCTTGGGGAGTACTCTGAAGTTAGTTCTGGGGACTTGGGTGCCAATTTTGCTGCAGGATCACTCTGGTGTAGGACAAGCATTTTACACAACCCTGTTCCTGGGTCAGTGCCTTTGAGAGGAAGGTACTGCTTTTCAGTTTCAGGAATGTTTTCTCAGTAAAAGACATTTGTAAGGGCTATGTGTTAAGGTTCTGTAGTGATCTGATGAATATTCAGCAGGATTTCACTTCTCTTGCCTTCTCCGTGTTAAAATCTTAGAAATATACATTCGTTGTTTCAGGGGAAAATTAGTACTGAAGGTCTCTGAGTTGTTATGACGGTTATGAAACTTGCTCACAATTACCAAAAGTGCCTCATGAGGAACATTTAGCTGAGCTGGGAAACTTCTGAAATTTGCAGAACTCACTCCCACGTGCAGCAGTTTGGCTCTTCTTCAGAGAGCAGGGCTTTCTACAGGCAGTGATGCTGAGCATCACCTTCCTCCTCCCCTCCTCCTTGTCCTCCTCCTCTCCTGCAGGGGCTGAGCATGCCACATCCAGTGCCTTCCGCTTTGACACATGAAAAGCAGTGTTGGCCACCAAGGCAATCTCATTTTATCAATAAAAGCAGGGTGAGAGGCCATGTTAGGATATAACAAACCTGACCTTTCTGTTCATAGGTACCAGGCTGCTCAAGCCAGCCACAGATATTTTAGCTGGTATTTTTGTCTAGGCCAAGCTGCTCTTGAGAAGTGAAGATTGTTTATGAAACCTCCACTGAAAGCAGGTGTTGCAGACATCCCATTAGTAACCTTTGACTTACCTTCCTCTTTGAAACTTTTCATCCCAAAGGACTGACATTTCAAAGCCCCCCCTTTTTTTTTGTGTCCCTCCAAGTTTGCATATTGTAAACATTTTTCTTCTCTGCTCTGATGGAACAGAGCCAAAAATCTGCACAATGGGGGAACTAGATGTTAATGAGCGGAGATTGTGGGAAAATGTGTACCGGGCTGCCCTGCCTGACCTGCATGATAATGCTACATTTAGCACATTCTTTTCCATTAGTGTAGCAGGCCTTGAAATGGTAACAAACAACATGTATTGTGAAGGTTTGTTTTAAAGAAAGCTGCTTTCCTAGGAGAGTGGAAATAAAAAAATTATTTATTGTGTATAGTTGGCAGAAGTACAGCTGGCTCTGGAAATATTTATCCACAAACAGTGGTGTGAAATTATATCTTTTTCTTCACATTTTTAGTAAAATTGCTCTGTGTGAAGGTTTGCATTATGAAGAACCCACATATTACGTATGAGCTTGTACTGAAACAAGAAAGTTTGCAATCTATGGCATTTAGGCACTAATGAGAACAAAAATTGCTGTTGGACCAGTTAGGACAAAAAATATTCTCACACTCTGGCATCTTCTAAATAGAATTTTTTTTTCATTCTGGCTGCATTCACTACCCCTTTTTAATGTGTTTATGTCAGTGGAGTTCTGTTTGTACAAAATGCTCCTGAAAAATTAATTTTGGCTCCTCTGAGCCAAGTTTCATTTAATCATAAAACAAAATTTATGTCTCGACCATATGAAAATCATTATGGGCAAAAGGATTCTGAGAACATAAACAACACCATGTGACTTAGACACCCAATTGCACAGCTTGAACCTATCAAGTGGTGAACATATTAAAATGCTAAAGAGAACACTTACAGTCAGCATTTGGTGTGCAATGAGCAGGGAGAAACTTGTTTGCACAAAACTTCTGACTAACAAAGATGAGTACCAAAGGAATTAATAACAAAAGTTTGACTGTAGATAATTTCTGAGCAGAGAAAGAGATTAAATCAGTTTAAAAAGCTGTTTCTTGCAAACTTTTTACCCAGCTAATTTTTAATTATCCTTTTACACATCCAGTTTTTCTCTTTCAGCTAAGGAAAGAGTAATTTGTGTAGTAAAAATTTCATTCAAATGTGAACTGTTTACAAATGACATTCCAGATCCTCATTGGGAAATGCTTATTTCTTCACAGTCAAAGATTCCTAAAGAGCTTTCTGTGGGGAAAAAGACTTCCACTCATTACCTTAAAAACAACACTCTTATCTCCACTGCGGAGTGTATATGGGCTCTGAGCCATATTTTGTGAAGGACAAAGCAAATTCTTTAGGAAAACATCTGCTAGATAAGAGCAGCATTCCTTAGAAAAGGTTTCCTGATGAAAGAGATGCCAAAGCCTTGATTCCAAAAGTACTTATATGCTAAAACAACCACTGTCTATGCTAGTTCTGTTCATGCTTTCAGGAGCAATGTCAAACCCATGCTAACACTGAAAACACAGAGTTGATTAACAAGATGCTTTCAGGCTACACAAATCAGCTTACCTTTTGCAGAGTAAAAGGTAATGAAGTGTCAATCTTATTTTCAGGAATTTTTAAGATGGTATGAGATGCATATGTGGCCAGCTGATAGACAGTCTCTGTGCCAATTAGGAAATGGGTTTCTTTTCTGCACAAATGCTTTCTTTGTGCCATGAGCAGTGTGTGATTTCAGCTGCTGTGGCCTCAGAGTTGCTCAGGGAAGCTAAAGGGTGATGGCCTGAAGCCTGTGCACTAAAGATGTTTATGTGCTCTTGCTCCAGCAGGAAGGGATTCACAGAAACACAGTCCTAATCTATCCTGCAAAACCAGAGCATGGCATTGAGAAAGAAAACATGGTAATGGGGACTGAGTACAAATTTATTGTGTGTTCATAAATCCCCCTTGGTATCCCAAGCCTCTTCAAGATAAACTCTGTGCAGAGAACTTCCAGGGCTGGAAGGCTGTGCCTGACGCCCTGGGTTTAGTAGAGTCCATGCTGTTTATTCTGGAGAAATCTTCATGATCCAAGTGGGTATCTATTAGCAAGCTGGGTGCTTTCTGTTCCCATTTTTCACTCTCTGTCTTCCATGCCTGTTGCTATAGTTCCAGGTTTCTGATGTCCCCTACTGCTTGGTGTGGTGACTGCAGAATGTGATATCTGTCTTGTCAAATATTTTTGCATAATGATTTGAACCCAAACCTTGGCACATGGTTATAGCAAGCACCAACCTGGTGACCTTGTCTATTGAAGCATTGTGCTCGTTCTCAGTTAAACTTTGGCTCATCTATGTTTCTCATGGAGCTGTACCTTTGTCACGTGCCTTCTGTTTGCTTGTCTTCCTCTTCATTGTACTCGAGGGATGTTGTTGTCTGTGTTTTGGGAACTTCCCCAAGTGAGAGTCAAGGAGTTGCACTGTAGCTGGAAACAGGAAAGCAGGAACACTGGGTCTGTAGTGAAAGAGGAGGATTGGGAAAGTTGCTTATTCTTTTCATCTTCATTCAGTTCCTGCCAGCTGCTAGCTATGTGTGGTTTTGATTTTAGTTTTTCAGATGGAATTCTGCAATTTGTAGACCATCACATCACAGCTTATATATGACGATTACGCCCGCACAGCTGATGAGTGCATCCAGCCTACCGCCTTGCTGGTCCTGCATTTATATTCTTGAAATTGTCTCCAGATTTGCTTTCAAAGCCCTTCAGAAAATATTTTTATCTTTGTTCTTTCTTCATGAACTGGTTCCTTAAGCTTCACTGTCTGAAATTCCCATATTCTGTATGTGAGTGCCATAAGAGATTGCTTCCAGCTCAGCCAACGCACATTAGATTTGGCTTCTTCCAGTCAGTATTAACTTCTTCTTGAGCAATTATCATCATTCAGATTAAATGTTGTAGGGAATCAGATAATGTTGCAGACCTGGGTCTTTCCTGGACTGGTTTTGTTGGGTAATAGAAGGTATTCACCCTGCTTTTCCCACAAGCATTTGAGTATTGAAACCTAGAAGAGTTATGAAAGTTTTCAGCAGTAGTAGTCTGCCCACACCCATGCTCCTCTAAAGAGGCAGAATGAAGAGTTATGTTCAAATTATTTCAAGTTGTTCTTGCTAAAACTTCAGGACTCATTTGGTAAATGTGAAGTTTATTCAGAAAAACTGTATCTATTAAGAAAGGATTTGAGCACAAGATAAAGCATGAATCTGGATAAGAATCAACAAGAATGTATTTAGATACTTTTCCATGTAAGTCTTTACACAGTTGATCTCACGTCATCTTTCTGTTTCCTATTCTGCTGTAATCTTAAAGACATTTGCTATACATACTTTCAAATATTTGTTGGATCCCTTGTGACGTCTTGCTGTCTCTAGATTTTTAATAGAGTTCCCAAAATCTCTCTGCTGAAAATAGTATTGGTGTTCCCACTGTACAAATTATGAGATGAGTTACAGAGAACAACTTTCCAACTTCACAAAAGAAAAACTGGGCCAATGTAGTACAGTCATCCTTACTTTCCACATCACAGGCTCTTCTTGAAAATGGAGGAGGTAATTTCTTTTGAGACAGTGATGTTTCACAGAGTGAGTGCAGCTCTGCTCTCATGTTAAGAAATTTAAGCTTTTGAAAACCACTTGCTGCCAAAAGACTTCTCTTTCAAGACTTTTAGCTGTGGCTTATCCTCTGTTTAAAGTCTTGTCCAGCTGTGCTTTATAAATATCTCTTAACTGATAAATGAATTATTTCCTTCAGTTAAGCTCTCCATATTGCTGAGCAGAGTTTGCAAATGCACAGTTCTGCAGTAGATTTAATAGTTTTCCAAACTGGTTCTCTTGTGATTTTATATTTGGTATTTATGCCCTGTATATTTTTAACTTGCTGCCATAATTTTGGCCCAATTTGGTGAAGTGTTGTCAATCACTGTTGCAAGATGTAGGAAAGAATACTAGAAAATAATGTCTTGCCATTTTTAATCTGAGAAAACAGCTCTGTTGCTGATCTTGCTGGCTGTCTAACAGATGGGCCAGAGTCCCATGAGAAGACAGCCACTTCCTTGCATAATAAACAAAGAAGGAGAAGTTGTCTGCAAGCCATTAGCGTATTGTAAAGTTAGATGCAATGTCTTGATATTGTCAGAATGTGTTCCTCAAGCACATTTCTTTGACATTCTGTCATAAGTAAGACACAAGACAGCATTAAATCAAAATTAAAACTTTAAAAGGCTGCCAGCTGTTTAATTTTTCCAACAAAAGAACCCCAGTAAAAAATATCCTCAATTTTCTAAATGTTGATAGCCAACAAAGAGACAAGGATTGAGTAAGGTATTTGATAGGAACAAGATCATTTGGCCTATGTGACACATTACCAGGGATGCAGTGGAGATTCCTGTCTAAGACTATTCTTGCTTGAATTACGAACAGGTTATTGAATAGTGAAAGTGAAATGAAAATTATGAAAATCCTGGCTGGTCATTGCATTAGAATTGGGGTTTTGTGACAGGACACCTAAGGAAAACCATAAGACCCACAAAAAATTACTGTGTTTTTCATAAGAGTATTTTCTTTTATGTTCAGAAGACGTCATATTGCTTATACCTAAAGATGTGTTTCTGGCCACTTTTCATAAGAATTTTCACTGAAGTAGAAATAAGTAACAAGTGTCATTTTCAGAAGAAATAGCTTTTGTGGTGAAATGGATTTCCCACCCTTTAAAAAAATCAATACATATATGTGTTCCAGCATTGAACTGGAAATTAGTGTTTCTGTATGGTTCTGCCAGGAAAAAAAAAAATTGTTCAGCTCTCAAAAAATTTTTTACCCAATTACTCATGGCAGTTTTGGCACCCAAAAAAGAAAAAGATATCAGTTCCCAGATGTATAATTCTGTTTAAGCCTGTAGGAGATGAAGCTGCTAAGAAGTGTGCTACTTAGTTGTCTGGACAGGTCTTTAGACCTTCCCACTAAAATTTCATGTTTAAGTTAGATGCAGAAATAAACTCAGTGATCTAAGAGAGGAAGAAAAAAATACACCTTATCTCAATAGACTGAGGTGATGATCCTGTTTTTATTTATCTAAAAACCCAAAAGCTAGAAAAAAAGCCTTTCACATGGCCACTGGTAAAGTCCTCTAAGGAACTGCTTTAAACTGAAGAACCGACACAATACAATGAATACTACAAATACCACTGCAGATTGATACTGTTTGACTTTTATCATAGTTTGACAACTTATGTTTCTGTTTCTAGAACACATTATCAGTAGAGACAATTTCAACAGAAGATATACTGAAATTAATGTAAGTGCCATGACACAGTTGTTTTTTTCTCAACTTTAGAGTGAATGTAATTGGTCCAATTTGTGGAGGAAAAAAAAGTGAAAAATAAAGAAGGATTTTTTCAGAAAAATCAGTCATATCTGAAATTTATATTCGGATTATGTAAATTGTTCTGGATTATAGGATTGGTAATTTTGTTTATAATACTTTTGTCATCTTGCCTCTTCTTTGTCGTTCACAGGAAAGAAATGTAAAATTTTATTAGTTGGCTAGATGGTAAAAAACTCTACACATTTACAAGAAGTATAAATGCTGAAAATGTACCTTGAGTTGTTCACTGTTTATAACTCAGCTTGGTTTTGTTTTACCCCATATGTTGTTTTATTTCATTCCAAAGATTTAGGGAGCAAGTTACTAGATCGTCATAAGACAGATGCAGTGTTAATGTTTGTGTTAACTAGTGAAATTAAATGACCCAGATGTATTATGGGAAACCCCTGTTTAACCTGGGGTCATATGATAATTATCAGAAAGCTAATTTTAAAATATCCTCTAAATAATCTCCCATCTCTGTCGATTGGTTTCTATCTTTACTTGTCACTCTAAGGAAATTAAATGAAACCCACTTCTCTACAAAGCCTATGTAACCTGTGGAAGTAATAATGCCAGATTTATAAATATGAAAGAGTATGACTGAGAACAAATGTCTCATTCCATTGCTCATTCGTTATCATAGGAAATCGAAGTATTTACAAAGGACCTCAGGACAGTTCTTTGGGATATAAAACAGAGCCAGGGGGCTTGAGGCAGGGTTTTGATGCTTTGAAGAAGCTTTCCAGTGTATTTGAAACAGTATAAAGAATGGTAACTTTTTCTTAATCCTCTCTTTGAATAAAACAGTGACATTTCAAAGGCTGAGACAGTTTTGAAAATATAACTAAGCTAAACCCCTTTAGCTCTGCATCGTGCTAATTCTGTGGGCTCATACGTAACCAACGGCTAAGGCGAATAACTGGATCAAGATTTGTGCCTCTAGTTTAGCAGGACCTCTAGTTCATACTTTGAATCGAGCCAACCCTGAATATTTTTTTCCCTCATTGATCCCTGCTAGGAAGCTCCATGAAAAGCACAGGCAGCACAATACATCAGTTCTTTTCATCAGAGTTTTTTAGGTCCTGGAAAAAGTGAACAAAAATATTCAGGCTGCTCTGTTTTTAATGAAGGTCATGGCACTGCATTTTGTATCTGTTATTTTCTTCAGTAAGCTTGTATCCCTTTCAGTGTAGACAGAGAAAAATAGAGCTAGAATTCATGGATTTGCTCCAAATGGGCCACAAAACAACAGTTTAGTATGACAAATTCTTTTAAAATAATATCATTGCAACATTTATTTCCTCAGTATGTAGAATAATTTCTAGTACTCCTTTATTATGTAGTATTCTTTTAATGTCTTATGTCAGAGGAAAATGATGACTTCCATCATGAAATCAAAAGAAAGGAAAACCATTGCAACTGATAGTGTGATTAAAAAGTGGAATTAAAAGATCAAAATCAGTGAAGGAACACAGTCTTTGACAAGTCCCTTCAATGCATCCAAAATCTGTGACAACTTAAGTATTCCATTTACATCAGCAAATAGGGTTTGGGTCCTGGTGCCAGATCCAGTGTGGCGATGATATTTCACACCGGGTACCGAGAGGATGCTCAGTGCCAGAGCCGCTGATTGCACACCGCAGCACTGCCCCTGGTTTGGGCGTCTGCTTATCAGAAAACTCTGAGAAAAACAAGACTCTGGGCTCACTGATTCAACTCCCTTGCTGTGACAGACAACTGCTTCAGTGTAATTCTTTTCACAAATCTGATGTCCTTGCTAGAAAGTTGGGCCAGAATCCCACTGCTGTGACAGTGTCAAACATTCTCCTACTTTTCAATTGTACTTGTGGCTGTTCTGAACTCTTTGGTGCCTATGCTACCAAGCACAGACAAAATAATTGAACACATGCACACTTGTCCTACATTTTGGGAAGTTAATAATCACACAGAATCACACAGATTAAAAAGCCAAGTTGTCTTAATTTTCTCTCATAAGAGAGGCTACTTACTTCTCTTACCATCTGAATAGACCTTCTTTTTATGTTTCCCAGTCTTTTACCTTTCTTGAATGTCAGTGATGAGAATTTATATGCATGGCCTCAGGTGCATTAATGCTAGGGCATGGTGCAATAGTTCCAGTAATTCCCTTTTCTACTTTGCCTGAAGCCTTGAGAGGTTGCATTTGCTTTTTTTAAGTGCTAGCTGTGAACAAATAAAATACCATGCTCATTTTCCTCCTTCATTGCGTAAATCACAGTCTGTGAGCTTGAAAGGGAAATTCTATTTTTCCCTTGCTGATATATTGCTGTCCATGTAGCTGAATGCTGTAAAGATCTTTCCTGTGCAATACTCCTGCCTTCCTCAGCAGAGGCAGATCTCCCTAGCTTCATGAGATGAGTAACTTTGAATTGAACATTTCTATTGTTTGTTTCCATAGTCAGTAATGAAAGTATTAAATACATCCTGCTCCAGACTAATGTTTTTTAGGTGCACACCTCATAACCTTCCAGCCCTTCAGGTTTGTGCTTTATTGTGTTTCAGGCTTGTTTTTTTTTTTGTTTTTGTTTTTGTTTTTGTTTTTGTTTTTGTTTTGTTTTGTTTTGTTTTGTTTTCTTTTTTTTATTATCAGTTCTTATTTGGTTTGTTATCTCTACTGAAATAATGGAACTAACATTGTCCTTCTCAGTATTATTTTTTTCCCCTTGGAAACATATCTGATGATTTTCTGAAAGCCAGATAATTTCTTATTTCATATAGCAGTATGTAGCATACTTTTGGCATACTTTTCACAAAACTCAGGTGTGTTTTATTCTGTTTTCCTTTTATCTTGAGGGGTGTTTAATTTCACCTTACTATTTTTTCCTAGGTTCTAGTATTGAGTAACAGCCCATGATGGCACCTGTGGTTGCTCAGACCACTTATTTCCCACTCTGGAATATAATTCTCTAATTGTGTAGTATGAATACAGTGGTATGAGTTCAGCTTTTTTGTATGGAAATTCCTTGGTGTTTCTTGACTTCAGGACATTTAACTCTGAGCTTTTCTTTCATTTCTGTTCATATTAATTACCTTTTCTTGTGTGCAATTGTTCAACATCATTAGACAATGAGCTGCTCTCAACAGCAATAACAAGACCTTTGTGAGTAATTTGCCAAATATCATAATTAAAATCTATGTTTCATTAGGTTCTCAAGTGTTCTGTTAACTCTAGACAAAGGGAGGGATTTTCATGGTCACAGATAGGATTTAGACATCAAATCTCATCCTTTCACCTTTAGAAAGTCTTCCCATGAAAATCTATATGATTTGTAAACTATTGTTTCTCAGGAGGCAGAGAGTAACATAAGGAGCAGCTACCTCTGACTTTTTTTTAATACCTGCCAGCTCTGTAACACCTCTGGCTTTTTTCTTTGGGGCTTTAGTAATTAGAGCTGTGTGAAGTTTCACACATAGAATGGAACTGGATGATTCTGGCATCTAATCAGGTCAAAGGCTAAATTCCTCTGGTGTGCAACATCACGTTAGGCTGAATTATATCCCTGTAAACCAGAATGGTTAGATCCTTAATTAACTTGTTGTGGTTTTTTGTGTTTTTTTCAATAGATAAGGAGCCACCACATCATACAACTGTCAATTTTATGTCACTACTGACATCTTTTGCCCACCCTTGGATCACAGGACATGTTTCTGTGCTTTGTTGCAATATCTCTTTGCTTGCCTAATTTCAGGAGGGTATGTAGATGACACAAAGCATCCCACAGCCTTGCATCCACTGCTGACATAAAGCAGTGTAGCTGCCCAGTTGTGTGCTCTATGAATCTGGCCCCAAATGTGGCAATCTCACTGCAAGTGGTAACCACCAGTCTAAAATGGAATGTGTAAGCTGGCATGCTTGATTTAAATTGTATAAACTGGTTATGGCCTTGATCTTGCCATGAGATTTACAAGCTCTGATCGTGCAAATCACAGTTCTTAGATGAATGATGGTAAGGAGGCTTTGCAGATAAGTACACACTTGGGCACAAGTTTACCTCTGTGTAGAATTCCACTTTGTGCCAAGTGCCTGAAGAGTTAGATACCCATTTGTTGCATGCTTTCTAAAGTTGATGTATTTAAAATAGTGAAAACTTTACTTAAGATTCATTTGTCCTTCCAAAGGACACCCAGTGAATAGGCTTAGGAAAGCCTGGCATGCTTTCATCCTGGCTCTGGCAAAGGCTACGGATAACTGAGTCCACAGTTGAAAATGCAACTCTCCCCCTTTTCCCAGATGAGAGTCTCAACGGCTCTCTTTAGTTTGGCAGTCGATCATTTCTATCAAGATGAAGTTGCCTTTGGCCAAGCCTCTGGGATCTCTGGAAAGCTTTTCTCAGCCACAAATCATTTCTTCATTCAGCATGTCACTTGACATGTTTGGTGTTATAAATTAGTTCAAGAAGGTGGACACCTATTCCACCTCCTCACCAAGGGCTCAGTTCTCATGTTTTCTGAAGTTATTTATTTTTGCTTTAGGGGACAATGCAGTTTTACTCTCTTACTGCGCTATCAAGAGAACAAGTCCCTTTAAGCCAAACACCTGCTTTCCTTTAGAAAGAATGATGGGGAAATGCCTTTTGAAAAGCCTCTATTTAGCTACTTTCTTAATTTACAAAAAGTCTCTTATTACTCAGATCCCCAGAGGTTTAGTCAAAAAGTATAGTGGACCAAAGTAAAAAAGAAAAGGAAAAACAAAGTACCACCTCTCTCTTGCCAAAACAGGGACAAAACCATGGCAATGTGCCCTCAAGGTTACCAGACCTTTATTCTCTCATGGAGTCAAAATCCATAAGCAAGTGGTCTTCACTAAGAAAACAACAGGTTACCTGGGAGGCTTTGCTGACCAATGTTTGCAAGTTGGGAACCATTTAAGACATGTTGAATGTTATCTCTCCTTGCAGGCTTCAGTCCCCTCATCCATAAACTTCCCCTCAAGTTTAACAGAGAGATGGCTGCGCTTGTTAGAAAGTGCCCAGGATATTCATGGAGGCTTTGGCCTGTCATGATTTCATGCTTCTGCACCACTTTCTCTTCTCTGGCAAATCAGAAGAAAGATGGCACAAAGCCTTATTCTTAGTTAAGAGTGTTAAACACCTAAATCTTATTAAATTCCTAATTCTCCTCTTTT
>VXBB01018016.1:589045-663332 GCA_013399915.1 Illadopsis cleaveri | reverse complement strand
TTTTTTTTTTTTTTAATCACACCCTCAATTCTTTTCTTTTTCACGCAGGTTTTTAGGTGGCAATTAGCAGAGATAACCTGACTGTTCTGAACATCATTGCCTCAGTTTCTGGGTATGCCATGTCCTTCTGTCCATCTATCTTGAGTGGTGTCTTGGGGTGCCACAGGGAAGAGCTGGTTTTGTTTTTTGTTATATACTTCCAGAAATTGTATTTGTTACATAGTGCCAGAAATTATAAGTAACAGGTCACGTTCCATGGACTAAAGAGCACAAACACTCCAAGCATAGGTGCAATGGGTTTGACTGCAATTTAAGCTGTTGTGACCTCAATTACTTTGTCATTTTAACAGTGCATGAAGAGCTCAGTCACACACTGCAGCTGCACTGTACTGCACTAACACACAGAGGAAAAGGTATTTCTTGCTACCAAATGGTTTATACCCTTGGGTCAATCTGTTTCTAATTCATTATCTTGGTCTAATATGTGCAGAATGGTGTAGTCTAATTTGCTCCTAGTCTAACATTCTAAGGCCAGCACAGAACAGGGACATGACTGTAACAGTGTCTCCTATGCCTACAGCTTCTGCTGCGCTCTCCAAGCAGTGTTGTTCAGTTTTGGCCTTGGTAGATGGCCTGTGACACACAAGCCACAGCACAACCCTCAGTGCTGCCTTCTCCTTCTGAATCTACCAAAAAAGAGACCTCTCTGAAGCCAGGAGACCTGCTGCACCTCTTTTTGCTTTGCCCTCTGGGCTGCCGTGCATCCAGCTGTTGGCTGAAAAAAGAAAGGCAGCATCACCTTCAGATTGGATTATGGGGTTTTTTTCCAACTCAATCCAGATTTGGGAATTATTTAGAAGTCACAAGAATATCTAAATAGAAATTACCTTAACTAATGGTGGGTTTGCCTTGTGTGTTGGGGGGTTTTCCTTGATTTTGTTTGTTCGTTTGTTTGTTTGTTTGTTTGTTTGTTTTTTCTTCTCATGGTAATGAGTAAATTTTAGTCAGTCCCTGAATGTGTAAGCTTTAGATGCAGGTCTCAGGTCAGAGTGAACTGGGGCAAGAACTGAGGTTTGTTTTTCCTACCACAGGCAACTCAACTATCCTAATCTGGAGACTACTGACAACCATGTGGGGAATCTTTCATGTTATTCTCTTTTGAAAAGAGTTTTAAAAAAATTAAAAAGAGGTGTCAGCTTTCTAAATGAAATACACAGATTTTAGGAAAAAAAAATTCTGCATGAGCAGAAGATGCAGTTTGACTCTAACAGATATAATTTGCAGTTTAATGGAGAAAACAGAACAGAGTTTTCAGAGGAAAGCAAGGGCAAGAACCCCCACCTTTCAGTGCCTTAAAGTCTAAGATTCCTCATTTCCAGCAATTGAGTGGTGGAAGAGAATGAAAAAAAACGCAAAAAATCTTAAATCTTAATCTGGAATCCTTTAGAGATGCAACGAAGAGCCAGAAAGTATGCTTTGAGTAACAGTGTATTGGCATTGAAATGAAATGTTGAGGAAAGGACCAATATTTATGATATACATTTTCAAGCTCAGCAGAAATGAATTTTCAAATTGGTCTCAGATATCATAGTGTAGCCTAGATTATGTATACTGTAAATATCATGTATAGAATATAATGTCTCTCTTAGCTATGTACTTAGGCACTATTTCATGTACTTAGGCACTACTTCATTGGCAGCAGAGCATACTAAGAAATATTTTCCATAATGGCAACTTTGGGATTATATGTGACTTAAAATGAGAAATAGTTCAAGCCACAATTGCACACCTAAATGGAAAAGCAACTGCAGAAGCATAGTATAATATTTATAAAAAATTGCATGCAATTTTACAGGCACACCATTTCATTTCTAGTGACCAAGCATATTTCCTCCCATTTACACACCCATTGTTGTACTAGGACAGTGTCTTGTAGTTAGTGCATCTCTTTCATGTGAACAAATAAACTAGGCTTTATAGAGAACTGCAAAATCAATCGTGTCTTAAAAAGAGCAAGAGTCAGATGCCTTTTATTCTGAATAAATATGCACTTGGCAGGTAACCCAATGGACTCTAGTTTGATACTGAGTAGTAAAGATCTGAAATCCTGACGAAATGTGAAAAAAATATTTACTTTTTCTTTTTCGTTTTCCTTTTTAATGCCTTGAAAATGTTAATTGAAGCTTGGCTAAAAGTTGCTAGTGAGTGTGTGAGGGTAGTCCAGAGTCTGGATCTCTGAAACATGAGGGAAATCCTTTGTATGTGCTTATATTGGCAGAGGGAGGCCTGTGTGCTGTGGAGGCTTCTTGAGTTTTGAATCCATTTTTGTTCAGGTAACATTTTCATTTGCTCTCCAGTCGCTGGATTTGGTAAGGACTTGCCTCAGAATGGCCCAGTAGAGTTTAATTTTCAAAAATTACTACATTGAGAAAAGCAGTCATTCTCAAGAGCAAACACATAATCTCAGACACGAAACACACCTTGGATTTTACTCATTTCTCACTGACATAAGGTGTAATTTAGTTGTCTGAAATGGAGTCATTCATGATGTATGTCAGAAACAGGCCCAGAAAAGCTATTTTTAACACTCACACACACACACACAGAGACAGAGCCAAATGACATTTAATTTTTTCACATTCACTCCCCAGTATTGTTGTATACATCCTCGGTGGCATTATTAAGTGGAGCTTTTCAAACAGATGAAGTATGTTACTTACTGTGGCTAAACTGTAATGAAAGAAGAGATGGCTGTTTGCCAGTGAATGGTGTGTAGCTTGTAGAAGCATGTAATTACATAAATCACAAACATATGCAGAAGATGTTTTCTCTTTACGTTTAACTGGTGTTGCCTGGAGTTATAGCTGCTTGCAACTCTATTTAATTACCATAATTATTTTAAATGTGTATATCTGGCAATCTTTGAGCTTTATGAGTATGTTATTCATACCTTATCTGCAAAAATCTAGAGGGTCCCATTCTTCCCCAAGGGGCTGCAGTAACCAGGTTTCTCCAGATTTCAGGCATAGGGTGGCTGTAATGTTTAGAGCTTTACTTTAAATTACAGGTTTTTAAAAAACCTGAGCCTCTGAAACTAATCAGATCTTGAAATCTCAGTAGACGCTATAATTTCCTGGTAGGAAATTAAGCATTGTACATTGTTTGTGGAAAGAAAGTACCTGGAGAGATCCTGATTAGCTTCTTTTACCTCTTAATTTGCTGACTGTGTAAATGTTGTTTGGCCAAACAGATTGACAAGTGTCTAGAAAAAGTATTGATAGTGTTAAAATGGATACTTTCTATGGGAAATGGAAAAAAGTCCTGACAGACTAGTTGGGATTTTCCAGTTCAAGCAGTGAAATGTGTTGGAGTTAAGCATTTTTTCTAAATTCTCTTTTGCACTAGTGCAAACCCAATTCAAATTGTTGGTGCTAATGGAGTTGCCCTAGAAATACCACAGTGTAACATGTAGTTTTATTTCTTCTCTCATTTATGTCAGTTTTGTGTTGGCTTCATGGCATTTGATATTGGTTGAGTTACTCATATACAAATGGGAGAGGACTCAAGTACTGATATATAGGATGACTGGCCAATGCAGACACACCTCAATTTGCCCTCGCTAAAGTGGTGAGTACAGAATTCCAGCAGTTGCATCCATTGGAGGTGGTGAAACACCCAGGAATAAGAAATCTGATAGCTAAAAAACCTCAAAAGGCCAAGCAGTAGGAACCAGAGGCAACTGTCACACACAAATGATGAAGAATTGCTGTTACAGAATCCTTGTGCACTGAACGACCAAGAAAGGCAGGCTTTGTGAGAAAAAAACATCAGTTCAGCTCTGCATTTATAAAACATATGTTTTTGGACAAATGAGATCTCCCTATGCTACAAAAACAAGTTGGTCAAACATCTGAATGCAAAGATAGTAAAGTTGCAAAGGGTTCATATTACACTAGAACAAGAAACAGCTATTATTAGAAAATTCAGAAGTCTAGTCCTAGAAATCAGGTAAATATAAAAAAATACCCAATGGAGAATTGGGCTGAGCCAACACAGATCTTTTACTTCATTCAGTGTCAGAGAAATACTGTAATTGTTTGCACCTTGTCTCTTTGGTCAACCACCATATTTAACCTTGCAAGTGATGCCTCCTTAAGAACTTTTGTAAGTCATGAGATGGTTTTTCTTTGTTTATAATGTGACATGCCAGCTGTAGATCATATGTGCAGTTTTGTGACATGGCTTAGTCTTTTCTTCCACCACCCAAGAGGCAACATACACAAAGCAGTATTGTCAGAGATCAGTTGCTGCAATCTCTTGTGGAAAAAAAAAAAAAAGGGAAGCCTCTGGAATGCCAGGGAACAATGCACTTTCCACATCAGAGACTGATTTATTTAATAACCACAAATTATTTCAGGTAATTTGGCACCGATTTAATTGCACCCACAACAACAACAACAACAAAAAGAAATAACAAAAGAACCACGCCTACTACCAACCCTGTCAGGATGAAATGAAGGAAGAGTTTCCATTCATTAAGTTATGATTAGCCTTGCTAATACCTTGTCTATCAAATCCCCATTCCATGCTGAAGACAGATGAAAGGGAAACCTGTATGTGATGTTTTGAAAAGGAAATTGATGGAAAGTGATGTTTCTCCCTTGCATTAGAATGACAATAAAATCCTTCAGATGATAGTGCACACTAAAACAGTCATTAAAAATACAGGTTAGGAACCGCTGAAATTAAAATTGAGCCAAGACATTGTCAGTTGATGTCTTTCATTAATCCAAAGAGTAAAATTTCCTAACTTTGAGGAGCAATTAATCTTAATTTTTGGTAGATTTTATTCTGTTCTATTTTCTTTCACATATTTCCAAGTCTCTGTGTGATTGAAAGACTCTGATGTTTGCATTCACCTACCAAGTCTGTAATATCAGCATCCATATAGAGAGTGATATATACCCAGTCAGTAGGTTATAAAGCTCTTTACTCAATAGCAGAAGAATGTGGGAATGGGAAATCCCCCAGTTTTGCCTCTAGGAAGAATAAATCTTGGTCATTTCAAATAGCAAAACTGATCATGGACATTTGAGAGATTTGTTTTAAAAGCTGATGCTGGAGAGCACGTGTGAATTCCATTTAATTCAAGTATTTTGGGCTCTCTCCAGCACAGTGGAGAAATCTACTGGCCTCTCTGAAATGCTTTACATGCAGTTGACCAAAGGTAGTGCAACAGGAAGAACAAAGCTCTTCATGAGAAAGCTTTTGTACGTCTCCTCATGAAATCAGTGTTCACTGTGGCTGTTTTTACAGGGAGATTTTACCCTTCCATGGACCTACAAGCCAACTTTTGATATAAAGTCTCTGTCCACAAATAAGAAAATGATTTCATGCCAATTAAGTCAATATGATTATTCCATAAATCTCAGACTAATTTTGTTTGTACCTGACCAAGAATTCCTCAAGATAAAACTAAAAGATCTGATTTCAAGACAGAAGGAGATCATGATCATTGTTCATTATTCTCAGACTACCTAATGTCCAACTTTCCAGCTTTGTGACAACTGGCTATTTTGTCTCTGATTGTTACATTCTCCAAAAAAGTGTATCTCAATATGTATTTCCTTTATCTTTGAGTGTACTGCAGGCAATTGCATCTGTTTGGTTTTGTTGGTTTTTTTCCTTCTAAATCCTATTCTTTAAAAATTCTTTTTAAATTCCTTTACTCTTTTAATTTTTTTAAAAACCCTATTCTTTAAAATCCTATTTTAAATAATACTATTGAAATTTCTCTGTCTCTCCAGTCATGTCCTTCAGTGACCAGCTACATAAATACTGCTATAATTAGACAGAAATTCTCAAATCTCTAAGTGATAAGAATTTGGTACTATGGACAGTTTCAGCCTGAATTTTATTTGGTTTATAAAGAATTCCATTTTATTGTAACTGAAACGGTTGCATGATTGAGGGAGAGAGTAGAAAAAAATAGTTTCTGCATGTTAACAATAATAATTAGATGATAAGTGTGAGATGAAACATTACATCAGAAACTACCTAACTTCATTCAAACCCCCCAGTTTGTCATAAAGCTTGCAAAACATTTGATCTTCTGTTAGAAATACATGGTAAATTCCTCTTCTTAAAGTTTTACCCATACAATGAGGGGACTTAGTACTTGAGACTTGAAGTGAAAGGGGCTGGATGTGATTACAAATTGAACTGTAATGCAATCTGTGATTTTTCAGTCAAGTTTTCCAGTGATGGTTGAGGTTGGCTAACGATTTCTTTCCTGTCCACTGCCCTAAGGATCTGTTCTGTTTGTCCAGGCCATCTTGGCAAGAGACTTGAAGATATTTAAAATCCCTAATTAAAGCCAGGTATTTCACTTCACTTTTATTTTTAAAACATGAAAAAAAAAATTACTGAGCCAAAGTAAAAAACAAATATTTTCCATTTGCCATTCATTACAGATGTCAGACAGCTATAAATATAGAAATGGTCAGCTGCAGGTGTAACCTAGTTCTGTTGTGTAATGCACACTCTGTTCCTATAACATTACTAAAAATGGTCTGTCTGGCTAATAAATAGCACTACCGTTACACAGTAAAAGGTGAAAATTAATGTGAATGCTGCTGGTGAGTTAGCTATATTAACAAGCCAGTCATGTAGTATTAGCATTTATAACGGGGAACAACATAAACTTTTAAGAGCTTCTGCAAACATTTTCAGTCCTTTCAATGTTGGGAATTTAAAATAGTGCTGTCCAGTCACTTTATTTCTTTAAATTTGGGAGGAAAGGTGTAGGAAGTTTTAAAAGAGAGTCACTGGCATCTGCATTTAAAATATAAATCGAATAAATAAATAAATAGAGTCCAACTCACATATATGCAACCCACTATTGTTTCAGATGCTCTTCTGGTGAAGATCTCTTGCCTTCATCAAAGGTTCTGGCCCTTGATAAGCATGATAACCTTTCATAGCTAACTGATAAAGAACTGATAACCCCTTACTGATAGCAAAATCTTTTCCACACCAGAGCAAGGAGGGAGTGCAATCTGAAATGGCAGCGAGTAAAGGGAGACAACAAACAAACAAAAGACTAATTGATTTTTTCTACTTAGACAAAGAGCTATGTCTGACCAACAGCACATCTGGCCCCACGTTCTCTTGCTGATGTTGCAAGGTACTTTGGGAAAAGTTTAGGACCAGATCATATAACCAATGTTTCCTCCCTGGAGCTTCTTTCCAGAATGTGTCAACATTTGAGGGAATTTCTGAAATAAAAGTATCTTGGCCATTTTGAGTGATACCCAGTAACAGATCTATCATCTCCATGTTGTCTAATCCTCCCCTGAAACCAATTTTGTCTCCAGTATCAGTGAGTACTACAATTTAATTGTGTGCTGTGTGAAATGTAGTGTGCTGAGAGTTACAACCTCTGCCAGGGGGGTTTGTAGGTCCCATTTGTATGTCCTCAGAGACTGTTGTGTGTAGTCCTAGAATGCCTTCCTCAATATCCTGCACATCTGGAGAGAAACCACATGCAGTGTGGCCCAAGATGATAAGTGGGATGATGGGAATCTGCCTGATTAGTAACATGTTTTGTGGGTTGCTTATACTTGAGTCAAATGTGCTAATTCCCCCTCTCTGTCTTTCTCCTATTCTTTTAATTTTATTCTTGGCTGCAGAAAAATCACTAAAGAAATATGTACCTTGAAAGGCAGCTTGTTATGCTTGGCAATGCTTTATTATGTTGCTGTACCTCTGCACCATATTTGATCTGAACTTACTTCATAGTAGCAAGGAGATAAGTAGGAGATAAGTAGATTTAAAAGAAAATTAATTGGAAATATTTCTATTTCATTTGTTGGCTGTTAACACACATCAGAGGATAAAAATTAGAAGACAAATGTCTATCAACTTAAGAAAAACAAGTCTGCTCTCAAATCTATTGCTATGAGCTCCTGTGGAAAACTTCCCAATGACATTCCTAACCTGCCTGAACAAGAGTATATGGAAGAGCTGATAGTTGTTTTATTCTGCCCCATACTTCTAAAATTATTGCAGTAAAATTTTTATATTTCCCAAAGTCAAGTGCCTATGAATTTGTACTGCAACTGCATTTTTAATTGCAGTTTATCAGTACTGTGATTAGATGAATGTTGTGGTGAAGAGGAGAAGGAGGAGGGAATTGAATTGTCACTTATTTATAAAGTGACATTAAATTCTGATCTCAGTCAAGTTAATGTCAAAGTTGGGAGTTCAATGGAATCTGATTGAACCCTAAAAATATATTGTTATTGCTTGTGACTAACAAGAAAACAGGCAACTTTACTTGCCTCCAGTCCCTCACAGCAGCTTTGAACTTCTTTGGCTGGGAGCGTTGCTGCCCAAGAACTATCCAGTTTTCAAGTGTGGGGCCAGAAGATACAGATGCAGGTCAGGAGCAGGGACCCAGCAAGGCAGTTCCTCTTTACCCCCAAGTGTATGTTCACCTGGGATTTGATCCTTTCTGTTTTTAAACAAGTGGAGGAGGCAGCAGTGCCATTTTTCAGGGAGGGCACAGCACTCACTAAGGAAGGCACTGTAATGCTGATCAGAATTTGCTGTCTCCGGGTTTGACAGCTGGTTTGGCTGTGATTTTACAAGCCAGCTCCACTAAACCAGACAAAAATGCCCTTGGTGGTCTCTGCTTTGAGTTGCAGTTTAAAGCTATTGAATTTCCATGGTTACATTTAGTATGCTCCCCTAGTGAAACCCAGATGAAACGTTGCTGCCAGGAGGTATCACCTGGGAAAAAAAGGACAGGTTGCACAAGAAGACAGGCTTAGAAATACCCCAGAGGGGTGAGAGTCCACATGAACTACTGCTTTTTGAATTATCTTCTTTGATGCCTGAGGTGAAGTGGGCGTCTTTCAAGAAAGCAGACTGCAGGAAAACGCCTTCTTGATTTTGCAGTGCTAATGCTACCCTGAGTTAAAACATTTAATGATTACCCATCCCTGCTCAAAGCACAACTATCTGTGAAATTTCATTGAAGAGAATGACACAGTGCCAAAACAGTTTTTGGCACTGTGAAAGGTGAGGAGAGCATATCAAGGGTGCAGTAGTCATTCTATGCCTCCTTTCGTATTCTGGAGTTTGTAGCAGTCACAGAAACAATTTACTGTTCTATTTAGGAAGGAAATAGCTGTAAATCATAGGTAAGGTAATTCATAATTCCTATAAAGTGTACTTAAGGGTTATCAGTGTCCTAAACAAACTTCCACTGCAGACACTGTGTGCCACAAATGGTGCTTCCAAATTCAGTCTTCAGTTATAACTGAATTAGCAGGAAACACCCCAGAGGAAACAACATTGTTCTATCTGTATGAATTATAAGGTGTTTTCAGGATACTTTAAGAAATAGCTGCTGACTGGCTCAAAAAGTAAACACAAGAATTGTTGTTATGTTGGAAAGATGGGTTTTGCAAAAAGCCTGTGTTGGACAATATCTACATCACTAGTGAGCTAACCCAGTATTTTTCATTGACATGTCATCTCCACATTCTTCATCTTTCCACTAACTTTTCACCTTTTATTTCTTTGGTCCAAGAAAAGAGCAGGAATTTAACCTAGTTTGCTACAGAGAAAAAATGAAGAAGTTGAGCAAAATATCATTTTCTAAAATACATTACTGGAAACAGAAATGGAAAATAGGAAAGTGGGGAAGAGATAGGGCCATTTAAAAAGTCAGAGAAAAAAAGTAGCAGAAAGGAAAAAATGAAAGGAGGGCATGGTGAAATAGGTGATATGCAAGTAAAATGTAGTAGCAATAAAGATAAGATTGTGAGAAAAGGTAGTAACAGAAAGAGATGGAAAAATAATCACAGGCAGAAATTGAAGAGAAAATAAAAGAATGTAAAATGAAATAATAACAGGAGATGGAAGGAGAGCTAGAGAGGAAATTGGAAAATAAGGGAAGGAAAAAAGAGAGTTGTATTTAATTAACACGTGTTGCTACCTTTTATCAGAGGGAAGTTGATACAGGGCAGTCAGGCCACTTAGGGCTACCGCATGGAGATTTAGAGGGGCAATGCCTTTCTCCCTCTAATTTTTGGAACACTCTTCAAGCTTTTTTGCCAAGGATGAGTGTAAGGAGGGCCAGAAGAGAATGTTTAAAACATGGAATGTGTATTTGAAAATGAAATGCAGATACTGGCAGCAGCCCCTCCTGAGGAGGTGCTCATCAAGCACGTCAGGCACAGTGTGGGCACTGACATCCCTAAATTGTTCTGAATTCTAACCTCTGCTTCCAGCACTTATTACTCTCAGTGTTTACCCTCATATATGTGGTACATTTTACAGAGAATAAAAAGGCCAGCTGGGGTTGTTGGACTGCATTGTAGGGCTGCAGAGGGTTACAAAGAATCCTAATACTCGATATTTTTGCTGGGGACACCCATCTCTATGGTGACAAGGTGTCAATGTGGACCAGACAGCAAACTACTCGATGTGGGAAGCCACTGGAAAATGGACTCTCTTCCCTCCATTTTAAAGCTCATATTTTCATGACAGAAGTCAAGCATGGGTGTGGTCACTGCTTCAAGGTGTTTTCTGTAGGCAGAATGTATTCTGTATTTTAGAATGTGAATTGCAAGCTCTTTCAGGTGCGTGAGCCGGGGTGTGGTGGTGGATTTCTGAAGATAGAAGAATTCTTAAGAATAGTTTTACGCTTCATGACTTTGTTCAAAATGGCTTCCTGGTTCTTTGTACTTAAGTTGCTCTTTGTACCCCATGTTGGCTTATTCCCCCTCACAGTTATTTTTAGCCTTAAGTCATTACATTCTGTACCCCCTATCCCCACTTCTCCCTAGAAACCTCTCCCCATTGGTTGCTGTTTCCCGCTTTCAGTAACCGTCAATCTCCCATTGTATTATTCTCTTGCTCTGCCTGTCACTGTCTGGCCTGTCCCCTAGGCCCAGAACATTCGGTCAGAAACCATCAGTGACTGGCCAAGAGTTGAGTTTTCTCCACCCTCCATGTTCTGATTTGCTGTAACCCCTGTACATTATGAGATCAGCCACACCCCAGTTCTTCCCGATTGGTTGTATCCTGTACCCGCCCCCGAATTATCCTTAGAATAAAACCCCTCTGAATCTCAAGATCAGGGTCTCTCTGAGGCAATGGTCTTGGGGTGAGGAGCTCCCGTTCTCTCCAATAAACCCAGTTGCACCCAAGCCTCTGAGAGTCCCGTCTCTTTCTCCGATCACCATCGCTCACGCTCTGGAAGCGTCGGTTGTGAGAAGATCCCAGGGGTTTGTTGCAGAGGTCTGGGGCTGGCCAGGGCAAGAGACCCCACTGCAACACCAGGGAGCAAACTTTGTGCTGAAATGTGTAACAGTAACACCCTTGCCCTGGAGTGGGGCCACCAGGAACAAATCCTAGACAGGTTTTGCTGAGCATTAGTTACCTTTGACTTCCAAGGGGCAGAAGAAGATTATTTTTATGGATTTAAATGAAAACATCTGTTTTTGTAATTCATCAAATTCGAGAGTCTTACACCTTTCTTTCTTTTTTTTCTTTTTTTTTTAATTTTGGAGGCTCACAAGACTTAGGCTCACAGGTCCCTGCTCCAGGCTACAGCAGCCAGTGGAAGCAGCAACACCAGTATCGCAAAGGTAAGCCCTTGTAATGGTAGGTGAAGTCTCCTGATCAGCACAGGGAAAATCCATAGGACACTGGAACTCTTCTTCCTTGGGGCAAGAGGAAGTCTCCATCCACACCTGAAATATTTCTGACATGCAACTCAAACATAATAAAGGTGTGAAGACTAGAAATGGGAAACACCTACCACAGCTTTGACAGCCAAAGCAAACAGAAAACCGCTGAGTAGTTATGGCTTCAAAATAGCTGTTCCTCAGTCCTTTTTTGTGTTTCACTGGCATCCTCACAGATACTGGCCCATATACTTAGAAAACCCCAAATGGGTTTTAAAGTTAGGAAAAGAAGAAAAAACCAAAAAAATCTGTGGGTCAGAGATGACTTCCTGGCCCTAGATTCTCTACTACCTTAACATGTGTTGTTTTTCTTGTTGCTTTTCTCGATGTTTGTTTGATTTGGGAGGGGTAGGGTTTTTTTCCTGTTCTTTTAGTCTCAACTTTTCCAAAGTACCAAACAAAAAGTCAGATAATCAATTTTGTTCTACTCTTATTTTATAAACCATTGAGAGAAGCTGTAAAATTAAATAATTTTTTTGTCTTCTTAGTTTAATGCCTAAAGAGAAAAACCCAGATATAATGTGGGCAATGATGTGATTTTTCCAGCAGTCTCATAATCATCAGGGAGATTATTACTGATGCTTGATTAAATAGCACAAAATTACAGTGATTTTTCTGAGAAAATCTAGACAACAAATGGATTCTGTCTTTACTACTCTTTCAACATTTCTATCAGTAACCTCTTTGCTACATTTACATCTTGAAAAAAAAGAAAGAAGTTGAACTTGTTACATTAATCTAGAACAGTAGAGAGATTATGCTTTTGAATTTGTTTACTGTCTTGAATAAGAACCTGAAGGGTGGTCTGCTTGGCAACCAGGTACACATCACCTCAAATCTACCCATGTACTCTTTGTTGCCAAGAATTGAATGCATTAAGGAGAAAAAAGTGGTCTCTCACAGAAAGGCTGGCAGTCCAAACATCCCAGACCTCTGTCTTCTCTCCCTACCTGCCCACATCTGCGGACACGTGCATGGACATACCTGGCTGCTCACATTTTGTTAGAGCCCTTGCTACCCAGCAGCCACTTTGTCTAAAAATTACTTTTCAAATAATTCAGGTACTTCATTTTTTGCATTATCTTTTTAATTCTAGGTTCAAAGGTTGCTGAGCACAGAAGCCTCTGAAAAAAAAATCATCATATTTATCTCATTTCATTTATTTAACTAACAAAAAGGGCATCCAGATTGCATTTGGGTGTAGGTTTGGAAATAAGAAGTTTTCTTCAACTTGATTTTGCTTGGCTAAACTTAATGGAATCATGCAGATTTCCCTAACTTTGAACTCCATGTGGAGCTGTAAAAATAATGCTTTGCTATAAAAGTTCACTGGTCTCTCAGCCACAACTTTCTGGTGCACACTGGCACCTCAAACTAGCGAGTACTGAACACTGTGGGGCTGATCCAGAGAAGCATTCCTGTAAATGTTTGATTTCAGGTCTTGTTGAGGACCAGTTCCTGCACACATAAAACTAATAACACATTGGGCTGCTTTACTGGATCGAGACCAGGGCACAAGGGCTCAGAGGTGGGACATGTCCGTGCTGTGGTGACAAACATCTGCACCTGGCGATGAGGCTGGCTTCCCCCACAGGCTCCATGCTCCACTTGGCTATTTTAGGACAGGTTAGGTACCACAGCTGGGAGGAGAGGGATGGTTTATTATGTGAAAAAAGGTCAGAAGTTTGCCTGCTTGCTCAAACCAGCCAAATCTGGTTTTAATCTATGAAAACACACCAAAACACCCTCTTGGAGAAAAAGGTATGTTGTGTTTTCCTGACCACCGTTTTCCCTGGTGGCAAGTTTCTCATTCAAAATTATATCCACAGCTTTGTTTATGGGATTTTACAGAAGGCTTTGTATGGGTTAGAGAGGGGAGGGAATACTCCCATATGCAGGAACACAGAACCCATTAAAGCACGAGGCTCTGTTGGTTCCCCTCCCCAGCTGCTACTAAGTTTATTTGCAGGCTGCAGTCTGAAAAAGGGGGCTGCGGCCCATCTGCAGCACATATGTGGGAATTAATTTCCAGCGTAGCCACAGGAGTGTGGGTCCAGCAGACCGTCCCCATACCTCCTCTCAGATCCCCCTCCACGCTGCCTTAATTGGAGGCAGAGCAGCCGCCGAGCGCTGCGGTGTCACGGGGCACGGGGGTCAGGGGCTGAGCTGCGCCGCTGGTGCTCCGAGGAGCCCCGGCATTCCCGCCCTCCTGCCGTAACCGCGGGGTTAAACAGCACATTGAGCCCAAAAGGGGCGAGTGTCACCCCCGGAGCAAAGCTAGCAGCACGGCGGGCACTGGGGCGGGAGATCAGAGGGGCGAGGCCGTGGGGCTGCAGCACATCTCCTGGGCCCGGGCCTCCTCCCCGGCCCGCCGCAGCACCCACAGCCGCTGCTCGGGGCCACGGCGTCGAGCGGTGATGGGAGCAAAAATCCTGGGCGGAAACAGCAGAGCCCCGGGCTGAAACTCAGGCAGGGAAAGGAGATGGGATTGATTAAATCAGCTCTCGTTCCCATGTTGTCTTCTGCACAGGAGGAACAAGTTGGTTTCTTTTTATACTTTTTAGGCCTAGCTGGTAGATGTTGGGAAGGGTTGTCTTGGAGTGGGAAACACAAAGACATCATCTCTCTTAAACTTCTGTTGAAGGGAGAGGGACAATTGTAAGAAAGTAGGAAAAAGGAGAGATGCATGTAACTGCAATCAAAAGCATTTGCAAAGGGGTTCATCCTGAGAAGGAAAGACCTAAAGTTTTGGGGGCTCTTAACTCACTTGCAGATACAGGAATAAACATTAAAAAAGCAGTAATTCCATGGTTTAAGTGAATAACTAAACTAATGAAGGACACTGTTTTAAAAGAAATGATTATATAGGAAGTATGTGCAGGTCAGATGTCAGCAGGCAACCTAACTCTACCCTAAATGTTTTTAGACATTTTAGCAGTTTTATAAATATCCATTTCCATGTGCATCTGTCGGTTGTTCAGCTGCCCAAAAGCTAAAGTCACATTTAAAGTAAGCAGTGACCTCTGAATAAAAAATAACAGTTTAATGCTGATAAGAGGTGTGATATTGACACTGACTTTAAACTTCAGGTTTGTTTTTACACTAAGTTCCTTAGGGCCTCCTTTTTTTCTTTTTTTCTTTTTTTTAATAAATAAATGAGTTTTCTTTTTTCTTTTCATATCAATAAATTCTCTCTCAAGAATTTTGACCAATAGTTTCTTTTGATAAAATTCAAAGCATCTAGAAGCCATAATAAATTTGGCAAAAGTGTTTTGCTTTCCTTAAATGCACACAGAGATACTGAGGTCCAGTCCATGGCTGTGGGAACATACCCCCCACATACCACAGCATTTTCCTGGGAGGGGTAAGCCCCTCTCCCACTGCTGTCTCGGTGTGTTGGTACTCTAAAGAGAACTCCACAGACACCCGTTTAAAACTCCCAGATGTGAACAGTGGGATGTGGTAGCTGCTGGGGACACTAGTTGCTGTTTCAGGCTGCTCCAGAGAGGAGCTGGGCTTTCCAAGATGCCAAAAGGGCTTGCTGGGAGCTCACCTCCCTCCCTCTCTCCTGCCTCCAGCTCAGTGCTTTCCTTACCACTCTCAGCTCCTTCTCCATTCTGCCTCTTCAGTTTTCCTTACCACCTTAAAAGAGAAGAACTAAGTATTTATTTAGGATGTGCATTTTTCCGAAATAGATGAAAAGGGAATGGTTTACCTTGGAATCTGGGAGTTTGGCCTGTAAATAACCATCTGTAATGTCTGTCCCCTTTGCTGTAATAAACCAAGGTCTAGACCTCTGGTCTTCAGAGAGAAAACTCTTATTCACTCTGCTGTTAGCCACCACCTAATTTATTTCTTTTCCATGGCTATTAGTGTTGAATCAAAGTTTGTTTCTGAGGCTGAGAGGAAAGATGGTTTTAGTATTAGCTCTAATCATGTATTTTACCTCAAGCCACTGACACAAACATTTATTTGCTCAAGGATCACCAGAGAAGTGGTTGAAAAGCACCTAAAGATTTTAATTGGAATTTGATTCATGTTGATGTTCAAGAATTCAGATGACCCTTTTATCAGTAGAAGGAAAGCCTTAAAATACTGAATTGAAAATAACAGGCCAAAGCTTTCTTGTGGTATTTACAAAAAATTTTGGTTAGGGCAAAAACTCCAGGGAAGCTGACTTCTCCTTGTAATTGTACTACTTCTCTGCTAAATTTGGGAACTAAAAACAAAAGAAAAAAATTTTCATTTTTAATTCAAAATGGTCCAAAGTTAAGTAATTTGACTTTCTATTCACTATTGAGTAAAGTGCTATCAAGGTCTGGAGTTGACCCCAACTACAACTTGTGTGACAGCTGCAAGTTTGTGTTTCTAGGATTCCACCTCAAGTAAATATTTGCTATTTTATGATTTTTTTTTGCAGAGAAGATGGAGTCAAAATAACTGCTTTGCTTCTGCTGTATGTATCTTGGAGCTGGGTTTTTCTGTGAAGTCTGTGGAACTTTGTTACCGTGTTAAATGCCCAGCTTTCATTAAATCCACACCTGAAGGGTAAGTAAATGAATCCTGAATTTTGCATTTGAAGGTATGTGTGCTTTTCATGGATTTATGCCAGCTAGATTTTAGATTTAAGGAAACATTGTCATAACTTTAACCACGCTGTGGCTAGGCCAGACCTCAAAGATCTTGTTCTGAGGGCCACTGCCCTTTGAAGTGGCACCACTGACAGTTTTAGCTACTGTAGGTATTTATGAGGTACAAAATTATAAAGTAAACAGGCATAAAATGTTATTTTAACGGCATACAAGCATCACCAAGCTGATTATATTCTTGTGTTCCAAGCTTTGGTTTACTCCATTTGATTTGTTTTCTCTCATCTCTTCTCTTTTTCCCTTTCCTCTTTTTTTTTTTTTTTTTTTTTTTTTTTTTTTTTTTTTTTTTTTTTTTTTTTTTTTTGGTGTATGAACTTTTCTTGAAAAAACAAAGAAACATAGAAGCAGTATTTGCCAACTGCAGTAGGAAATCTCTAACAGCTCAGATGTATATGTTTACTATGAATTGAACTCACAGCTCTTAAGTAGTACTGTGTGTTTAGCCTGTTTACTCCCCAAAGTAGGTGGAGAATTATCTGTGCATTTTCCACATTGTTTTCAGTGTTCTGCTTTGTTTGATGGTGGTTTATTAATGATACTTGTGATTTATTACTGTCACTTTTTTAGATTATTTGCAAATCGGTGACAAAGCACTATGTGGATCATGCCTTGTTAGTCATAAAAGCACTCCAGAAGCCATGAGAATCAGTTAAGCTTGAACCTATTGAATGAAAGAGCATAGTGCTCTCTATTGATCAGTAGCCTTTAGATATGTAATGAATAGTTGTACTTTTGTAGCACTGTCAGATAGTGTTTTCCTTTGGATCTGATAAATTGCACTCTTTTGTACTAGTGGTTTGGGGTTTGGCATAAAACATTCTTGTACTAGTATTTCAGGTCCAGTACTGGGGTGATCTTACATGACCAAGGCAGATAAATATTATAAGAAAAACTGATATTTGCTCTCCCAATACAGTTTTGGCCATTGAGTTAGCACTGATCTAACTTTCATATGTGGCAGGAGATTGAGGGTTCGATTGCAAATGATTTGTAGGATATTTTTATAGCCTGTCTGAAAGATACATAAAGTCTCTCTAATGTGAATACACATGTACATTTGTATTGTAGCTAATTTCTTTATAAATACAGATTTATTTCTGAATTTCTTACTGAACAGGCAAATATTTAAGGTTGATTTTGCATTTGTTGTTGGTTTGAAGTGTACTGTGCTTCTGTTGACAATATCAGTACTTGATTTCCTTTTTTTTGCAGCTTGTACAGTCCTTTACACAAAACCAGAGTTGGGTTATAGGTAAAATGTTACTATTTTAATTGGATGAAGTTAAAGGCAGAGTTTGTGGTACAACAGGCCCCAAGTCTTGCATCTGTGTCATTCTCTGAAGGATATCCTTATTAATACTAATAGTCAGATGTTTTGGAGGTGGTCACCAGGATATTCCTCTGGATTAGGGTCACTTTCTCCTTCCATCCACTCCTCTCCCTTGTAAGAAAAATAATCAAAAGAATGAGCCCTATTTTATTTACAGAACTAGGATCAATAAATTTTCAGCAGATTTTTTCTTTTATTTTCCTAGATGTTTTCTAATGCTCCTTCAGCTTCCTTCAGTGTTTGCTGAGGTTATCAGTGTTTGAATTAATTCCTCTCTAATGAGCCTGATTTGGGCAATAGTAGCCAAAAACTCTGGGGACTGCTTGGCAGCACAAAAGAACACTGACAGTAGTTTGGACATCAGCAGTGCCCTGGTGTGTAAAAATAAGGAAAAGGTTCCATTGAACTCAATATAAATTTCTTAGCTGTGTTTGCAGCTACAGGCAAAATGCAGTCACACTTCCATCCAGCACTCAAAGAAGCAGCAGTGTTTGGTAAAATCTTTCTCCCAGTGTTTTTTGCCTTTAATGCACAAAAGCATTCAGTTCCCTACTCCTCCTAAAGACAACCGCTGTGAAGGCTGAGAACTGAATTTAAAAAATGCAAATATCAGTAGAAATACAGTAAGCACAGTTTTCTCTGACTGGAAGGGCTTGGGTACAAAGAAAAGGAAGCTTTTATGGGTCTTTACTTAAAGATACTGTTTTTAAGTCTCTCTGAAATATGTGTTTTTGTGACTGACTCTGGAGACTCCAGTTGTAACAGTTTTTCTCTTCCAGCCAAACACCTCAGTGGGTTAATCAGCAGTGACAATTTTGGCACACAGATGAAAACTATTTGCTAAGGTGGATGAACTGTGTCCTGTCTGTTGGTTTAGCTACTGAATTCAGGATAGAATGCCTTCAGTTGATATTTTGACTCTTTAAGTCTTTTCAATTACTTCTGAAAGAATTAATATAATTAATTCTTATATTAAACTGATTCAAAAGCCCTCTTGGCAACACTGTAACACACAGTGACCACCTAAACAGTAAATGAAAACATAGCTAACTAAAAAGGCTCAAAGCTTAGTAACATCTGCAGTACATTAAGAAAGGTTTCAGAGCTGTAACACATGACCCAAGTGCCAGCATCCTTGCAAAATGTCTTTTACTGCAGCTTGGTTTTGCTCTGGTCTTTCTCAGAGCTGGCTTAAAGGGCAAGTAGTCTCTAATGACCACATTAATTGACACAACAGAATAGATTAAAGAGGGGGAAGTGATTACCATCTCAAATCACTAGTTTCTATGTAAATTTTTACATTAAATGAATCTAGATCAATGTCTAACTCATTTAATAAATGTTTCTTATTCTAAGAAGGCAACCATAATTAAGTTATAAAATTACAGAAATCTGGCTGAAAATATCTGGCTACAAAATATTTTGAGGTTAAGGCAAATAATTTCTTGTGTCTATGTGGCAATTCTGATAAAAAGCTCTCTCTGGCTGCTGTCATAAAAACAGCAGAGTCACTGCACTTTAAATGTCATCCCATCATTTAAGCTTTAATAATAGTTTCATTTTCTGTGGACAATACTGAAATATTCTCAATACTTAGATGAGTCAAATAATGATAACACCACGCAATGTCCTGGTACCCAATCATGTTTTGATGAGAAAGAAGAGGTCATAGTGACTTGCCATAGAAACCAGGTAAACTGGGCTGAAAGACAGTTTGATCAGGAAAGCTTTCCATTCATTTGCTTGCAGCTTTCAAGGTGTCTGTAATCATATATCCTTACCTACTCAGAAGAATTTCATCTCTGTGACAATTTCAGAGAAACCATGTGTGTGCAGTCCCTCTGATTTATATGTGACATATTCACATCCCGTTTGAAGACAGTCCATCCATGCTGCCTAGAGACAGTGAGGGGCAATGACAAGCAGTGGATATTATTCTGTTTCTATTGAGTAAAATCCTACTCTGTGGCCTGTCCTGCAGGAAATAACACCCAAACAAACCCAAAGGAAAAAAAAATACAAAATAAAACCCAGAAAGAAAAGGTTTGCCCTTTTTCTCTATTAAATGGTGTCTTTTTATATCCTCACTTGCCTTCCACACCCAAAGTAAGAAAAAATTTACCTAGAATGTAAAAGTGGTGTGTCTGTTGTTACCTGCTCTGTATGACTTGGAAGTTTTAGTAAAATTGAAACTCAGAAGGCTTCTTATATGTGGGAAAAGGCTGCCCCTGTTGGCACATTGCTGGGACTTTAGTAATAATAAATAGTAGCAAGATTGACAAGAGAGATGCCTGACTTGAACATAGCTCTGTGGCCCATGCAGTATGGCCTGTAAAAGCTGCTAATGTAGCAGTTTGAGTAGTTGTTAGGAGATCAGTAACAGTCCAGGAAATTTACTTTTTGGTTTCTCTCACTGGAAAAGTGCACTTACAGCCACATTGCTTAAAAAAAAAGATTTATTAGTCGATGTAACCTAATCTGGCACAAAAGTAGTATTTTCTACTAATGCACTAAATTATAGAGGTAGCAAACAGTGTGTTTGATGCGTCCTGAATTACTATTCTTAAAGTAAAATACAACAAAAATTGAAATAGTGCTTCCTGAGAACCAGAAAGGTGTACCTCATATTTTATATTTCGTATATTTTCTTAGTTCTTGGTTTGGGGACAAATTAAGGGTCTGACAGTCTTACCCTGGGGTTAGTCAGAGCAAAACTCTCCTAAACTGCTCTGTCCTGTCTCTCTTACTCTTTGTGCCTCATGCAGGCTGCTTTTTATTCAGGGGTCTTTCTCATACACCAGCTGTGGAGAACCACCACCATCTCTAATGACGGCTTTGCTAATATTATTTTTATTACTAGTAGTATTATTTGCTTGCAGTAAAGTGTAAAGTGAAATTGTAAAGTGAAAGTAGATTCTTGATCCACTTAGCCTCCACTTCCCTGGCACTAGTCTAAAGAGAAGACTTTTATTGTTGCAGTGAAAATCTCTCAGTACCAACTCCATTTGGTTAAGAAAAGAGGGCAAAAACATGAATGGGGTTGATTTCCTTAAGAAGTTTACCACAATACTGATGACAGATCACAAAAACAAAATAAGCTCATCAATATTCAGGTGGATAACAAACCCGCCTTTGTGAAATGGTATTTTCTTTGTATAGCAATGAGAAATAATTCCATCCATAAAACATTTACAAGAGATATGAGACTATAAAAGATTTGTTGAATCTTTGAATCCAGACCTCACTACTATGTTATTCCATGAGTAAAAAATATGTTAATAATGCAATTTCTGTATATTCTACATGAACCCATGAAGTTTCATCTTAAAAGTAGGGTTACTATTCTTGTGCTCTGTTCCAGTATCCCACTTTACTGAAGATAAGATACAATCTTATCACTTAATTTTTGTCACACTGGACGTTTTTATCATATTTTATCATTTTCAACTCAGAAAAAGAACCCTCCAAATGCAATGTAGCCAGGACATGAAGTAACGATTATGTCCATTAGAAAAGACGTTTGTGTTGTTGACATTGGAAAGGAGAGTGCAATCTTCAGACACCCACTCCTGTATTTTGGATAAAAACATTTAAAAGGAAAGCTAGGGTTGAGCTTTCTTTGATTATTTTTTGATTTTCTTTCCCAAATAGACAGTTCCAAAAAGGAGGCCAAATGTGTGTGCTATAAATTATTTTATAAGACGACTGTAGGTTGTATATTGCAAAACAACTAAACCAAACAAACCAGAAAGCTCTGGTATTGAGCAAATGAAAAACCCATTCCAGATGGAAAAGAGCTCAAGAGTCAGAGCTGCCCAAAGTCCAGAATGCTCTGTCAAAATTAGGTTATATTAGTGTAGTCTTGAAAAGGAGGTTTGGAAAAGAGGCAGAGTTAAAACAGGAATTAAACTGTGTTTGACAGGCTAAATGGAATACATTTCCTAGCTCCAAATGGCTGCACAGTGCTCCTGTAATGGGTGTTTTGCTCAAAGCATAATGAGAAGAGGGAAAATTATTTCATTTATCCAGACTATAATCAATCAATTCCAGGAAAATAAGTCTTTCATTATTTTCCTACAGCAATAGGAGTTAAGTATATTATTTCGATGTGCAAATTGTTTTATGAAAGAAAAAATGAAAAGTTATTAGAGAAACAAGATGCACAAAATTGATCTGTAAATTTTATAACTGTTCATAGTTATTCTGCTGTCTTTGTGCCTCAATACGTGCCTTTTTTCTTTATTATCTCTAAAGTGCCAATAGTCATAAAAATATGAAAGCAATAGAAAAGGTGGAGAAGTCTCTGAAGAAGAGGAATTTTTTCATCTGGTAACAGGTCCAGCCCCAAAGCCATAAAGACCTTTCCTGAAAGTTTTAGGACTGCAAAAGTACACTGAGTTTTTCCAGATTACTTTCTTCTGATGAAAATTCCCTAATAGTACTGTTAGTAGATTACATAAAGTGATGGTAGGCAAATGATCAGAAAATATTCTGCACAGCTATAATATCCAAGAATTTCTCAGTGCTTAAATTTGTATTGTCTTATCTGGTCATGAGATCACTCCCAAATTTAAAGAGCAGGAAAGGTGAATCACAGGAAAGTCAGTCTTGTTCTCATTGAAGTCAACACTATAATGCCTGGAGACCATCTTTGATATATAGAATGGAAGACCAAACCCAGAGCAGTAAGGATTTGATTTTGCTTGCCAATCTTATCTGGTCATGAGATCGCTCCCAAATTTAAAGAGCAGGAAAGGTGAATCACAGGAAAGTCAGTCTTGTTCTCATTGAAGTCAACACTATAATGCCTGGAGACCATCTTTGATATATAGAATGGAAGACCAAACCCAGAGCAGTAAGGATTTGATTTTGCTTGCCAATGTGCATTTCTTTTTTTTTTTTTGAAAAAAGGAGTTAGAGAAATTATGCTTGATTTTCTAAGTGTGCTGCAATGCGCTGAAAGCCTCTTTACTCAGCAAGTACAAGATAAGATTCAGTGCTTCTGTTTCCTAGAACCTCCGAGGTCTTGTACAGAGGAAAAACCAGATGAGCCCAAACCAATCTCCCCAAGTGGAAAAAGAAAAAAATAAAAAAAAGTCCATGAACCAAGCAAAGCCAGGAAGTTGGTGGCTGCACTAATTATTAGTTTCCAGGAGTCATTTGACATCCAGGAATTTCCTACAGGCAATATTGTATCTAAATGCAGAGCTCTGTTACTTTGCAGACTCGCTCCCCTTGCGCAGGGTGCTATCAGGTAAATTTGTTATTGAAACAGCAATGGATGGATGGAGTCTCAGCTGTGCTTTTGAACGTGCCTATGCAGAGCTCTCCAGCTTTGCAGATGTCAGCAAAGTCATTCCTTGTGATACTGTTCTACTTTCAGTGCCACCTGAATCAATCTGTTATCTAGGAAAAGCCTGGGCTCTTTAAAATGGTAAGTCAGTTCACAAGCAGGCAGCTCTAAAGTGTAGGTTTAGGTATTATGTAGCTGTGTGTCAGTTTTATGGACATAATCCCTCAGTTTTAACTGAGCTTTTTAATTTCACCTAAAAAAGAAGCCAGCTGAATTCTTCCAACCCTTTTTAATTCCCATCTCTGTGTGCAGCTTCACTTAGCGTTTCTTATAACAAAAGGCTTTTAAAGTTGATAAATGGCTGCAGAGATTTTGCTTTACTTTGTTACTTTTCTATTTATTTAACCAAGAGCAGTTCTTTTAGTCCTGACCTCAGTCTTGTCAAATAGACTGTGTTTGTCAAACTGCTCATGCTCCCATTAACTCCTAGCTGTTTCAGTTGTCAAATTTGATGAATGGCTCAAATGCTGCGAGCATCATTAAAAGCAGGGATACTGAAGAAAGTATTATGCTATACAGAGTCCAAATACACACCATAAATAGGAAAATTCCAAGCAAAGAAAATCTTTTATTGCATAAAGGAAATTGCAAGTGGTTTAAACTAATCTCTTTTAATGCCATCTTTCATATGTGCAGGAGACAAGAAAAAGCCGCTCAGGTTTCATGGTTGGTATTATCTCTTCATAGTTAGAGAACATTAGTAGCTTTATAACCTTATTTATACAGAGTTCATGTAAGTGTTTGAGGGAACAGGCCTGCTCAGTGGGAATAAAAGCCACAGAACTGTTCCCACACTGCTCTGTAGGTCCAGAGGGTCTGTCCCTTCCCAAAACAGAGTCTGCTGTTTCTGTAAGTCTGGGTTTCCCCTAAGTGCAGTCACACAGCCCAGCCGCTGCTGCGGTTTGCCCTGCAGGGCTGGCAGGGTGCATCGCTGCCCTCGGCTGTGCCCAGGGCACGGGGAGCACAGCTGAGCTCTCTCCCAGGAGCTGCCCGGGGAGGGGAGCAGCGCCAGCTGCGGCCGGACAGCGCCTGGCACAGCTCGGCTCCCCGGTTCTGCTCCAGTGAGCCCCGGAGCTGAGCGTGTCTGGGGCTCCGTCTGCCCTTTGCCGCACTTACAGCACAGCAAGGAGCACAGCTCGGGATTAGTGCTGGGAAGTTGGGCAATGGCTTCAGCACAAAGAATAACTGTTGTTTTTGTGCTGTTGTTCTGGATTCTGGGCTATTTTTAACCGTTGAAGTCTACCTAAAGGCCAAAGAACTGCTTTTTAATATATATTTTTTTTTATTTTGCATTCTCGAGGCAGATGAAATCCTTCAGATGAATATTTATATATTTATATATATATATATAGATCTATATTTAGATATGAAAGTTATACACTTCTAGACTGGTGACACTCCTCTTCTTATTAAGATCAAGACAGAGTTACTGGGGGTTTTTATTATTATTATTGTTTTTAAAATTTATAATCTAAGTGCATATGCATACAGGCTGGTTCTAATATTCCCAAGTGTTACTTATGTGGTATTTTCATCATGAAAAAGTACACTGCTGCAGTTGATTTTTCCTGGGCAGCAGTACAAACCATTACAATGAGGACAGCAGGCAAACCATTACAGCAGTTCTGAAATAGAATCAGAAGTAGGTCATCAAAGTTTATATTTTCCCAAACTACAGAAGCACATCAATTTTTTTTTTTTTTGTATTATTANAATATCCAAGAATTTCTCAGTGCTTAAATTTGTATTGTCTTATCTGGTCATGAGATCACTCCCAAATTTAAAGAGCAGGAAAGGTGAATCACAGGAAAGTCAGTCTTGTTCTCATTGAAGTCAACACTATAATGCCTGGAGACCATCTTTGATATATAGAATGGAAGACCAAACCCAGAGCAGTAAGGATTTGATTTTGCTTGCCAATGTGCATTTCTTTTTTTTTTTTTGAAAAAAGGAGTTAGAGAAATTATGCTTGATTTTCTAAGTGTGCTGCAATGCGCTGAAAGCCTCTTTACTCAGCAAGTACAAGATAAGATTCAGTGCTTCTGTTTCCTAGAACCTCCGAGGTCTTGTACAGAGGAAAAACCAGATGAGCCCAAACCAATCTCCCCAAGTGGAAAAAGAAAAAAATAAAAAAAAGTCCATGAACCAAGCAAAGCCAGGAAGTTGGTGGCTGCACTAATTATTAGTTTCCAGGAGTCATTTGACATCCAGGAATTTCCTACAGGCAATATTGTATCTAAATGCAGAGCTCTGTTACTTTGCAGACTCGCTCCCCTTGCGCAGGGTGCTATCAGGTAAATTTGTTATTGAAACAGCAATGGATGGATGGAGTCTCAGCTGTGCTTTTGAACGTGCCTATGCAGAGCTCTCCAGCTTTGCAGATGTCAGCAAAGTCATTCCTTGTGATACTGTTCTACTTTCAGTGCCACCTGAATCAATCTGTTATCTAGGAAAAGCCTGGGCTCTTTAAAATGGTAAGTCAGTTCACAAGCAGGCAGCTCTAAAGTGTAGGTTTAGGTATTATGTAGCTGTGTGTCAGTTTTATGGACATAATCCCTCAGTTTTAACTGAGCTTTTTAATTTCACCTAAAAAAGAAGCCAGCTGAATTCTTCCAACCCTTTTTAATTCCCATCTCTGTGTGCAGCTTCACTTAGCGTTTCTTATAACAAAAGGCTTTTAAAGTTGATAAATGGCTGCAGAGATTTTGCTTTACTTTGTTACTTTTCTATTTATTTAACCAAGAGCAGTTCTTTTAGTCCTGACCTCAGTCTTGTCAAATAGACTGTGTTTGTCAAACTGCTCATGCTCCCATTAACTCCTAGCTGTTTCAGTTGTCAAATTTGATGAATGGCTCAAATGCTGCGAGCATCATTAAAAGCAGGGATACTGAAGAAAGTATTATGCTATACAGAGTCCAAATACACACCATAAATAGGAAAATTCCAAGCAAAGAAAATCTTTTATTGCATAAAGGAAATTGCAAGTGGTTTAAACTAATCTCTTTTAATGCCATCTTTCATATGTGCAGGAGACAAGAAAAAGCCGCTCAGGTTTCATGGTTGGTATTATCTCTTCATAGTTAGAGAACATTAGTAGCTTTATAACCTTATTTATACAGAGTTCATGTAAGTGTTTGAGGGAACAGGCCTGCTCAGTGGGAATAAAAGCCACAGAACTGTTCCCACACTGCTCTGTAGGTCCAGAGGGTCTGTCCCTTCCCAAAACAGAGTCTGCTGTTTCTGTAAGTCTGGGTTTCCCCTAAGTGCAGTCACACAGCCCAGCCGCTGCTGCGGTTTGCCCTGCAGGGCTGGCAGGGTGCATCGCTGCCCTCGGCTGTGCCCAGGGCACGGGGAGCACAGCTGAGCTCTCTCCCAGGAGCTGCCCGGGGAGGGGAGCAGCGCCAGCTGCGGCCGGACAGCGCCTGGCACAGCTCGGCTCCCCGGTTCTGCTCCAGTGAGCCCCGGAGCTGAGCGTGTCTGGGGCTCCGTCTGCCCTTTGCCGCACTTACAGCACAGCAAGGAGCACAGCTCGGGATTAGTGCTGGGAAGTTGGGCAATGGCTTCAGCACAAAGAATAACTGTTGTTTTTGTGCTGTTGTTCTGGATTCTGGGCTATTTTTAACCGTTGAAGTCTACCTAAAGGCCAAAGAACTGCTTTTTNTACAGAAGCACATCAATTTTTTTTGTTGTATTATTAGAAGATAGGAATTATTTATTGATCTCAGGATTTTTGGAAACACAGAGGAAGCAAATAAACTTCCAGTTGTGTAAGAAACTGCACCAGCTAGGGTTTGCCTTCAGTGAGTGTAACTCTTCCTGGCTGCTTGAGCACAAGCAATGGCAGAAATCCTCTCTCTCTGCTGTTGCAGCTAACTCAAACTTTAGTTTTGAGGTCATCTTTCCAAAACTAAAGTTTTGGAAAGATGATGCAGGATGTCAGTTACTGAACGTGAGGCACCATTACACTAAATCAAAGATTTGCACACAGCCACAGCATAAATCTAAAGATGGTGTAAGAAGCATCGACAGTTAATCAATTCATGTCAGTAATTTTTTCCCTTCCCTAGATGCCATGAGTGGCAGAGTGCAGAGGTGAGCTCTGGGCTTCCACCACTGGCGGAGAGGGTGCTAGGTGAGAAGCCTTCTGCTGCCTGATGTCTGCACCAGGGATATTCAAACTACCCCATGCACTCACTGGCTGAGTGATGAGAGAATTTATTATTTCCTCCCAGGTGAAAAGGTGCTGCTTTTCATCTAAACTAGATTTCTCAAGTTTGCCTGTATTTAGATCACAGGGACTGGATGTGGATAATACAAAATTAATTAATTCATTCCATCCAGACAAGCCATGAAATGGTATCACTGTATATAATCATGAATGTGTGTTACTATCCTAGGGTGTATCTGATGTTTGTTGCCTAGGACCCGAAATATATATTTGGTTTTCTGAATAGTTCTGGGGTTTCTTTAAATGGAGTTCACAGTTCTTTTGTTATTCACTGGGTGGTAATACCATTAGCAAGCAAAATACTTTCATTAGAATAAATGCTTTCTTTAAGCCTCAACATATTCTTACTTCTGCCTGTAGCAGGAATTAAATATTTATTAGGCAAAACAAAATGGGAAAGCTGCAATCATTCCCTAATGAGGCTTCCTGTACTTTTAATCATGATTTGTTGGTGTCTCTGGATTTCTGTCTTACTCTCAGGAGTACTGACTTCATTTGATTAGCCACATTCAAACTGAGTCTATAGGAACAAGCTCTGTATTTACTATTGCATTCTATTGGACAGAATTATAACCATCAGGGTAGCTGCATCTCTGAATTAAATATGAGTATGTACATACACAGGAGAGTACCAAGCCCCCAACCCACACATGCTCTCCTACTAAGATCAGTGGGACCAGCATTTATGAGAAAACAGAGTTCTGCAGGCTCAGTTGGTCTTTAGTGAAACATGACCTTGACCTGGGAAAGTGGGATTGGAGATGTCAGTATCTACACACTTGTTAAATCAGTGAAATGAGGAATTTGGCTCATAGTTCACTGAAAAGGCATCAGCAAGGTTAGAGCAAAACATAAGAAAAAGCTAGTTTGCTGTGCCCCCTTGTTCAGCAATTAAATGATATTGTCAGGAGTTTTGAAGCAAGCACTTCAGCCTGTTCCTGGAAAGCATCACTGGCCAGAAAAATAATTTTCAGTAGAACTCAAGAACTGAGAGGAAAAACATTGTATAAATCAGTAACAAGTTGGCCCTCAGGCAGCCAAGCTAAAGAGGACTCATTTCCTATGGATTTCTGTCTCTCCTGCCTCACTGTCTGCTTCCCAGCCCTCGTCCATCATCAGCCCTGCCCGCCCTTCGTGCCTGCAGCGCCTGGCAGGGAGCACTGTGTCCGTGGCCAGGGCAGCACTGCTGTGTGTGCAGCCATCAGCTGTCCCCAATTTGCACGGGACTTGTCACAACTTGACTCGCTGAGACCTCTGCCCTTCTGTAAAATGGAGTTAAAACTGGGGGGAAAGAGCAAACAGATGACAGGCAAACATTCATATGACACAATTATATGTTGAAACCTCGTTTCCCTAAGGAACTCTGTACTTTTTAGTAGTCAGTATTTTTAGAGATTGGATATTTTGCTTATTTTGGAAAGCAAGTAGAAAGATGCATAGAAACAATCATTGAGGTGGCACCATGTTTTCTCTGAGTAAATGTCCACAAAGATGTTCCAGGTTACCACATTCCACAACACACATATCCTAACCTTGCTGCTTATACCCCTTGGGTTAAGCTGCACCCCAGACACTGAGGAACTGAAGTGCAGAAGCCCCATATCAAACCAGCCTGCTCCCCTTGTTCGGTAGTCTCCAGGATTGCTACATTTATGTCATCTAGATGTGTTAATGTTTGGAAGAGAATTAGAAATTTAACAAATTACTCCTACTCAACAGAACAAAAGAACAACACCAATTTCTCCTTGAGAGTGATGCTGGTGGTGTCAGTAGGATTGCAACATGTTAATTTATCCCAGCATTTCTGAGTTGGGTGGTTTTCTTTAATAATTGTCAGATTTCTCCTGTGGTAACCAATTAATTGTAGGACTAACTCAATGCAGCTATGATACCCCCCAGTACCCTGCAGCAGAACTGTCAGAACAAGTACACAATTTTCATTTTCTTTCCTCTGTTTTGCTTGCTTGCTTGTCACTTTGGTTTGCCTGTGAGTGTTTGCCTTGTGCTGTTGCCACTCAGAAAGAATGCTAGGGCTGGGCAGTAAATAAGGGACTAAGATAGTATCAATTTAGATAACAATGAGGGTTTGTGTGTGTGGCTTTTAAGAAAGAAACTTTGAAGAAATTTTGCGTCACTTGAAATTTTCTAGCTTTTATTAAACAATAAAAATTATATATTTTCATTTTTATAGAGATCAATTAAGCTATAAGTAGGGGGGATTTTTTGTTCAGTTTTGAAATTCATGAAGGTATGACAGAAAGGAATGATTTTCCCTGACATTAAAATATTAAATCATCATCAGAACTTGCCTCCGGACTCACAGACAATAATTTATCTATCTCCTGTTCTCTATTTTACTTTTGTCTCACAGGCATAATGTAAGAGCCCTACTTTTCTCACAAAATGTGCATCTCTAGTAGTGTTGGACAAATTTAGCTAATAAGTTATATGGGCAACAAGTCCTTGCTGGTTAGAGAGTTCTTGGTATTTCTCATTTTTCCCTTTCCAGTATATACACTCTACAAAGCATGAAAGCTTTGGAAAGGACTAGATGTAACTTAATAATTTACTAATAATTTAGAAATGTTTACTTGAAGCTAAATTCTTCTCTTTCTTTTTGTCACTTCTGGACCAAGGAAAGTATTTCTAGCAGCAGCAAAATTATTGGCATTGTCCCCCAGTGCCCAGAAACCATGTCACTGCAAATGGTAAATGAAGTTTAGTCATATGATGTGATCTTCAACTCCTTGAGTCACTCACCAGAGTGAGTGAGGCTGAAATTCCCTCATGTTATATCTCTCTGCTATAAGTTATGGTATTGTCTCTTTGCTACAGAAGTTTTGATTTTATTCTCTAACACTACTTCCTACTTGTCTTTTAGGTTTGTTGTCCTTCTAATAATATGAATTTTCAGCCCACCCAACACTCTTCTGAGGTACCTGGTACTTGCTGCTTTTGCTTCAGCATCCTAAAAATTCAAGGGTGTTCTTGACTTCTACATTATGAGAGTTACTGCACTCAGATAAACTGCAATTCTAAAGAATAATCAGCTGCTTGCAAGAATATTTCAGCTAATGTCTCTGTGATTTTGTGTTGTTATTTTGTTTTACTATTTCAAAATATCTTGTTAGGTTTCAGCTCCTACAAACTATTTAGAAACATTCTCCAGGCTAGACCTTTGTCCATATTATATAAAAGATAGTTTGCATGGCTTGCATGAGGTCATGGGATCGCTGGTTTTTGGGAAGAAGACTGACTGAAGACCTAAGTGAAGCAGAGAACCTGACTAACTCACAAAGGCTAAAGGTATCCAAATTGTTATGGTGTAGCCCATAACTATCCTAAGAAGGAGTTAAGTATAACAAAGAGGTGGGAATTTCCATGCCTGAGTTCATAGATTCCAAATCATCATAAATGCTTGTTTTTCCCAAAACACAAACACCCTTCTGACCTCTCTGATTTTCTGACATAAACTAAGAATCTTTTCATGATAATCAGAGTCAAGTATCAGTTCCAAAAAGCCATTACTGTGCATTATAGGAACTTATGAAGATTAGAAAACAAAACAAAACAAAACAAGCAGTCTACCACTTTCCAGGATTAATGCTATGAAGGATTTAATGGGTGGTCCATGAGTGGACAGAATGTTGCACTAATGTGTGACTGCATGGCAATTAAGCTTAATTAGGGAAGGTTTTGAAAAAGACAGATGAAAGTAAATTATGGGAATGAAAGCAACTGTGCTTTTGGGGACCACACTGTGCCACGCTGGTTCAGCGAAGTGTTGATAGAAGTGTCCCTCTTCTGTCAGGTTCTGACGCACATGCAGCAGTTTGTCAAGCCAAGCGTTTTTCTCGGGAAGGGGGAATCTCTCAGGAGCACATTCTTCACCCGGTCTCTGCTGAACTCACTGGGTTCATGAGGAGACAGCTGCGCTTCCAGAGTAAGAGCAGCAGCAGATGACCCTGAATATGTGACTGTCCGGTTTAGTGCAGCATTGCCTCTTTTCTGCTTGGAGCAACAAAGGTAATCGTCAGTGTGGATTCTCACGTGTGCTCTGGGGACATTGTTTTACAATTTCGCATTTTTAGTGCTTTCTCAGATTCACAATTGAGCACCCCATATGGAACATCTGATTCTGGTTGAAGTGATTTTCTCTGGTGAGAAGACTTCAGCAGCCAAACCTGGAGCAGTTTCCAGGCTTCCATGCTGCATGGTTTGAGGGCATTCCATAAAACAAGATCTTTCAGAGCAGAGGACTTCAGGGTTTCTGTGCTCGCACTGGTTCAGAGCTGCGTGCTCTTCTCCAAGAAAGTTTTAAATGAAACAAAACTAAAATGCTGAAATCCTCAATGGAACAGATTTGCTTTTTTCTGCTCTGGAATAAGTGCTTGTTACTGCAGGCACCGTTATAGTATGCTATGTTATATTGGATTTTATTAAATTATGGAAAATAATTAAGTAGAAAAGCAGAGGAAAAATGCTACGCAATCTGCAGGCAGATCTTTTTTTAGCTTGAATAGTGTCTGGTATTGCTTTCCACCAGGACATGGGGATGCTTTTTTTCCCTAATGAACTTTTTACATCTGAGATGAAATACTGATTTTGTGGACAATTTATTAAGAAAAGCACCAGTTTCATGTGGGGAGTTTTCAATCCAACGGGGAATTTATATGTGGAAATCATATATGGGTATAGGGAAACACCTCATAAAAAGAATGACTACATGGTCAGCAGCTGTAATTTATGTTCATTCTCTTTTAATAAAAAAATATGTGTTCAGACCAATCTTTTATTTTTTTATTGCAGCTCAGCAAGGTACCCTCAACTGTAGCTGTTTAACCTCCTGATTTGCTTTGGTTTGTTTCTGAAAAAAAGAAAGCTAAACCCAGTACTTGTGTTTTCACTTACAAAGCTTATTCATATGTGAAAGGTGTGACAAGGATGCCTTTCTCCACTGAAGAATGCTGAAGTAGGTGTTGATAAAAACATCACACATAAAAGAGTGTTAAAATGAAAACAGAGACAAGAGGATGCTAAGTAGAGGAAAGAAGCTGGATCTGGGATTTGACGGCTGACCATGAACAGCTGTGCACATGTAATCCAGATACATGTCCTAGTGCCTAAGCTCTCCAGGTTAGGTGTATATTTATTTGCACTACTCAGATAAAAATTTGCAAATGAGCTATGTGTTCATAAATCACAGTATTCTTCAGGTCTAATGTTGTGGAAATCTGTCAAATTAAAAATTAGATTCCTAGAAAGAATGCTTTAACAAAACCTCTAGACAGGATGTCATATTTAGCACAAAATTAGTGCCATTTCTGAAGAGAGATCCCTTTAGCTCATATCCCCTACTTGCTTCTATCTCCGTAAATGCAAAGTGAAGGCACTTCTCAAGAGTTGCTGGTGTGTGAGGTAATGAGAAATTCCAGGGTCTGGCAGGGTCTGTGGTGACTACACTTGTGAGAGGAGCTGACACAACCCCCTTGCACAGACTCACTCCTTAGTGGTGGTGATCAGATTTTGGTGGAAGTCTAATGCAGCTATGAAGCAGCAGGTGAACAAGCCATTTTTTTCACTAAAAGCCTAAACCCAGCATTTATTATTTCCTCTTAGGTCACAGAGACATCACTTGTCTGTCAGTTTGACAATAACCACTCCCTCCTACATCTCTTTTGCACATGCTGTAAATGCCCCTCCTCCAGCAGTATTTCTGCTGTCTTCCTGCTGGTACCCTCTGCAGCAGCCAGACCTCTGGGTATCCCTGGGACAGACGCAGAAGGGAATTTTCTGAGTCAAATTAGTAAGGGCAAAGGCCAGTATTTCTCAGTTAATGACAAGAAAAATTCACCTGGATTAGTACTGTCTACTTAACAGGAACCAACAGAGCATCAAGATTTGGCCTTCAATGATTTGGATACTTTCTAAATTATATTTTTATGTCAGAATGCTGCCATGTTGCTTGTTGGAAGTCTAGGGAAAAGCAAATTTTTGCTGCAAGAGCAGCTGGAGCTATTCTGCCTACTCTTTTCCCACATAAAGCTTCATAAAGCTTTAAAGCCAGAGAAAGTGGGCTGCCAAAAAAATCACAATAGCAGACCAGATGAGTCCATTATTCCCAGTTTTCTAGGAGATATGTTTCGGTCTGTGTGTTCTGTATTTCTGCAAGAAATGTTTAATACTTAGCGGTGAAGGAACTCAGGCTTGCTGGTGTTTTTGGATTCCTTTCTAACCTGCTCTCTTTCTTTTTCTCCCCACCTCCTTCCCTTTTTTTGTGGCTTTCCAGTGTAAGTGGCCGCAGCAAGCCCCAGTTCAGGATCCAGGAGGAATCCTTCCCCGCCAGCCTATGGAGAAAGTTGGTGACAACTGCCGAAATGCCTTGATCACACACTCCCAGCACCCTGCCCTGCCAGCAGCAGGAGGAAAGTCCAGCTTATGTTAATAAGGTGCAGAGAGTGGCCAAAATATTTTGTGAATTTTCTGGCTCAAAAAGGTAATGAAGCTACCTCTGTCTCAGTGCACTGGCACAGGAGCAAACTAAACAACTGGGAAATATGTTTCAGAGGAGAAATACAGAGTACAAACTCCCTGGATTTCACACTTCCATTGGAGGCTGAGCTTTGCCTCTTTCTACCTCTTTTCCAGGCTGGCTGTACCCTTTTTCACAAAAAGTGGGAGGGATGGGGGAGGGCGAGCAGGCTTTTCTGCAGATTAGCTTCAGGCAGCTCTTGCCAGACCGAAAGTTACATTGGAAAGCATTTCTTAGTTTATACCAAGACAATTAATTGTTTTATATGTAAAGTAAAACCAGAAAGTTATTCCCATAAATTTGGTTTAAAATCTGCCTTTTTATTAACTTTGAGCAAAAGAAACCTCCACACTGCTGGGAGCACAGTCAGATTCTTTGGGCTCTCTTCAAAAAGCTCGCTCTTTTTGTCGTTCCTCTCTGACCTCCTCCCTGCTAGTCCCGGGATGAAAAGCAAGCCAAAGATCTGCTGAGAAATGGGCCGAGCCACTGCTGACCTTTGCAAATCCAATTTCTTCAAAGCGAGAGCTAATAGACGTGTTCCCACGCTGTGTGTTGCTGAAACTTACGATGCAATTCAAGGAATGAATTCACCATGGTGCAATCTCATTTTGAATCCAGTTTTCTTGTTATGTGTCAGAGGGTGAAGGAGGCAGAATGTGGTACAAGTTGTAGAGAGCAGTCACAACCAAGTTTCACAAACTGTGTAAGTCTGTCTTTGAAAGATTTTGCACTTTCGAGGGGCGCTTTTTCCCTTAAAATCTAAAACACATTGCCCTCCCCCACCTCCTTCTACTTTCCTCCCCCTCAAAAACAGGAGAAATTTTGCAGTTATTTAAATTAAAAATAAGTTAATGAGAGTTTGCACTGTGCAATCTCCTAACAGAAAAAAAAAACAACAACAACAACAAAAAAAATAGGCTGTGAGGGTATTATCTGATGAGTAACCAAGGTGCCTTTTGGGAAGATTTGTGTGCACAGGAGCTGTAGGTGAATGAGATTGTGCTACATAGGAAGAGCTTTAAAATTCATATTCAAGATTCATATTCTCTCACTTTGCATATCTAATCTGGTATGAGCACTATTCTGATTTTACAACAACCAGGGTAGTCCACTCTGTGAGAAGTTTTGCCATCTCTTCTAGGTACCGCAGCTGTGCCGGCAGGATCTGTGCAGGAAAACCACATCGGCATTCCCAACCTAAATCCTATAATCTTGTTTCAACAGGTGCCTGGAGACTGGCCCCCTCCCTGTTTCCCAGAAGGTGCTGCCATTTGTTTCCCTGCTCCAGTGGCCAGGCCCTGGCTGAGCACAGCCCTGGGCAGCCCAGTGGACCCAGTGGGAGCAGCGCTCCACATCCCGCTGGGACGCTCCCAGAGGTGTGGGTTTGCACAACGCTGCAACTTCTTTTCTGGGACAAAAGGGACACAAGAGGACTCTCATTCCTCGTTTAACTACTGTGGGGCATGTGTCATGGGTAGCACATCCCAAAGAGATGCTTTCAGCAGCCAAAGAGAGCAGTTATGTCATTGCCAGCAGAGGTTGGGCTTGTTGTGCCTCCCTCAGGATATCACCTCCCCAGCTGGGAAATCCTGGCATGGGAGGTAGCAGCCAAGCTGCTCCACTTTTGGTGCCTGACCACAGACCTCCCAGACTGTGCTGTTCCTGGCCAGTTTGGCCATTTGGTAGAACCAGAGATATCGTAATTTACTTTTTTAGCTCATTGCACAAGTGTCATTCCGCTATGGCTGATGTAATGGCAAATCAAGTCCTTGGGCTAATGGGCTGAACTGTGCCTTGGCTGTAAACTCCAGGCTTCCTCAATGCTCTCATTTTGTATTTGTCCCTAAGAAAACAAATGAAAATATATCATTGTTCTCAAGATTGCTGAAAGAAGCAAGTATTTTTTAAAAAAAATTTATTTCTGCAGCCATGAATAGTAAATTTCCTCCATTTATGACTGGCTTAAAAAGAGTTTGCTAAGTAACCGGATCTGAAGAACTTTCTCTGCAAGTATTGCAGTAAGAGAATTGTTTGTGTTTTTATTACTTTCTCAATATTTTTGTTATCCTCTTTCCCAAGACACGATTAGATTTTCCAGTCTTCTGGACATCAAAGATTTTGGAGTAGAGATTGTATAAACTGGATAGGTAACAGCTGTTACCAGATGGATTTACGGGTGGAAAGGGGAGAGAGCTAATTTGTTTTAAGTGTTTCCTCCCACTGCTGGCACCTTTCACTGTGGCACACTGTTGCTGTCCTGTGACAGGGAGTGTCCTTGCACAGAGGGAGCCCTTTTCCACAGGATTACACCTAACTTTGGGTTTCACTGTTGTTTATAAGTGACTTTTCCAAATGCCTTCTTCATAACTCTTTTATCTGGTCCTCCAGTAGTTTGTTAGAGAGAAAAAGTGAGAGAGCAGCTCTGTTAGATTATAGCAAGGATTGACAGATTTTCATTTCTAACCTTTTCAAGTCAGAAGGTCTAGTTTGCTTCACTTCTGGATATCTCAGGACACTTACAGTTGGATTTATTTTTGTAGAATAAATAATTTAATTCCTCAAGAAAGGTCACAGTACCAAAGGAGAGTTTCAGCTGTATCATCTCTGGTGTGCCCTTCTATTTAACATGGGAATTAACATTTGCATGCATCCTCTTTATTTCTTCATCTAGTGTAAAATTCCTTGTTTTCCTCTTTTAGATTGCTGACTGTTTAAGAAAGGTCATAGAGGGGAAATTGTGATTTGTAGTTTTGTAACTAGTAAAAGAGACTATATGTATGCATAACAACCTGATTTTTGCATATTGCTATACCACCAATATCTGATTCCATTCAGATAACTGTAAAGCAGCCTACAGCTTTGACCAGATTCAAAGAAACTCACATTGCTAGTTCTTTTCTTTCTCATTTTAGGTTTGATCTACTTGCTTTGACATTTGCATGTTGTGTTTTTAAGTACCTACCCTCACGTTTTTCAAGCTTCAGCAAGGGAGAGAATTTTCAATATATATTGTTTGCAAAAGTCAATCTGATCTAAAAATTTGAGAGGTTCTGGCATCTTCTCAGTCTAGTCTCTTTCTTCCCTGGCTAGCCTAGATTAATATTTTTGATCCTTTCCTTCTCTGAGCAACTTCAGAATCCATTGCCATTGCAAGAGAGGAGACTCTGGCTTCACCCAGTTCCTCGGACCTTTGCAAAAATGCTGAGATTCTCACAGAAACTCTGCAGCTGGCCTGGTGGGAGTCAGATGGGGGAATATCACTGGGCACCTCAGCTGGGGGAATATCACTGGAGCAGATAGTCCATGTCAGTGGCTGCTGGACCACTGTCAGGAGACAGGACTCTGTCTGGAGAGGGACAGAGCAGAATCCATATCCAGAAAATCATCTCTAATATGATTTTAGGCTTTAAGCCTTAATTAATTTCAGACTGTTTTCCTGCGTCTCTTTCATGCACTCATTGATTACTGCTCTGTATAGTTAAAGCAAATGACCAAGAAAAGAGAGGAAGTTAATCTACTGAGCTTCTGTGCAACACTCAGTGTATTTTATTTTTTTTTGCACAACCAGTGGAGAAATTGGAACAGCTCTAAAGATGGCCATCTTTAGTGGACGTTTAGGCCCCAATAAGGATCAAACTACAAGCCAATGATAAAAATGTGAAGGAGGCTCAAGACTAGCTGGGTAGTTTGCTGCATGAACAGGGAAGTGAGGTGCTTGATTTTTCTTTGAAGAAAATAACTTTGCTGTGTACAGTTCATACAAATAGGGAGAGAAAGAGGTGTCTGACTAATAATGAAAGGTATGGTGAACCCTAGATTGTAGTCCCTGCTTTACAGACAGCCCTTTCCATATGCCAAGTTAGGAACCATGCAGGTGAATTAATGTTACCCTGTTATCTCTGGGTCCCCAGGCTGGGTGCAAGCACATATAGAATTAAGCACATTTAAGGCTTGTACAGTGGCAAAAACTGGTGTAAAATCACAGCCTTTTAAAGGTGTGTTAAATAGGACAGTCTTTCGCATCCAGAAGAGGGGATCTTTTTGGCAAGTCTAAGAATCAGCAGGAGCTTGTACAAGTGGTCATACCAAATGGTTGCCAAGCTGTGAAAGCAGCAGATAATTCAGGTGTGGTATCTCCCAGCCTGTTGTTATCTTTAAAATGAGGTTTGTGAGCCTGTCAGGCTGGTGCAGGTAGTGTATGTCAAGTTAAAGCTACATTTCAATAAATCACAGAATCACAGAATGATTTCTGTTGGAGGGACCTTAAAGATCATCTTGTTCCAATGCCCCTGCTGTGTGCAGGGACACCTTCCACTAGACCAGGTTTCTCAAAGCCCCTTACAGGGATGGGGCACAAAGTTTGGGGGTTTTTTTGGTGTTTTTTTTTTTTGCTTCACTCCACAAGCTCCTTGCACAGGAGCTGAAGGGCTGTATTCAGTGCANAGACCAGGTTTCTCAGAGCCCCTTGCAGGGATGGGGCGCAAAGTTTGGGGTTTTTTTGTGTTTTTTTTTTGTTGTTGTTTGTTTTTTTTGTTGTTGTTTTTTTTGTTGTTGTTTTTTTTTTTTCTTCACTCCACAAGCTCCTTGCACAGGAGCTGAAGGGCTGCATTCTGTGCACTATGGATAGGCACTGCTGTTGTTATTTTTACTACCTCCTTATCTTGTATTTCAGGCTCTGCAATGACACTGATGATTAAATAAAAAATAAGAAATCTTTAGCCTGACTAAGTGTTTTCCACGAAGGAACATTTATTTATGGTGACACTGAAATGTCATAGCAATGCTCTGAAGGGGTACAGAAACTGTGAATTTTAATATATATAGCCAACAAGAGGTTAAAGATCTTTGGCTCAAGAGCTTTTACTATGAAGACATAACAATGCTTTTCTTTTAATGTAGTTGCATCTTCATAAAAATCTGTTAAACTGCAGCTTGTGGAGGAAGTGTAAAGCACAAGGCAAATTAAAGTACAATAACCCTGAAAGGACAAACTGATCTAACCAGTGATGTAGTACTTACAGGAAAAAGAATTGAGGTTATTGATGGCTCAGTGCACAGAAGCAGCATTTATTATGATGGAAAAGTGTATACTGTGAATTAATTCTGTCAGTTTTGTGCTGGCCTGTTTCTCATTTTACATGGCAAATACTTTGATCCATGTTATAATGTGGGTACTTTTACAACCCTGGGAAATTTGCTGCCCCAATCTACAGATGAAATAATTTAATCATAAGTATTTCGCCAGGCATTTTTCGAACCAATTTAATTAGGTTTCATTGTTTACAGCCTTTGAGTATAGCATCCAGAGATAATTTAAGGGCACAACCTGCTTGTTGACTTGAAAGAAAATGAAAAATTGGTTAGTCGTTATTATTTAAAACTCCAAAGCGTTCAAGCAGGAATATCTGTGGAATTTTTTTCCTTTGACAGAATTTCTCCTTTTTATGAATTTCTCCCTGTAATCTTGCCATTCCTATGCCTCTAAGTACATATAGTCTCATGTAGTTTAGGAAGGAATTATGGCATTACAGTGATTTTGGATGGATTTTGAGCTCTGCTATATTCCTATAACATTTCAGAATTTCCAGGGGCCTCAGAAGGGTTGTTCCAGATTTATGGTTGTATAACACCAGCAGAATTCTATCCCTTTATATTTGCATTCAGAGCTAATGCATTAGTCATCCAGGTCCCTAAACAGGTTAATTATCCAGCCCAGTTCTTCAGTGCTGTTTTAACTGTTGCACTTATAACTTTTATGAATTTCATATAACATTAGATGATGGTAAATAGATTTAAAGATAAGCTGAACTTTTAAAGATGGAAATTGCTGATATTTTTTACTAATATCTATATCTGTTGCATTACCAGTACTCTTTGGGAAAGTTCTGATTTACAAAATATGATCTCATGGGATGTTTTATCTTATTGGCTTCTTGCCATGTTGCCAGAATGCAGTGCATTTAGACAGAGGCACCCAAAGTGCATGCTTCAGCATGCAGAGTAAGAGTGCAAAGCTGGTTTTCATTTTCTAGAAACAGACCCTAGTAACAGTTTTCCTCCTGCTGAATGGCTTTTTATTGTTGGTTTTGTGCTTTTGATTGAGTTCTTTGGGTTTATGTTTTTGAGACGTGTACCATGTATTCACAGGAAAAGTCCAGGTTTCAGAAGTTTTCTTAAGGTGGATTCAGTGCTTTTGAAATCTTTACTGGAAACCATCATTCTCAATCTGCTCACAAATACAGCACTTATCTGTAGCTCTACCTGCACAACTCAGGAAAGATCCCTTACAAAATGTTATGTGTTTTTCTATTCTTTCTCAGAAAGTGGTACTCTAGAACAGAAAAGATAACCGGTTTAGTATTATGCTGAGTTTTAAAAGTTGCCAAAAATCTGTTTAAGAAAGTTCATCTTAAGAAATGCTATCTTGAAAATACTAAATTAAGAAATAACACCTTCTCACTAACCTCTGTAAAGAATTTTTGGTTTTCAAGTGTCTATGTTGTTCAGTTGAACTGTTCATTCCCCTCCCATTAGTAATTTAATATCTGTGTTTTTCATAGGGTAGCTCAGCAGTGTGCCAAATGTTATTAGCAGAAGGGCAAGGCAAAAAAAGATTCTGATCAGAAATCAGAACCGCTTCAGTAAAAGCCTGGCTCAAATATGCACTGAATGGAGGTGAAGTTAGCAGTTTCACTTGTGGGCAGTTCATGTGAGATCATTTTAAATGATCTGGGAAAAGCTCTGAAGATCAGCTCCTCAGTGATGTCTGTTTTTATCTTGTGCAAGAATGTATTTTTCTCCTCGCCTTCTTTTCATCTTTATTCATCTAGCTGTATCTATAAAATTAGTAATTAGTAATAGATGAATACAGATGCAATAATTTCTCTTTTTTCCCCCTGTCCTTTATATTTTTGCTCTCTTTCTCTCCCATAGCTTATTTAATTAGTATTTTAGCTCTATTGAAGGAATGGAAATATTGTTGCACTCACTTCTTGGATAATTTTTCAAACCAACAACATTTGAATGACTATAAATTAAAAACCTGTTTTTGCTGAACCTCTGGTGATTCACACTCTTCTTATTTGCATTTAGATCCCTGTGATAATATTCTGGCAAGATATCAGATAGATTTTTCATTTCCAAGGACTAGGCAGGTTTCTGAAACTGACAGTGGAATTCAGTAAAACTTGGCTGATAGGGTAGCACTCAGGTTTATTTCCATGAAAGTGTTTGACCCAGATAGGACCAGGGAGTTTAGAAATTGTGTAGAAAGTCATGCCCTCACAAGATTTGGTCACTGTCTAGGTCAAGAGTTAGATGGGATTTAGATAAGGTTCATGTCCTGATGCTTTGCCATCCATAGTGAAAAACTTGATATGAATTTGAGCAGTTATGCAGCTGGTACCCAATTAATTTGTTATTAGCCTTTTTAAGTACTGCATTTTAGAAATTTCATATTTTTCAGCCTGAATGGTGTTTCTCTGGCAACAGTTTTTATGGGATTTTGGAGCTGTGACCAACAAATAGTTTTGTTCTTGTTCCTGAAACATTTTCTGCAATTTCTGCCAAGGCATTGATATATGTGAAGAACTGTGCAATTTTTTTAAACTCTATGGTTTTTTCAATTTTGTAGGATTTAGTCAATAACCATCAAGCACTGAGATAAAGTGATATTCCCTGGAAGAAAAACAGTATAGGCAAGTGCATTGGAAGATGAAAAGATGATCTGCAGAAATACTACACTCTTGGGAATTCTAGTCATGTCAATTTTGGAGCTCTTTCACAAGCTAGCATGGGAGATGGTTTGCTTTATGTAACAGGTTCAGTGCTCAGTCTTACCTCAGGAGTGATACCCCTGAGCACAGCTGACTCCAGTCTTCCTCTATCAATTTGAGGAAAGTGATGGGAGTGAAGGGAGTGATATGTATGCTAGACCACACCAGCAAAGTAGTCTCTGAACCCACATGAAGCTTAGCAGAAAGAGGTTGACTTTGGCAACTTGTGTCCATCCCTCTCACTTCTGTTTATAAAACCATTTGATAAAAACACATCATGTCAGTTCCCCTCAGTTTTGATAGTGATGGTTAACCTCCTGAACAGCTTGCCTTTAATGATAATTTCTCATTTAGAGTCTAATTCATGTTCAGTACTCAGGCAATCTATGTTTCATGAACTCCCCTGTTGACTGAGGAGGCTTCAGCTATTTTTTCTTCCAAAAAGATACTTAGCCTTACCTCCCCAGCTGGACGAAGCCAGTGATGAATAATCACTCTTATCACTTTTCTGAAATGTCAAAGTTGTCTCTCCTCGTGGCAGAGAATTCCTATCTGTCCTGGAGAAAGCAGGTCGTGTGAATATCCTTGCTGTATTCCTAATTGTTTGCTCTGGCAGTTCCCAGTGAAGCAGCTGGTCTTTGGAAAGCTATGCTTGTTGTTTTGGGTTTGAACATCATGTGTCTTTAATTTTCAGCACTAGCCACAGGGATAAGTATCACAAATATCTGCTTGAAGGCCTTTTGCCCTTGGGAACCCAATATATACTTGGCAGCCTCTCTGACAGTGGGACTGAGGGAAGAATCAAAGTTGACTCATTGCCTTATATCCCCTTGGGGAAAAGAAAGAATAAAAATGGCAATTGCTGCTTCATTCAGTTGCCTGAGGCAAGTCTTTCCTGTTTTGTAGAGAATAAACTAATGTCATTTCTAAAACAATCTTTCTTCCCTCTGTATGAAAAAATTATTCCATCCAGTATCATACAACTAATTCTGAGGCTCGACTTCCTTACATCCCAGTGCCATCCTGGGTGGACTTCAGAATTCTATAAACCTGCACATAACCAGAAATGGGCATTCACATCTTCCATTCAATGCCTACCTCCAACTAAATCTACTGTCCTGTTCTTTAGCTCAGCATACAGTAAACTCTAATAAAAATGGGTTTGTACAGTGCTGAAAATGGTGCTGTACCATGAAAATGGGTTTAAGCCTGCAGGTGGAGAGAACATGAATTGTGCTTTATGTATTGTGCCCAAGCTGTTCACAGACTCTGGCTTCCTACTGCATGATTATGACCAGCCTAAATGAGCATCTTGCTATGACTTTCAGTGAAGATATGTTCATTACTCTGCCTGTGGATACAGCTTCCCAAATATTCCCCACTTTCTATGCCACACTGGAGTGAAACGGTCATTAGTGTTGGTAACATCATAATACAAAGGGGGAGCCTGAGCTCCAATGTATGCATTAGCTAAAGATTGAACAGGGTGCCAGCTCTGATTCTTTTAGAAATGTGGCTAGGCAGACCTCCAAGCTCACACCAAGTGATGCCAAGACATTTGCTCATGTCTCCATTGCCCCTTATCTCAAGTGGTGGAACTGCCAGAAATAATTTTCCTTAATAGAAAAACTTCATGCATTTTGCATGTTTCTCTTTGTTATGTAAATCTGATTAGTTTATGATTTTGATTTGAAAATAGAGTTCAAAACTCTTGTATTTTAGATCTGAAAATCATCTTCCTTTAAGACTGCTTTTCCATTTTTCTAGGAAACCTATTCCTTTTATTTTATAATCAGCACAAGAATCTTATGGAAGATGGTAGCAATTATCAACTATTCAAGTCAATCATTTTATTTTCAAGTCTCCAAGTTTTGCTGTTAGTCCTGAAATTCAGTGCTATTCTAGGGAATATGTTTTTGGGTTGATGAGGGATTTGTGATACTACTTAAATACAAAAGAGAATTCTAGTTGGGGAAGAAGCTCTCCAAGATGAATGGATGTATTAGCTTAACATGGGCCTGAACTTCGTCTTGCAAAACACTGCACAGGCTTTCAGTGATACAGATCCCATTGGAATCAAATATTGTCTAACAACTGAAAATAATAGGGCTTAAAATGGTTCTAATTATTCCTGATTTGAAAGGTAAGTTGGTATGGCTTTTTTGATGCTTCATTTGAAATATGCTTGTATATTGCTTAATTATATTCATATCTATATTTAATCACTGTGTCCAACACAGAGAATATTAACTTGATTTGTAGGCAAGACCCTGTCTTTACACTTGCAGGAGTGTATGCCTGGACCTGATTGTAAAATTAGCATTAGTTTTGCTTTGTAACACTTTCCTTAAGTTAGAAGCACTTCAGTTTTCATTAAAGTAGGATTCTATTTGCATTTTTTATGTCTGCTTCCAATAATTTATTGGCATGCAAGTAGCAAAGCTCGTAAATCAATGCTGTGTATTTTATACAGAAGAGCCAGACAGAGGTGTGGCACAAGGTAGAGTTCTTCTATTTCTCCTTCCTTCTTCCTTTTAGCTCTGCTCCACACGAAGGTGTGGAAACCATCTTGCACAACATTACACAGAAAAAAGAAGGCACCCCTTACTTGAGAAAGGACTGGAGTGAGAAAAACAAGTGTGATGTTAAGAGCAAAGCACAGCAGAAAATACTTTAGGAGGATCTATAAAAAGTTTAAATTGGTAAAGCATGTGTGTGGGTGGGTTAGAAAGAATAAAGCATAATTAAGTTACTGAAGCCTCAGCAGGACTCTGAACATTGTTCAGCGTGCATTGCAGTTCGCTTTAAAGAAAGGTCAAGAATACCCACAACCTCAGAATGGGGACTTTTTTTTGTAGTGTAGGATTAATTTCACCAAATGCACGAATGTTGCCCTTCTTGGGCTTTGCGTCATGGTGCTGCGGGGTACTGAGTGTATTACAGGAACACGTGAAGGCAGAAGTTCCACCTTCTGCAAGCCAGTGACAGAGGAGGGCTGTCCATATTAGGCATGGCTGAAAGTCAGAGGAAACTTTGTCATGCCATCCTGCATGACAAAGGGTGCTGGGTCCCATCTGATCCCCCTGGTGGGCATAGCCCCATCCGGGGGTCCCTGACTGCACAGTAGTGCCAGAAGGAGAATGGGTTGATGAGAGGAGGTAGCTTTGCCCTCTCTCCCTCTGAAGTATCAAGAAGCAGAGAAAAGTGTGACAGTCACAGGAAAGTCTCCTTGCAGCTACTGAATAGCATTTCTAATTCTGTGATGTGAACAGTTCAGGTCCAGTGCCCTCATGCCATGGGTGACCCAGACACTGCCCTCTTCTGCTCCTCACCAATCCTGGCTTGCCCTCCTCTTTCCCTGGAGCTTCCTGGGGTGACCCTCAGTGACCACCACGGTGGAAAACCCAGGCTTCTCCTTTACAAAAGTCTGTGTTGTGCCTGAGGCTGACAGAAGAAAACACCACTGTGAGCTTCATAAAGCTTTTTGCTGGATGGCAGCACTTCTGCAGTCCTTGGAGCCGCTCATATCTGAGCCCAGCCGTGTGAGTGGCCTGGTGCACACACTGCAGGACAGTTTGGTCTCAAAACTGAAGCCAGATAGGAAATTTGGCCCCCAGTTCAATCTGTTGCCTTTCATTTAACTCTCCTTCTCACAGTGCCCAAAGCCCAAGGCCTCTGAGATTTGGTTCTGCCCCTTGTCCAGGCCCATGTCCTCCCCAAAACACCTTCACAGGAACATTCAGCAAGCTCTGTCATGGTGGGGGACTCCTGCACTGGTAGATTAGTGAAGCGTGGCTGGGAATGTCATGTACAGCAGCTATAATTGTGAAATGATGAAGAGTAATGAGGATTTGAGCTGTTATTTTTCTCATAAATACACATTCTAATGTGCAGAAAAAAACACAGTGTTGAATGAAAATATTGTGATCTTCAGGGAAAAAAAAAGATGTTAGCCAGAAGTGTCGTGCCTTTCCATATGGTCAAAAAAAGACCTTTTTTAAGATGGCTTCTAGCCAACATTTCAGAAATGTTGTGTTTTGTGTTTCTGCTCAAAGTGATTTATGTCCAAGTAGTCTCTAGCTGGTTCTCAAATTGCAGTAATGATTTTGATTGTTTGTTTATAGTTTTATCTGAACATTTCTGCCTGCCATGTCATATATTCTCAACCAGCATAAGTGTCATTTATAGGCAACTGCTGTGCCCATGTAGAATTCATTGTTCCGTCTTGTTTCTGACTGTTCACATGTATTAGATATAAGTTTTTGGAAAGAAAAGAGAGAAAAAAGACCATGTTCTCACCTTGCTGACCAAGTAAATAAGTTTTCAAGGAAATTATTCTGACAGATGTGTAGGGAAGTCAGGATACTTGGGCCAAGTGGCAATTTTTTCCATGGGAAAAGTTAAAATACTTTCCCATGAAAGAGGTGAGTCCAGAGCTGCGTGTCATCAACCCAGAAGTTGTGAGGCAATTGGACTTTAAGGGGAGTGCAGTTGGGCCCAGCTGTAGTGAACAAGGTCATTGTGCAGGACACTACATGGGGAACGTGCTCCAAGACTTCAGGATTGGCCTACAGATGTCACAGAGATTTAGTTGAGATGTTTGAGCTGAAAAGTCTGTCTGCACACCAGGCAGATTGTTTTGCTCAGTTGAGACCCACGTGCACATTAATGGCTTGGATGTCCTTTAGGCAATTTTGCATGGCAACAGAGGAAAGGGAGAACAGATTTAAAGCAGAAAAAAGAAAAGGGGGAGAAAGAGGAATTGACAGTAAAGCAAAACAATATATTTATTGAATCAAAATTCAAGAACATAATGTAGTTCGTATTAATATAAGTATCCATATGACAAATTCAGCTGTTTGTTTCTGTGAAACAACACTGGTTTTTTTTAAATAATAAGCTCCAACAAATACTCCAGTGTTTTGAGAGAAGGTGAAAATGTCCACCACTGTTATGATAAAACAAAATGATTATCTATGTGGATTGTCTTTTGCTTCTGTTTTTACCTTGTGGAAACAAGAGAAAAGCGGCTAAGGGATGATGAAGAAATTTTACTGCTCAAAGAGAAAAACACACAGCATGTAAAGAATTTGTTTGGTTGTTGATGTGGGTTTTTTTTTCTGGAGAAAGTACCTTTTCTTTGAGTGTAGGTATTTTTCTTTTCAAAAGACATCAGAGAAATTAAAACTAAAAGTTATCCTATTCTCTTCTTTAATTGGGACTCCTACAGATTCATGCATGTCGGCCAACAGTCTGTTGTGATCATTGTCTCATCTGACTCAAATCAGCTTGTATCATTTCACTCAGTAATTCCTTTACCAAGCTTATAACAACATACTGCTAATTAAAAGGTTGTGATCTGATAGTGTTTTTACTTATGTGAGTCCCAATGACTTTAAAAGAACTAATCACACCCACATTAGAGATTAAAATACCACATTAATCTTAAAGTGTAATGATACCAAAAGCATGATGAACCTACTGCTGTCACACATTCTGAGTGAGGAATCCACAAGGTTTTTGTGCTGGAAGGAGGGTCTTGGAGGTGAAGGCATGGTTGGTTCTTTGCTTCACCCCCTCCTGCAGCCCTCTCTGCCTGTAGACAACCCTCAGGAGATCCTTACAGTCTGTTGCACAGAGAACTGTGCAATGTGGAGCCTGTAGCTTGTAATCTCAGCATCTTTGGGTTTCTTGCAAATAATCTACCAGGCATTGGAGATGTATCACAGTGAGAGAAAGAACATGGGGGTTTTTCTGAACAACTACCATCCTTCATCTTCCAGACAGCTATAAATATGTTCTCTTTTCCAACGTTACTCTGTTAAATGGAAGCCCCCAAAGCAGTTTTGTTACTGAAGACAGGTGTGCTCACTGGCAAAGCAAGGCCTGCAACTCCAGTCCAATTTGTTTCACAAGCAGAGCTCAGGAACAAGCAGGTTCAAGGAGCACCCCAGCTATCAGCAGTCAAACACTGTATCCCACATACTAATGTTAATTTTAACAACACAGCCCTAAAATGAAACTTTTAGAAGGCACAAAGAGTACTGGGAGTGGAAAGAACAGAAGTTTTTGGTGGAGGGAAATAGCATTCACACTTTGATAAGCTCCAAAAATGCCTTTTCCAAACAGAAGTGCTTTGTATTACACTATTCCTGTTGGCTGTTTGGGGGTTTTCCATTAGATGTAGGAACTTCTTGCCACAGTAATAAAGGTCAGGCACTATTGTGCCTCTTTTATGATACTGACTAGCACAAATCATGTATACAAACTCAGGAAGTATTTATTTATGTGGAATACATACTTAAATAGTGGACTACAAATCATTTAAAGATGCCTGTGATATGAATCATGCCTCAATTTCATGGATAAGTGGAAACATTATGCAACTTACTGAGTTTTTAAAGCACTAACAAATGTGAACTATACAGCAGACTGGAGCTGGACCTTTTCACCCCTTCTAATATAAGCTGTGGCTATTTAATATTCCTCACTAGGGAGCAATGCTGACCTATAAGTCAGCAATATATTAGGCACCAGAGCCATGAACCTAGTGAGAACATAAACGAAACTGATTTTCAGTTTTGGTACATTACAAAAAGGACCATTATTGTGAGGTTAGAGATGTCAAAGTTGGTGACCTGCTATAATGAAGTATTCCCTGCCACATAGTCATGCATGAACAGTAATTGGAGGCAGTATAAACTTTTAGAGGCTTAGAACATTTTCCCTCTTAAATTAAATATTCTTTTCCACACAATTTTTTAAAATTAAAAATATAACTTTTTAAAATTAAAAATATAATTTTTTGTAAAGCATCATAAAAGAAGAAATGATGGTCCTGTAAAGTTTGCAGTTGATGGAGAAACGTGTGTTTAGGAATGAGGTCACATCTTAACGCTTGGGTTACTTCCATAAGGCACTGATGAAAAGCAAGTCGCTACCTGCCAGCTAGGAATGACATTAAAATGTTATGGCAGCATGTGACCAGATTTAGAGCTTAAAATCCTGAAAGGACAGAGACAATGTCCTCTTTGAAGAACATTCCTGAAGATTGCTTTACAGTTTTTACTAAGCTTTAAAACAAGGAGTAAACTGCTTTATGTCTAAGCAGCAATGATTAAAGTTGTGCCTTCTTACCTGCAACGTTCACATCTGAAAACCCACCCCTAAAGTTTACACAGGTCCTCCAGCTTGTCCATCAGACATGTCTCCTGGCACTTTGTCTAGGGAATGGTCTTTTAATGCTGTGAATCCCATGCTTCAGGGGTTCATTTATGGCTCCACATCCCGACTTTCTGCACTGGATTTGACCAACTTATTTCTGGTGTCCTCTGGTATAGCATCATGTGAGTGGGCACAGCATCTCTCCCCAGGAACTAGACTGCAGAGGGCACTCCTATATAAGAAGGAATTGCAGTTTCCAGGCTCATTTACTTTTTGCCTTGATGATTCCTTGTAATTTATTTTTTTTTAATAATTAATGACACTATTATTGCACTAAAAGGAAAATCTTATTATTCTTGACAATTGGTTTTGTTATGATTATTTAATTTCCCCCTCTCCCCAGGTTTATACAATTACAATGGCTGTCAGTGCTCATATCATGTTCGGGTCATCAGAGTCAGAAATTAAACACACACAGAAGGACAACCTATTAATATGCTGTCCCTAGGCATAACTTGAGCACAGCAGCACGGAGAATGCATAGATGAGGACAGAGATAGCTTTTGCCATGTGCCTGGGAAGCAAGAAAAATGCTGTCTGAGGCACATCATCTGTGGAGCAATATGAAAACCCCTTTCCTCTTGCCCCATCTCCAGGATGGTTTGTTGGAAGCATTACTTTGGTGTTGATTTCAGCTGTGACTGTGGGAACAGAAGCAGTCTCAAACAGCAGTTCCTGTGCTCCATGGGGTGGATTTCTGCCCCTTAAACTTATTGGGAGATGGGGCTGGACAAACAGGCTACATTCAATTCAATGTGGCCAGAGCTGTGCAGTTTGCTGGCACAGTGGAAGCAGTATGTGGAGTGGGGACTCTGAGTAGCAAATATCTGGGTTGAGGCTGCCATAATCCAAACTCCTCTCCAGAGCTGTGATACAGGGCCACTGAAACACTGAGATGCCCCAAGATTAGGAAGCACTGTAGTTCATGACAGCCTCACACACATGTACAGACACTCCCTCCTTTTTTATCAGCTAGAGGTAAAACCTGCAGTGGCATCATCCAGCGACTCGGTCTTAAGGCTGTATATCTTAAACCTAACAGAAGTAACTCTACAAGTTCAGATGGAGCCCACAGAGCTCCTACATTGCAGTTTAAATGTCCTTCCAATATTTAGCTTTGTTTAATGAGAGTAAGTCCATTCTAGCCTTGGCTTCTGCAGGGCATACAGCTCACGTATCATCCAGCTGGCAACAGAAGGGTCATTTCATTTCCTGTGGGTAGTGGAAAGTGATCTTCCTTTTCACACTTACTTCTGGGAGCTTGTCACAGGGAAAGTGTAAGATCAGGCTAATGCTGTGCAAAAGGCTGACTGAGCAAGGAGAGTGGGACTTGGCTGTCAGAGCAGTACAAACTTCCCAGCTGAGCCTTGAATCATGTTTATTTTCAAACCAAAGACCTCACATTTCAAGTGAGAGGCTTGCTCAGTAAAATGCATGCATTTCATATTTCATTACCACATGCTGTGTATCTCCTACAGTGCTTAAGAAGTGAAGGAGTGTGTAACCATAAAGATTCCATTGAATAGGATTTTCCCTTGTTCCAAACTGTTATCTCACTGGATAAAAACACTGTACTTTATGATTAGCCTGATTGTGTTGGACAAGCCAACTAGTCTGTAGCCCTAGAAGCCTGGATTTTCAAATGTGCTGAGCACTGGCCACTGCAACCAAAGTCAGTGGGCACATTTAAAGGGCAAATAATGCAGAGTTCTTTAAAAATTCAGGCCAGAGGCTGTCTGTGAAATGGGAGTAGAGATGCTGCCTTGCCTCACAGGGGTGCTGTGAACATTTGTGGCGCAGTTACTTACATTAGTGAGAAGCTACACTGAAAAAACCCAGTAAAAAATGCATTTCTTTTTCCAGATCAGGGTTTGATTATAAATATTAAAAAAGGCCTCAAGCCACAGACTGAAGAGTGAAAAGGAAACAAATACGTAGACTGAAAGGATAATAGATCATGCCCCTACCTCCCAAAATAAATTAAAAGTAGTATTAGGCACACCACATGAACTGCATGTTGTGTAGGCCTATCCAATTCTAGCATTCCCTGCAGAATTCCCCCTAAAGGTGTGGTACTTTTTAAAATATATGCAATGTAAGTATAATAAATATGCATAAACAATGTGTATTTGAATAAGAAATCTTCATAGGTAGTCCAGTAAAAGGAAAGGAAGATGATCAGGGAACTGATGCATCTGGCATGCAAGGGGAGGCTGAGAGAGGTGGGACTGCTGAGCCTGGAGGAGGCTCACGGTGGGAATCTCATCAATGTGTGCAAAGGGAGGGTGTAGAGGAGACAAGCCCTTCTTGGTGCTATCCACTGAACTGAAAGGAAAAGAGGCAAAAGGCACAAACTGAAACACAGGAAACTCCATTAAGAAAATTTAAGTAAAAGACAGTTTTACTACAAGTGTGATCCAACACTGGACAAAGTTGCCTGGTGAGATTGTGGAGATATTTCCCAGAGATATTCAAAATTCAACTGGACATGCTCTTAAGCAACCTGTTCCCATTGACTCTTCTTTTAGCAGGAGGTTGGACTAGATAATCTCCAGGTGCTGTCCAAGCTCATCCACTTTGTGATGAGGAAATATTTTTTTCAAATTTCTTCTTTATTCACTTTCTCTGCAGAATTGATAGAATAGATTAAGTTGTCTTCCATTTTGAGTTGGGATTTCTGCTTTTTTTTCTTCTTTCTCAAGTTTATTTTTTTCATTTTGAGGATACTGCTCTCTAATTTTAGAGGTTATTGCAATCTTCTGCCAGGTCCACTGAGGCTGAAACCTTTATGCTTTTGTGCATGAAGTTTCAGAACATTATTGAATGCCTCCCTGACAAATTGAAAACACATAAAAAATAGGCATGGATTGTAGCAGAAACTGAAATGAAAATATTCTCCCTAATGTCACTACAGAAACTGAATTTATTTCAATGTACTTTTCAACAGAACTGGGAAAAAGCTTGTAATAGGTAGGGACTAATTAGCCCATAACTACCTATAAACTGAAGAACTGACCAAGAATGAGAGCTGGCATCCTAATAATAGTGGTAGGGTGAAATTGTTGTATTAGAACAGATATTTGTAATTTAAATCTTTTGGGGGAGTGATTTTAAGGAAATGGAAATACCAAAGTTGAATATCCATAAAAACAATAATTAGAATTACCAGTAAATATTGCCCTGCAGCCTGCTGTTACAGCTGAGACAGTTTTGTAATGTCTTAGATGCCATGACAGTGATTTATGTGCTTCTCTTCCTAAATGTTAGGGCAAACTGTTTGTATTCTGTTGCCTTAACATATTTCCCGGCTTTCCGTGAATGATTGTGACTGACCTATTCACTTAATATTCATTTTTTGCTAGGTTTTCAAATTAGTATTTGACCATATAATGACTGGCATGACATAAACTCAGAGTGTTGGGAACACTTGTAAATACTGTTGCATAAAGGATGGAAATACAGCAAACCATTTAAATTATTAACACAGTTACTATTACACAGGCTGGAAGGAAATTAGGGAATGATTCACAATGTTTTGTTATCGTAATAGTTACCTGTATTTGGATTATGGTAACATTCAAAGATTGTTCAACACAGCTGAAAAAAAACCCCTACCAAAATCTAGAAATACTTCACAGGCAAGCAGAGACAGCATTGTCACATTGCACATGTTAGTTATGGAAGATCTTTGAATCAGATATCAATTTTTTTCTTGCACAATTTCTCATTTTTCTCCTCTTTAACATTAGTTTTTTAACTAACTAGTTGGCCTGCACAGGTATTTCTTTCTGGTCTTTTTTTTCTTTTTTTCCTCATAGTACTCTGAAAAATACAACTGTCTGGTATATTTATATCATGTGAGCGTGTAATGAATGTTATTCGATCATCCTTTTGTTCATCCAAAATTCTAAGTACAATGGCTCTTCTGTGGCTTATCTGCCCAGTTTCAACCATGCCCCAAGCACTGAATTTTTTATAGTGATATCCAGGCTGATTTCCAGATGGACCAAGTTATGTATGGTTAGTTGTTGGACTCAATATTAGAAGTCTTTTCCAATCGGGAACCGCTCACAACATTATTATGTCTTTTGACCAGATTATTATCTGTTGAATAAGATGAGAATGAATAAAAGCAAGGATTTCTTTAAGTGCCTTGAAGGTGGAAAACAAAATGGGGCAATGGCAGTGGAAAGACAAATATATCCCTCAGGCCCCAACAGAAATACTGAGAAACTTGAACCAGTATTGTCTTCCTTTGAAAAAATCCATTGATGAGTGATCTAAACCTTAACTTTTCTGAATTTCTCGAGCTATAGCAAGGATTATTGGTTTGGTTAAAAACTGTTTCACAAAGACTTGTAGGAGCCACTGAGGTGTTTTGCTGACTCCTTTCTGTGCCATGCTTGGCAACCCAAAACAGGATGAAATGGCCAGTGTAGAAACAGCAGTTAAAGGACCCAAATGACAGTTTCCATCAAACATTAATTATTTTTATGCTCGATTGGGGGTGTTTGAGCTATTTATGAAGTCCAGATAGAGAAATTAACATTGCTGAATAATTTTAGAATAAATTATGAGTGGGACCATGCTGAATTGTATACCATTTTCTTCTATAAAATATTTTCCATTATGTTTTTTGGGACATTTTTAACCCAAAGGATTCGTGCAAAAATCCAGAGCATTATTGCAACGATGTAGTGAGAAATGGCACATAGCAGAATGATAATTGCTTGCCATAAAGTATGGATTAAAATGTAGTTAATGCCTTTGCTTGATTCTAACTTTTGAATGAAGGCATGGTAATACTACGAGGCTTATATAGTGCAGGCAAAACTGTGTCCAATATTTCTGTCTTGTCTCCTGCTGCTTTTTAAATTCACATGAGTTATAGCCAAAATGCTAAACCTAAGAGATAGAATATGAACAATATTTCAATGTCAAAAATATTTATTCATCTAGGTGACAGTGGGGGACACAGAGATAAAAATATTTCCGTCAACATCATGATTTGTACTACAAACACATTGGGTGCAGTGGCTGGAAGAGGGATCTCAGGCATTGAGTAATCACATAACAGAAAGCACTTCTTGTTCTAAAGTTTGTGTTTGAAGTACATACGTCAGACAGCAAGGAGAGGGAGCAGGAACACCAGGATGTGACTGGAAAATAAGCCATGACAGGCTGAGTACCTGGCTCAGTATGGCTCAGAAAGCTGCAGCAGCAGCAGGACCTGCTCTCTCCTAAATCTTAGCCACCTCTTCAATAGCAGTCTCAAGTAAAAAGGAGAATTGAAAGACAAATAAATTGACTAACTTTTAATCTTCCTTCTGTGGCAGCTTTAACCGCTTCAATTTGAAGTTCAGATGAAGGTTGAGTCTTGTCTTATTTTATCTAAATGAGTTCATCTGTCTCATATCATGGCTTTACTTTGTTACGCGTTTTAGCCTTCTGCTCTTTTTCATGTGAGGTAGTAAATACTGGTTCTTTTCAACATCTGAAATGTCAGGACATGATCATTTTGCATGTGCTAGATAAAATCTGTGAAATGCTGCATTTCTTTTCCAGTGACCCCTGAAATAAAATCACAGTTTGTAGGGCTGGAGGACTGGAAGTGACGTCCAGGGTCACCAAACCCAGTGCAGAGAGTTCAGTCCAGCACACAGGCATCACATTTATGATCTCTCTCACATACCCACAGACCGCTGAGGGTCTTCTGGGTTGTTTTGTTTTATTTTTGGAAAGTTTGAACACTTCACTGCAAGCAGACACTAGATTAGGAAACAAGTTATTGCTCTTTGGTGGACACCGCAGGCGGCATCCTCAAACAGAAAAGAGATTGAGGGATCACTCATATTTTATGTAGGTGATCTGGTGTGGGGATATTGTTGCTGGATTCTGCCTCTCACGTCAGTGGATGTGGTGAGATCCTGACTCCATTATTACTCCTCATCTCAGGGATGCTGCCCACCTTATCTTTCTGTATTTCAGTTTCCCCGCTTATCCCTAGGAATAACAAATGTGGAATGCCTACAAATCTGCTGGTGAACAGCTTTATGTAAGAGCTGCATTTAGTCTGAGGCAGGCCAGAGCAATCCAGGCATTTTCAGCTTCTGTTATTTGTGAGCACTTTACCCTAAATTAAAAATAATCTTGGTCTTGTCTTACTTTTTTACAATCAGCAGTTTAAGTTGAAAGGGTCACTCCTTTTTCTTCTGGGTCAAGTTCTGTAGGTTTAAGTATTTTCAGGATTTATCATGTCATAGGATGTCAGATGCTACATTCCTCTGCACTTTTTAAATCATTGCTTCTTTGTATGAGAAATTAAAGCTTTGTGGAAACCCATTCAGGTTTACTTTCCTTTGAAAAATATGAGGCTTTTATCTTAGAAAATATTTCTTCATTTAGAGCTTACTGATATCTACCAGATCAAGTTTTAGACAAAACAGGAATTTTTAATAGGGATTTATCACTCATTAAATCTGAGATACAGTTTCTCTTTTCTGTAGGAATTGTGATATATTTTTCAACAGGAGGCCCTTTTTGAATCCAATCAGGCTTTTTGGAATGGAATAATACATAACCTTCACTATAACTTCTCAAATTTTACAATATAATACATTTGCTTAAGTCTGGGAGAAGGAAACCAAACCAATTTATTGTAGCCTGTTGATTCACACTCACATGCTGTGCAGTTCGTGTGAAGGTCCCATTTACTTTTTCACATGAACTGCCACAGCATGGTTTAAATAGAGATTTCTCTAGCAGTAGTGTTAAGATTTCTCATTAACATCATTTCTGGAGTCACTGGGCCAAGTATATCCCTAGTGCAATTCCACTGATCTCAGTGGGGTTATCCTTGAGATATATTTGGTCCATTGTTTCTACAGAATCTCTTTGTTCTTTTCTGATCTCTTAAAGAATTTTGTTACTTTGAACATTTCTGACAAAACAAGTCATTATGTTGAAAAGTTTGCAACACATATAAGTAACTTCTCAGGTTTTCTATCTATTTGTACACAGAATTACAATATTATATCCAATAACTTTTTTAAAATTATTTTATAACATACACATATATCCTGTTTTCCAGGAATATCAATAAATTTGCAACTAGTTTCTGTCCTTGTTTATATGTTTGTAGATTCCAAAATTTGATGTGACTCCCAAAAATAATCTGGGACAGACTACAGGGATAGTTGTCATTATTTTCTGCCACTAGCAAATTTTTTAAGCAAATAATGAGTAATGACACTCTCATACCAATATATTTTCACACTGAAAACTGAGATAGTCTGACATTCTATCTGAATACTGAGTGTACTTAACTTCATTGGGGTTTTGGGGGGTGTTATTTCTATTAGGAAAAATGTATGCAACATTAAAAAAATGTTAAATTCTATCTGTACACAAAATTTTGTGCAAGTTAGATTTGCAGTTAATGTCTATTCTGTACATTATATGTGTGTTTTACGTAACTTACAGTTCTGTTCAGGAGAATGAAAGGCTGGGTTAGGGAACACAGCATAACAAAATGAATTCCTCCCTGTGATAAATGGTTAGGTATGTGAAAAACACATCTTCTTTTCTCAAATTCTCAAATCCCTTTTCATTGCTGTACATCACTGCAGTTTTGCACAGAGATTTAATGGCCTTAATAATGTATATTAATTTTCCCAGCAAATTATGAACTTAGTACAGAAACTTCTTCATTTGCCTTTGTATTCAAAGATTCTGTCAGCTATTACAAGGATAATGCACATAATATATAAAAACTAAATCTGATTTTTGACAAATCTATAATCAATCAGCAGAGGAAAGTGACTTGGACAGGGACCCCTGGTTCCCTGAGCTCATACTTAACTTGCTGTCAAGGTCTTTTATTTCTCCAAACCTTTAAAATAATTAAGTTCTAATGTGAGATTGCATTCTGCAGAGAACAGCCTACAGGCCTCAGAAAAATTAAACCACTGCTAGTTAACTGCTGTTTGCACAAATAGCTTTTGCATCTAGTGATAACAAATAGAGGTGGGAATTCTGTCATGGGAAGCTCTGCTGCTCACTTGGCCTTTGCTCTACACACAGACACACTCCTTCAGGAAAGTACTGTGAGAGAAGTGCACTGGTGACTGGAGCTGCTGATTTTTTGCAAAACTTTCGGTCCCCTTGAATATGTTATTAACATTCAAAGCAGAAATTATACTGCTTCTAAGGATGTGAAAAAACTCTCATTTAAAGCAAATGAGAAGCAAAGCTTGTGCTCAAACTGCACACACAGGATTGGTTTATGTTTGTAGAGATTTATATGTGAGACAAAATGGAAAGATGTAATTTAGTTTTATTTAATATCTCACTCAAAATCCTAAAGACTGCTTTCAGATGAATTAGGTGCTGGTGAGTACGGTGACTGTGTAGGCAAACATTAACAGCCAAGCTTCAGTCAGTAACAGCCCTGCATGTTATATGATGTGTTAAGAAAGTGAATGTTAGCTAGAAACCTGGGGTTGTCCCTGTGCTCTTCCCAAAAGTGCCGTGTGATCATTTATCTACAAAATGCTAGAGCTCAGATAAAGAGCTGAGGGTCTCATCTGAAAGCTGGTGCCTTCAGGCAGCACCTGGTACATCACTGGAATGTTTGTATTATTAAACAGTTCCAATCTCAGTGTGTTATTCATGTCTTCCTGGTCTGCAGGTCACTGAGACCAAGTGACAACCTGTTGAACCATATTTTAACTCTGATCTTTGCACAGAGTGGTCCACCAACAGAACATGAGAAACATTAGAAAATGAGGCAATAACCTGTAATCCCCATTTCTTGAGCAACTCCTTGCATTTCCTTGTATTAGTGTCAATTGATTTCACAGGGCATACATGAAGCCATGACTTTGTGTCCCCTAACAGCTCATCTTGTGCAACACAGCAGAGCCTCCTGAGGCACAAAAACAAGAAACAGGACACACAGTTGTGTGTGATAGAAATGCTCTGCTGTGAGTACCATACCATCCTTGGGATGTGCATCCTGCAAAATGCAGCAGAGAGTCACAGAGTGGACGTGCCATTTTGACATTCTCAGAGTGCTCTGGGAGCCTGGCAGCTCCTCTTCTCCCACTGAGCCTCGATGCCACCACCTTAATTTCCATGTACTGATTGGAAATTAAGATTACATGTGACTTTTCACTGATATAAACCTTGCGTGCCCATACTGGAGGGGCCCCTCCAAGAAAGAAGTGTAAGAAATATAAGAAGTCCCTATAACTCCTTTTTTTTTTCCACCCTTTCTTAGCTCAAGGGCCTGCCCTCAGAGTACAAGGCTTGGTCAAGCCAGCTTTGTGAAGAGGAAAAAAGCCAGGGATTTAGATTCTCAAAGTGTATAGATCTGTAATGTGTTATAACAAACCCATTCAGAGCACTGATAAAATCTACTTTCCTGGTAAATCAATGAAATGAAAAATACTTCATGACTTTTTGTCTTTAATTTAATTTAATTTTAAAAATGCTTCAATTTGCAGAATCATATATGATCATTCTAATAGCATTGGACCCACTGTTAGTTGAAAGACACAGTTTCTTGGATTATTTTGTTTTTTTCAGTGAGAATCACAAACAGTGATGAGTAATTTCCTGGATAATAAGTACATCAGGCAATGCATGTTTTTCCTCAACCTGTTAAACTCATAACAGGGCAGTTCCCTTCTCTGGGGCTGTTGCTCCACCCCGGGTTTTCATCTCTTCATGCAGATCTGTATAATCTAGAGTCAAACTTTGAGCAATCAGTACCACCAGGGCAGTGTTTTTAATGAGAAAAGCAGTTAAATAAATGGAATGTCATTAAGACATACGACTGTTTGGAGATGATGCCAAAAGTACAACAGAAAGTTAGTTTAAAATATTACTTGCTGCACATTTATTTTTAATGCATATGAAATTGCAGAAACAAAACACTTTAACTAGCTGAAGAAATAAAAACTTTTTGCACACGCAGTTTCAAATTCCAGTAGTATTTCAGGCTCTTGGAGTTGTCTCTTGGACTGTAAAAGAGGGATCTGGACAGTCTCTCAATTTCTCTGACTCTTAAATCCTCGAGTGACATGTATATATGCTTAAGGAATGGGTCAGCTTGCAGACAGAAATGTCCCAAACCTAAAAAAAAAAAAAGAAAAAAAAAAAGAAAAAAAAGAAAGAAAGAAACAGATTGGTGGTTAGAACAGAGGTATGAAAGCCTTTCCCTTCAGCTGGCTGGGTTTGTGCCAAGATTCAGCGTTCACTTACACATGATGTGAAAAAAAGTGATGTGGCTGAATATTCTTGTCACATGCTTCAGCTTTTTTTCTGGTTTTGGACAGTGATGTTCTGTGACTGTTTAGTTCAATGCATTGAACCTGCACTTCCAAACCTGCCATGCTATTTCTTCTGCAGCAGCTAGAAATTTAAAGATATTTTAACCTAATAAGAGACTGTGTTTTTCTTGTTTTTTGTCTATAGTGGACTTTTCCTGTTCAGAAAGGATAATTTTATAATGCCATTGAATATAGGTTAAGATATAGCTGGCTTTAGCTAGTATTAGTTAGAAACTAATATTTAAATACTAGTTAGGAACTAGTATTTAGCTACTATTAGTTAGGAGCTGCATACAGAATAACCCTCTTCTGAGTCTTGCACCCATCCTCCTCATCAACCACCTCTTTTTTTTTTCTGTTGTTGTAAATTTCCCATGTAATTAGCAGCTCATAGCAGAGTCACAAAGTTATGATTGAGCCAGAAGAGTTTTTAAAATCCCAGCTGTCATTGCATTCTTTCCAGGTGAAATGAAGACCAGCTTTTTCCCTGGAAATCAGACTTTAAGGGCTAGCAGTGCACAGTTCTAAGACCACAGCTCTGCAAAGCACAAGTTAGTGGTGACTGGAAGAAACACTGGAGAAACAGGAAAGAAGTGAAAAGTGGGTTTGAATATTAGAGTCCTTAGACCTGCTCCTTTGGATTTTTCTTTGTTTCCCTGCTCTCAAGATGGGAAGTAATTGGGCTCACTGGTTTTCACAGTATGAAAACCATTTAAACATTGAGTTTGCTTTTGGAAATTTTGAAAAATATTTTGCAAGCAGGGTAACACAGACAACAGGACAGAATATGTTGTGAGTCATCACTTTCATTCTCAGTCAAAGTTCTTTATTTTTCAGCTTTGTGGCATTCTAGATGTACCCCCCATGCGAACCACACTGATGATATAATAATTGTTGTTTTCACCCAAGAAATTTATCACCCTTCTTGAGGGGGAACCAAAACTCTTGGTAAGCAGAAATTTTCCAGATATCCAAGGGCAAGAGTCAAATTGCACAAACTCTTTGGCTCTACACAGCTGCAAGGAAGACCAGCTTCAGGGAAAGACAATTAAAATTATTGTATGACAGGTAATTTCTTATTGCATTGTAATTAAATGCAACTTCTCAACCTGGAAGCAGCTGTATAAATTAGGCAGTACTGGATGAAAAAGATTATTATTTTCATCCTAGATAACTAATGTTCTTCAGTATCAGATTCCCATGAGGTGCTAAATGAAGTAACGTGTTAATTCATACTCATATACTCTTTGTTTTTTGCAGTAAGTTTAAAATAACTCTACAGACACATTTCAGAGTCAGATGGGTACAAATTTAACATTTTACAAACACCTATGGTCTTTTTTCTTGTCCAAAATAATAATTTTTAAAGGAAGAGACTTGTAGAGGCTTCTTGCAGCCTACATACCTTTTGGATACTTAGGATATCTAGTGCTCACTGATTTTGCATATTATGACACCTGCATCTAAAACAACAGTGTTAATATTAGCAGTGCCATACACTACAATATAATCTATTTTTTTTAATATCAAAGATTAACCCATCATCTCATAGAACTTTGAGTATAAAAAACAGCATGAAAACAATCTTCAGTGACTTTTTACAGTTAACCCATTTAGATTAAGAATGGTTCCCTGCCTTTGGGGGTAAAAAAAAAAAGAAAAACTCAATTGTAGTTTTACTAGAAGACATGCACCCAAATGCTTTGCCTCTGGAAAAAATCTTGTAGGAGATGATAGTATGGAGGTTTTTTCAGTAATCAGGAAAACACAGGAAAAAATGTAGATGGATTTTCTACATCCTGAATTTGAATGGCCTCAAACAGTGTGACTGACAAACACTGACAGGGGAAAGAATTATATGGAGCTAAGGGTCCTGCAGAAGGTATCACACCAATTCCTAGCCATTGCTATACAGTGTTACAGCAGAATGCTTTCCCTATCTTGCTACAGTTAGCAGAAGGATTTATTTTTAATGGAATAGGAATTTGATAAACAATAAGAAAATAAATAGAAATTAAATACACAGAAGTAACTTCCAAATATGCCAATTGACTAGACCTAATTAGGTGCCAAGGCTGTATGAGGAGAGTTGGGCATATAAGAATAAGCTTTGCAAAGTCTGACATTTTGCCTAGAGAAGCGCCAAAGCCAGGCAACAGAAAATGCTGAGCACAAAATTTCAGGTTTCTCTAGAGTTACCTTGCATTCATACCTCTCACCTAAGTTTGAGTGGCACATAAAAAAACAAGCAAAGAAATGTGTGAATAGGACTTTAAAGTGAGGCTCACTTGGAAGGAAAATGCTAGAGGTCTTTTCCCTGCTTGGTTTAACATAAAATACTGAACCATGAATCAGAAAAGTCTGAAATATTCATTTCTCCCCTTCCAGGCAAGTTCTCTAACCTCAAGACCAACAGCTTAGCAAGTATTCAATTATTTCATTCAAAATGGAACAGTTTCCACAGACATATTCAGAGGCTCCTCTGATCCCAGATTTCCCCAAGGCACCCTCCAGAAACTTTTGGAGAGAGATTTTTAAGCCAGGATTCTGTTGGACAAAGGGAGGAAAAAAAACCCAGGTTTTTCAAGTCTCCAGGGGATGTTCCAACTGCTGAGGTGCTGGGCAAAAGCACAAATGCAAGAACAAAAGCCAGTGTGCTAAAAACACTCAAAAACTCCATGAATCTTCAGACCTAAATTTTTTATGAGACACATAGCTGACTGAAATAGGGGGACCACAGTCCCAAAGGCTCCACTGAGACTTCTTGTGGAACACAATTTTGAATAGAGATTGTTTTAGCTCTGCTTCCTCTTTTTTGAGGGGGGCAGGAGGGAGTTGGGTTTTTTTGGTTTGTTTTTACTGTTAAACCATTTTTGTTTGTATCTGTTATTAGACTCTCATCCATCATCACTTTGTTTTCTTCTCAGATCTTCCTTTGTTACTGCACATGATTAGCATCAGATTTGTGAATGACGTCATAATTTCCAGAATTCCTTTTAGCCTCCTGTAATGATGTTGTCTAGTTTTTGAGTTGTTATTTATGAAATTTTTATGGCTTGGAGACATTCTATAAAAATTGAAAAATAATAAAAAAAAATTGAGGAAGGGATTTGTGAGTGAATTCTTGCAATCCTCTTACAGAAAAAGACAGAAAGAAGCCTTGCTGTGAAAACTACCAGTGGAATTGTTTATGTTCAGACCATTCCTAGCAAGTCTTTGCTTCAACAGTGTTTCAAAAATTTCTCCTGAAAGACAGTCCACAACCCGTCCAGAAGCTTGCTTGAGTGACATGGAGACTAAAAAATATGGATTCTTAGAGTCTGATTTCCAGAAGATACATATTCAGGCTTCTATGAACATCCCAGGCTTTGTTTTAGGTCCCCCTCATCAAGAAAGTTTCAAATCCCAGCTGTAAATGAGGTTCCTGCACCAAAAAACCTGCCATTTAGTTAGATTGCATATAGGCTACAGATGGAAAAACCACATATACAAGCAACAAGTGGCAAGCAGGTGAACTGAGGGTTTGGAGGGTTTGGCAATCAGTGCCTTCATTCCTCTGATTTCTCTCTCCAGTTTCCGTCTTTTGTCAGGGCCTCATGGGGGGGGCTGGGGAAGGTTCCTTCTTTCTGGTCCTTTTCAGTAGTTCTCTTGTGGTTTGATGGGAATGTCACAAAAAATATGCATTTTGAGGAAGAGGTCATTTAAGAGTTCTCAGCAAAACTATAAGGGATGAAAATAATGCCATCCATGTGGCAGTAGGAGACAGGGCATTTTTTTTGAATTCTTTTTTTAGTTGGGCACTGAAGAAGCATAGTGAAGACAAATGGACCTTAGCTGTAATCTCCATATGGCCTATAACATCACAATAATTTCATCACATTGCTAACCACTGTTTAACCTTACCACCACTTATCTTCTGGCATTGGAGCAGGCACCCAATGCACCAGTTAGAGGGGAAGGCTGGAAGGAGAAGTACACAGTCAGTTCCCCTTAGTGCAGAGGGGAAGTTTGCCCCAGCCTCACCACTGTGTAGACAGTAAAGGGAAGTTCTCAAAGAATCTTGTTGGTTTTAGGTCCTTTTTTTAGGGAAAAAAGAAGAATTTCTGGAGCAGAATGCACTCCTGAGACCAGTATGGATCAGCAGCAGCAGGTTTATGGAAAGAGGAACGATACTGAGAACTGGCAGCTTTCTAAATGTAAAAAATATAAGATTAGTAGCTTACACAAAGTAAATGGCACAAAGAAAATGTGTGGAAAAGATGGAAAGCGCTTAAGAGGTCTCACAAACCACAGGAGACTGAAAAGAGATAAAGCAGTATTGTAAGTTTCAGCATGTTGTACCAAGCCCTATATAAAATAAAAGACAGGAATCTAATACCGAAATTGAAAGGAAAGACATTTCTAGAGTGGCTGATTTGTATAAAGGAGAAGATCACTGATTTGTATAAAAATCACTGGATTTCAGTTTAGGTGGTGCCTTTATTGTTACCCACAGGATGATCAGCAAAATGCTGCTGTGTGACAGCACATATGTCAGTATTTTTGCATGAACCATTTTCATCCTGGGTAATTTCTTATTCAGGTCTCAAAAATATGAGGGGAATATTCCCTCATGTGTTCTTGTCTCAGTCCATAGAGTACTACAGCCAACAAAAGGAGCTGCTGTAATTTGTGGGTACCAAGACAAAGTTTAGGCAACTTCTGTATTTATTTTTTTTTTACATGGTTATGTGACATCTTCCAGTATATGTAAAGGACTACAGGCTGTTGTCCAACTGGAAATTTGCTCTTCTCAGCCTAAATAAAACACCTGCTCTGTCATAGCATGACTGTAACTTTCATGGGCTGGCTACTGGGATAACTTGCTAGGTACAAACAGCCTGAAAGGGAAAAAAAACATTGTCTGTACAAAGCATAATGTAAAAAGCATTAGTGTTGCTCGTGGGCTCATGTTTTGAGGGAAAAAAAGTTGTTAATGTTAAGTTTGGTTACTACTCTGCAGTTCAGAGGAGCACCAATTGTCATCACTGTATTGGTAGAGTGCTAGCACACATAAAATGTAATGCTTTTGTGTAATATTTACTTCATTGACATACTGAAGTTGGAGAAGGTGAGTCAATGGAAGTTTATTTGTAAGAGTGAAAAACTTTGTGTTCTCAAGGTTTGAACTACCTGAAAAGGATCCAAGAATGTTAAATTATTAACACCATTAAATAGCATAAAGTTCCTAATATTCAAAAGCTTTCCAGATATGCAGGAATGTTGGGCAAAGGAAAACAACAAATTTCCTGACTGCTCTGTAAAATTGAAGCATGAAAGCCATTTTGGGTTGCCTAAACAATTGTAGGAATCACATAGTCTGGAAAAATTTCATTTCATGTCTGACAAAGTTAGACAAAAAGTTCCTGTCGTCCAGAGTGCTAAATCTTGAAGTACTGCATTTTTGTATGTGAGAATTACAAATGAAGATTTCTGAATGAAAACCTGTTTCCTCCATCCTTCGCACTCAAAAAAACCCAAAACAAAACAAAACAAAACAACCCCCCCCAAAAAAACACCCCAAAAACCCACCACACCTTTTATCTGGTCAATATTCAAGAGTTTTACATTAACAATATGATAAAAGATAAAAGGATTTGTGAAATGCTTCAGTTCACTATGTTTTACATTAATTTTAAGGGGAAAAAAAAAGTTAAAAATGCTTTTCTGTATCTGCTGCTGAGTACAGCCTGTCAGATCCACCAGAACCCTTGATCATATATTTAACTTGAAATATGTGAGAAGGTCTGCTTATTTTATTAGTCCTTACAATTAATCAGAAGTAATTCTTAAAGATAATACTTTATACAAAACTAAACTAGTGGACCTGCATTTCAGACATATTCATGCCTTTTTCTTCCATTCAAAAAATGTAACTTCTTTGTGATACTTATAAGGAATTCTTCTCTTCAGTAAACAAGTATTTGACTTAAAAAATGGAACCTTGTTAAAAAAAAAAAAAAAAAAAAAAAAAAAAAGCCCTTTCCTAAAGAAATGTCTTGAACTTGAAATTCAAGAATCTGGTATTTTCATTAATTTTAAAGTGATTTTTCTTGGATGAACTCAAATGAAATTTTTCAGTGGGTTCTCTGTGAAGAACTTCTTTTATTTGAGGCTTTTTAATTGAAGAATTTCTTGTTCTTAGTAAACTGTGGAAATGACTCTTTCTTGAATCGTGTTTTTCAAAATAGTATGATTAAATACAGATCAGTAAGTTCCCTTCTCAGTTCTTCACGTTGTTCCTGATAGCTACAAGTAGTCATTTCTTTGTGTTTCTACAAAACACAAAGTCTTTTGCAACCACTCTTGAGCAACATGAGCCATACTAAAATGGGCACTGAATATACTGACAGCACAAAAATTTTTAAAAATAAATGGAAAGTATAAAAAGAGACCAGAATGCACCAGTAGCTTAAATCTTAATCTAGTTGTACAAAAGAAAAATAATTATTTTAATGGTAAAATTAGTAGCTTTGAATATTTTATGGCTCAAAATGGAACAAGAAAAAATGTTTAAAGGGACTCTCTTCTGTCATTGTTTAGCTTCATCTGTTTCTGACCCCCATGGCATAATATTATATTCCAGGAAAACAGTTGTTTTCACTCTTTCCACTTGCTCCAATATTCCCATACTTCTGATATTTTTTTTCCACTGATGCAAGAAAGAAAAAAATAAAATAAAAGAGGGGGGAATAAACAATTACTCACATCTAAAATTATACCAGCAAGGAACTAACAATTAAACAAGAAATGTCTTGGTTGTCCAGCACTGAACCCTTACCTTCAGGCTGCAGGACACTTTTAAGGGGGAAAAAGGAAGCCCTCTGCACGCCTCTCAGAACACAGAGAGGCAGATGGTTGGTTTGACACATGCACTGTAAATTCCTCTGATCCTCCTAGGGTCTTATCCCAGCCTTTTTTTAGGACTGCCATAAGCACTACAAGGAAAGAGTTCCCTTGCATCTCTCTTTGGTTCAGATAGATCATGACATATGGATCTTAAACTGCTTTTGTGAAGGAGTTGATATCTGGTGCTGTTTGGAGACTAGTTGCCAATTCAGTTATGATGAGATCAGCATAGCCCTTATAGTCAGAAAGTGAGCAAAAGCTCAATGTCAGCCTCAAAGAACACAAAAATAGATTACTAAAAGTGTGAGTTAATTCCTGTGCCTCCACCTTCTCTGCAGAATAAAACAACACCAAATGAAGAAACTGACTAAAAAAAGTAAGAACCTGAAACAAAAAGAGGAGGAAAACATTTTATTTGACTTCTGGATTCTGTATTTTAGGGGAGCATTCCACGCTTTCAAATTTTTTCTACAATCATGGAATCTAGAAATCTGCTTTCCCATTTTAAGGAAAAATGAGATCTTGATGATTACAGCCTAAAAAGAGTCATGAGACTCAGGTGAAGCAGAACCAGAGTCACATGTGTGATAAACAACCCTTCCTCAGACAAATGGAAACTCCCAAGATCCCCGCTAGAGGAGAGACGAGAAGTCTGTGTGAGCTGTGGTCTGACTGGGGAATTTGAACACAAATAGTTTGTCCTATACTTATACAGGAGGTTAATCAGAAGGCTGTACATCTGCTTTCAGGGAATACCACATTCCCGATCAGATTAAACATGCTAAACTAGGATGTTTGCTTTTAGTTTAGCTTGGTGTTGTACTTGAGGAGTAAAAAGTTCAAAGGACTCTCTCTGAAGATTTTTGGCTTTCTAAAGCCTGTCCTGACATGTGGTACACCTGGAACAAGGTTGTAGTTACATGTTCAAGTAGCCTGCTTGGAAGTAGAGGTATTTCAGTGTGTAATCCAGTGCTCAGGGAATTTTCCTCCATGGACAAGGGGTTTGGGGTGTGAGCCCTTGTGCACCTACAAGTTACCACACAAACATTTATCCTTCCCAAATTGGACTGATTTAAATAAGGCAACACCATACCTCCATGTCTTTACAAAAGTAGCTATTTCATCTGAAAAAGAAAATTAAATCAATCCCATTTGTTAGAGCTGTACAGACAAAGCCATTTTTTATAGATCAGCCTTACTCAAAAAGAAGCAGGGCTGACAACATTTCAACATTTTGCAAACCAGAAATCTTCTGTTTGGATTTTTTTTTTCTTGGATTGATTTTTGTTTTGGAACTTCTCTAAACACTATTTAACTTCAAAAATATCCTGACCAAGCTGTACCATATGACATGTTGCAAACACAGAATCTACAAGAACTGCTTTCATTCTAAAAGTCGGGTGCTTTTATTTAGCAGGGCAGACTTACAGATGCTTCAGTAGATCTAGCTCTAGGGAGAAAATGATTAGACAATGTGAGCCATGGCAAATTCTAAATAGGCTTTCTGTTTGCACCACTAATGCATAAAGCCTTGGGTTCTCACACAGTATTGAGGTACTGCTGTGCTAACAGAAAATAAACTGTGGTTTACAAACTGCACAGAATTGTGAGTGGGTGTCTGGGTGTCTCCTGAAGATGCAAAAACAAAAAAAAGAAAAAAAGGAATGAAGCAATAACTAATCATAGAATGGAATTAAAAGAAGGACCTCTTTTCCATTATTTTCCATAAAGACCCCCAAAATTTTTTTACAGTATCATCCCTTTGTGTGGTGTCAAACACGGCAGTTCTGTTGTGGTTTGCAAACATTACATGTCCTCTTCATAATCCTATCCATGCTTCAAGTAAAAGGGGCCCCATGTCAAAATCTTCCAGATAATGGCTCTGGCTGACTGCAGATTTGGGTTTGCTCACTTCCAAGGTGCTGGCACCCTCTTCACCTGCCTATGGGCAGCATCACCAAAACCCAAACTACCTTTGTCCAAACTGTGTTCCAATCTCAGCTCCAGAGGCTGAAGTGTGAGTGGGGAGCTCAGCGAGCTGCCATTCCCCGCAGAATCCTGTTCTTACAGGGGGACTGTGCACCTTGAGCTTTTCTTGTGTGTGGCATTTGTGGGAGCCCTGTGAGCCCAGCCAGCAGCCTCCCAGTTACAGCACAGGGATAAAGAGCTTCAGAGCATCCAGAACTATTTTTTATTTAACCATAACTATTTATGGAGCCAATATACCTTGTGAAAACAATAAGCCCCATGGAAAACCTTACTTTTCTGCCCCCTGCAAAATATTTCCATAGTTAGTGTCTATCAATCATACATCAGTTCTATCCAGAGGTTAAAATGGGTGGCCAGGTAGGCGGTCTTGGTTTTGTGGTATTATGAAGTTTTCACCATGAATCCACAGTGACTGTGTTTATATTTTTAGAGAGGTGTAAAAATTGTGTCTCATTACTGTTTTTTTCAGCTCTTTATTCTTTTCACCTATGAAGCTTCCAAGGTAAAGTCATTTCCATTTTGACCCTAATCCTTGCAGGGCATTTGGGCTACTGCTGCCATACCTTTACTGTTAACTCATTTTACACCCTTCCTTTTTTGGGGGCAGGGGGAATGTAGGATTATTACACACTAGAAATTCCAGTAGCCAGTTCCTTAGGAACCCCCACAGTCTCGGGTCTGTAATTAAAAGTAGAATAAAGTATCAGGACGATTATTGGGTGCCACTGAATTTTGAAAATTCAGTCACATATTGGTATGTTTCACATATTGAACACTTGCATATAAATCTCTTTTCGAATTGTGAACAACCCTCACTGCTCCTGAAATTTCGGTGCAGTTGCTTGAAAAAAACAACTCCTACCCACTTTATCTAATCATATAAGCAACAATATTTGCTTCCAATTTTTTGAAGCCCTGGGATACCTTAGCCGGAAGGAATTTGCCTGTTTCTCCTGCAGCTGATACAGTATCAAATTTAACATCAAAGGATTCTATCAAAAGGTTTTATTTTGTCATTGCAGTTGTATAAAGAATCAGTAACAAATTTTCACTATTTCTGGTGTCACTCTTCCATATAAATTAATGTATTTCCCACTCAGTCACAGATTATCCAGTTGCCAAAGCTTTAAGCATAAATAAAATCATTCTGAAACTGGGACATCCCAGGACCAAAGTATCTGACTGATAATGAGTTCTTGTTTTTAATACAGTATAATAGGGCTTTTAATGGAAAAACTCCATTCACTAGTGCTCAGAGAAATGATAAAACACCCCCATGTTTTCTTATCCACAGCTAGTTAGATGAATATAATGGGATAAAGTGCATACTTACAAAATAACTGCACTGTATGGAGTGGGTTTTCTTAACAGCTCTATTAAAAAACCTCATAAGTTAGAAAAGACCTGATGGGGAATAAATGATATCACCAATTTCTCTTTAAGAGTAAAGATTGTTTCCCAGGAAGTCTTGAAGTCTTTGTTGTTTGCTTCAGTGGAAAATATATTTTAAAGAAAGAGACTAGATAGTATCTCCTGAGCATGAAAACACCTGATAAAATTAATTAAACTGTCCTATTTATACTAAAACCTAATACAGTCCCCATCAAAGTCGTATAAAATATTTGGGGACTTGACATAAAATATGTCTTGCATTGTTTCTTTTCAAAGGTTCCTGCATGCTGTCTACCAAACAGAACCTTATCTGTTAAATTCTGTAGGATTGTTCAAAACTTCTGTATTTTCCATTGAGTGCTACAGGGTCTTTATCATCAATGTTATTGATTTGCATCATAAATCTATATGATTCTATATAGATAGGGCAGTTCTATGTAATTCCCTTTTTAAATAAATTCTTTTCACTTCCAAAAGCTGCAGGCTTATTGTCTTATTAAACAAGCCCAGTAGTGCTGAGTACTTGCAGATTCTTCTGAATTAATTGGAGAAGTAGGTAGAATTGGCTGCAACAACAGTTCCACGTAGGATACCTTGTGAGGCACAGATGCAAAATCCACCATTTAAACACACCTGATCAAGTTCTTAGTAGTTAATAAGTTATAGCTATGTTTCTTTTGTTATATAAAAATATCACTGGCACTCATTGGGAACTCATGATTCAAGTAACAGAAAAATAAATACAAGTGAAACCACACTTCAAACCATCACTGAGTTGCTAGCACAATGTTTCTCAGAAATGCAGAGAAAATAATTTTTAATATTTTTTATCATATCTTAAACACTTTTCTTAGTAGTGCTAGTTTGTCTTTCTGTAAGTGGTTAACAAGTTTATCTCAAGCTGAAAATGCCAGACAATCTGCTTAGTGAAAAAAATCTAATTTTTATTTTTGCTATTGAGTCTTTATAGGAGTTTAAGCTCCTTTACTGACTGTACATAGATTTATCCTCTCTAACTGCATGTTATAGGCAGATATAAAAACATAAGATGTCCACCATTGTTGTGGACATTGTGATGCACATCTGAGCTGCACAGGGGACTGTGACACAGAAGGATTTGAACTCACTAGTTCCACATGGAAAAACAGTTTGGCAGTGACAGCAGAGAGCTGTACTAAAGCTAATTATAGCACTTTAAAAGCTGCAAAAGCTCTCTCCCACTCACTTCAAGGCAAATGTACTGGTGGAACTCAACGAGATGGAAGCAGAGTTTCATGCATATAAATCTGCTCTGTGAAGGAAGTTCACCTTCACACAGCTTCCTTTTACACCACACCTATGGATGATCTTGGTTTACAAATAGGTGACTCCCAAAGACTGCTGGCTGTGTTAAAAATTATGGAAATTTTGTGGGTGGGAATTTAGAGCAAATGGGACCAATGGAGTGTCTTGTCCCTTCCTCATTCAAACAGTCCCCTGTCATCACTTCTCATATATAAATTTAATTTAATTTCCACTGACTGCAGTGTTATAATAAAGATAGAATGTCCCACAGAATTGTCATAAAGATGAAAATAAAATTATCTAGTAAAAAAAAAGTCAAAAGTGGATTTTATGTACCCTTTTGCCCTTGTGAGTATAATGTTTCACTCTATTTTTTTCAGGGAGAAATGAAGCCCATATTTCTTTGGAATCACAAGTCCCAGAGCATGAGTGAAAATAATCTTTTATCATTTCAGGTTAAGATGGTTTATCAGCTACTGGATCTGCCACTTCTTCAGTCACCTTTTCAAGGACCAGTTACAGATCCCCCATCACATCAGTGAAATTTATGAGAGGAGGAGCAAAGAGAAGAATAATGCCACGTCTTGAGGGAAAGGAGATGACATTTGTCTGAAAGACTGGCTTTATTTTGGAAATGGCAGCTGTTTGGAACTGTTGACAGATTGGGAGTGTTAGAAATTGTCCCAGGCCAGAGGGATTACTGATCTGGGTCCAGGTGAATAGGTCAAAGGCACTTTATAAATGATGGCATCTATTCCCACGTAGCTATCACCACTACAGAGTAGTATAGGTAACAGCTATTTTTATAACATGTAATTGAGTTATTTTGGAGGAGTCCCATACAAGTCAGGGGTATGTACTTTTCTATCATCTTCCTCCCCTTGTGCTGCAGCAATTACAGTAACTTGAGACATTTCTAGTACTACTCCTAATTTAACTAGGGTGGGCTGAAGGCAAGATATCTAGGGAGGGGTGGTAGAGAAATAGCTCTTTCAGTCAGCAAATCACATTCAAACCTTTTCTTTCTGTTATTTCCTGTGACCTGAATACATTGATCTGTTTCACAGTCATGTTGTAAGAAATTTTTTCAAGGAATAGGAATGAATCAACCAAATAAGAATTTGAAAGGGTAGAAAACAAGGATTTTCATCTACTCTTGAGAGCTTTCACTTCTTGATACTTTCACTTCTTGCACTCTATTCTGCTGCATTTTACTGATATTATCATGCATTTTTCCAGAGAACAAGTAAATGTTAATTTAATTTTAAATGGAAATAAAAGAAAGTGGAAAAAGCCTTCTCACTTTAATTTAGTCAATCAAATGCATCATAGAAATAAAAATAGTTGAAGATGTGAGTTTTTGACAGTGCTTGGATTGAACGAATACCCCTCAACTGTGTGAAAAATGCAGTCTTGTTTTGTCCTACAGTGTCCCAACTCCTTGATGGCCTTAAGTACATCTCAGAAGTACAAGTCAGAGCCTCATCTCCCTCACTTGTGCCAAAATTCTTGGAAATGCTTGACAGAAGGTTCTGTCAAATGTTATCTGTGCCCACATAGGCAGCAGAGCTTCTTTTGTGAATAGTTGCCTGTGTAAATTTAAATTTGTTAATGCCAGGTTTCTACCAATAAAACTTAGATTTAATAACCATGGGAAAAGTGTAGGCAAAAAGTGCAAAAGCTTCTGGCAGGAGTACAGCACTGTATTTGATGTTATGGTCCAGATCCCCTCACTAGTTTGATAAAGCAGCTAGTTAGTTTATTTGTGTGTTAGTAAAGATTCTGGTCCTAAACTATCTTTTGGAAAAATGCAGAAGTTTTTCCAGTAAGTTCTACCTTAGCCTCATCCAGAGAGAAAACTGACACCAGTCAAAGGTGCAGAGCAAAATCAAGAGCATGTCAAAAGGCTGCAGTACATTTGTTTGCACTCAGTTGCTCCAAAGTCATGATCTATATGTGGCAATCATCTAGGAAGAGCTCATGCATGTACTGTGGAATTGAGAAGAACTGTATTTTCACATAACTGTAATGAACAGCTTAGAAAAGTTAATTATATGCCTTAAATGCCTTTGAATCTTTCTTTATGTCTGATTTTTTTTTTCCTCAGAGCACTTTGAGACTAGTACAGAAAACCTTGTCATTCCAGAATTCAGTTCTAAACCATGTGTCAGCAGGAAGACTCTAATTTTCAAGTTTGCAGGAATATATCGTCCCCTGCTTTTACTACATAGGTGACAAAATTGTTTAAAACCTCATCCATAATTGTTCTGAATCAGAGTATGTCAAATGAGCTGTGCTGTAACAACTGCTATAGCAACTATTAATTTTGGTTCAAAACCTGAAATCAACTGTTGACACTCCATATTTCACATGCTAGAGGAGACAAGTTTTGGCATAATGTAGTAGTATTAATATATTCTATAGAGCGTGTAGTAATATTAATATATTCTATGGAAACAGAATACTCAAACATACATACAGCATAGAATACTTTAGGCTGAGAACAGTTTTGAGAATATGGATTTAAAGTATATTAGCCTCTGCTTAACTGCTATTAAGTACTATACATAATTAAGCCAAATTAATCTAATTAAACTTCCAACTGACAAGGGTTTCCAGTTGGCTGAAGTTTTGCAGAGCTCTTTTGTACATGACAGCTAACATTAACCTTTCCTTTGAGCAGCTGACCCTTAAAAAGATGTCCCACTAAGAGATCATATCATATACAATATAATCTAACCACAATCCTGACCGCTGAAAGGTCAATAATTTCCATCATCTTTCAATGTTAGGAATATATTAGGGAGATTTTTCCTCTGTGTTTCTCAAGAAGAGCCATGTTTGGTGAGCTGTTTCTTCTTTGTTTCTATTTTCTGAATCTTGAATTATTAATTGATTATACAGTAAAGCTGAAGGGGGTCCAAGATGTTCAGTACTTCAGACAGGATTTTACTTCTTTCATACAGAATGTTATTCTCAAACAGAGCCAAATTCTAAGCTATTCAGTGGGAATATTGTTCAGTTATGAAGAACAGAATGTGTCAATGTGTAAATACACATCCATATAATATATACACATCTATATATGTATGGATATATATAGTCTATATTCTAAATATATATATAATCCCTATGAAAGTCTATTCTAAAGATCTAAAGATGTCAGAAATTGAAACCACCAGTTATTTTGTTTACCAACAGCCACTCAAAACTCTCCCATGAAGAGAAATTTTCATTAATTTTTATGTTTAAACTCTCTAACTTCTTTTTAGGTTTAATAGTGCTCGTGTTTCTGATTGGAAAAGGCACATCAGTGCGACCAGGAGGGCTGTGAAGCACTGTTCTCAAGGCACAACATTAATAGCCTGCCTAATTGCATGAAAGGATAGACTTTGTCTAAGCAGAGCTTTCAGGAATTTTAGTATCTCAAACAGAAGATCCAGGTGCAGAAATATGATATGCATGTCATGCTGAGCATGAACTGGGTGCCAGAAATATGGAAGTGTCTTGCTGACTCTATTTCTGGGTGGGTTTTTTTTTTTGGGGG
>VXBB01018016.1:555804-581268 GCA_013399915.1 Illadopsis cleaveri | reverse complement strand
TCCACAGCTTCTCTGGGCAAGCTGTGCAGCCCAGTGTCAATCTACCCTCTTTCAGTGTTAAGCCATTACCTCTTGTCCTATCACTTGATGGCCTTGTGAAAAGTCCCTTTCCCTTTACTGAGCTGGACCCCTTTAGGTACTGGAAGGTGCTCCAAGGGCTCCCCAAAGCCTTCATTTATGCAGACTGAGCAACACCAACTATCTCAGCCTGTCTTCATAGGAGAGGTGCTCCAGACCTTTGGTCACCTTCTTGGCCCTCTTCTGGACTCAGTCCAACTGGTCAGGAAACTGTTTAGACAACGTTCAGGTGAAGCAAGATAATTAATACATTAATTTAAAATATATCCTCATATATATATATATTCATATATATGAATATTAAGATTCTTTACTATCATTCAAAACACAATAAAGTTTACTGAGGATCAAAAGTCTTTCACAAAATTAAAAAGGTAGAGCAATTGTTGAAACTTTTCAGTGCCTATTTTAACCACGGGATGACAGGGTTCTTGGAACAAAAAGTGTGTCATCTCATATATCATAAAACTGTCAGCACAGTCAGGTACCACTCCTGAACACTGTGCATGATTAAAGTATAAATAGATAAGGATAAAAATGGTAACAGCAATTGTTAGAAGCCAATTCTGAAATTCTTTCCACTTCTACTTTGTAAACTAGGACCTCTGGATATGCAATGCAGAAGTGGGAAAAAGCAAGAAATATTGGTATCTTGCCATCATTATCTTCTCTATTTATCATATATAATTATACAAAAATAATTTCTGTATGCAGACCACACATGCTATATTCTGATCTTGCTATGATTCATTATTTTACTCCAAATAAGGAGTATTGCTTTAGATATTCGGTTGCTGGAAACAATTAGAAAATGTCTGTATCTGATATTCGTGCTGAGTAGCTGAGTTTCTTTTCTTACTAGTAGAGTGCTGTCTGTCATGTCTTTGACTATGTTGTCTTAAATGACCTCTACCCTGTTGGAAATGCCACTAAAAGATGAATAGAAATGGAGTCTGGTTTAAAACTCAGACTGTGCTATTGCACGGTCTCTTAGAATTATGCCATTAATGCAAAACTCATTCTCCACTTACTACACATCTTTGATGTTATGCTGTTGTTCACAAGGTCTTTGTTGTAGGCATCTCAATCCAGAGAATATTTCCAAGAGGCAATAGGAACCCACAAGGCTGCAAACATATGCTCAGACTGGAGGCCAAAGGCTTAAGCCAGAAAATGGCATATTGCTGTTTGTCTACCAGTAACTGCAGTAAAATTTTTCCTTGATAGCTTTTTAATTTTCATTTACTTTAACAATAATTCTAATGTTGGAAGGTAGAAGATACCATCATAAAACTGTTGCAGAAGACCAGATGATCTAATGAAATTCTAAAAAAGATAGGGAAATGGAAAATATTGAGATAGATAAAATAGCCTTCTTCCTCAAACAGTGTCTGTCTGTGTTTCCAATTACAGTGCTTCACCCTGTTCTAACCCTTTTTGCAACACAAAATTAAACACTTTTCATGCAGCCTCTGCCTGACCCTAAGATGGATGCTTTTTTAGCACAGATGTAAAACCTTTTACATATACAGCTTGCAAAGCTTTTAAAAAACATTGCAATTACAAAGCTGTGTAAATCTGAGCTGGGATTACAAGTAGTAGTACAGTAAGATCTTAATTCATCTTTTTTTGTTATAGCTATTTCATGGAAAAAGAAACTTGATAGGNTGCTTTTTCATTATTTCCTCCTCCCTACCACAAAACTCCACAAAGGCTGTTGACAGCTTTTTCTTTCTTAATTAAATAGCTACACAATCCAGTGTCATTAGTTATAACAATTTTTCCATGTTTAAAACTATTACTAAGACTTGCATTGTTAAAAATGTATTGATGCATTGTAATTATTGCAGCTTTCAAAAAAACCCCTACTAAAATAGATTTTTAAAATGTCATTATCATGCCATAACTGTATCTAATTGATCTATATCCTCATCTTTGCATTTAACTGTGCATTTAAAATGTATGCATTTACTTTTTCGTCAGGCACCTGTAGTTGGTTTGGTTGGCTAATGGTAGTTTTGTGTGGAAGACTTGGCACAGTGAGTACAGTTTGCTCTATTGACAGTTTTACCTTAAAATATTTCAAAGGCTGTGCTTATCAGACAAGAAGAGAAAACAGCTCCTGGCAGTTAGATCAACAGTATCATTAACTAAAGTTAGTAGTCAACTAAATTTAGTTATTTTGCACTTGGTTCACAGGTTTGGGATTGAATGACAGAAGATGGGGTATTAATACATGATCTTTTGAGACCATGTCCTCTATTTTACGAATTTTATGGGTTTTATGAAGTGCAAATACTGAGCACCCATTAAAATTAATAATAATTTAGTGATATCTCTTTAGTTTGATAGTGCAACCTGTCTTTTCTGCACTAAAATCACAAGGTGATCAAACATGAGAACTTTGCAGGCAGTGACAGAGCTTGTAATCTCCTACTTGCAGCTCTGGGTTTGCTAAGTTTCATTGCTTTATATTTTTCAAAGCTCTTCAAATCCAAACAAACTGAAAGCATTCTGTCTTTTTTCCATCTGTCCTCACTGTTCTCACAATGAAATCACTAACCATGAAATTAAGTCTGCAAGTAAAGTTCTGGAGCAGAGAGTGTTAGCAATATGAATAATGTATTGCTCATAACTTAAATTGAGTCAAATGCACTGTCTATAGATATGACTGCAGAAAAAGAAGTAAGAATAAGAAATTCTTACAGTGGCCAAGTTCACTATTAATGGAATTAAAACTGTCATCAGACACAGTAGATTCATAATTGTATTTCTGAGTTATTCCCATTCCAGAATAATGACTGTAAACTGAACATTAAGCATTATTGAAGCATTTATCCTCTTCATGAGAATGAATAGTATTATTATTCAGTAGTATAGCACACTGGTATGAATGCCAAATGCTTTTAAAGTTTCCTACATAATTTGTAACTAAACCTCCAACAAAGCGATGATGACTTTCTCTGTTCAGCATCATCATCTCAGTGACTGAAGAAAGAACAAAATAATTCTTCAGCCTTCCCACAAAATAGGTGCCAATGGCAAGGAGTCAGAATCACAGAATCACAGAATCACAGAATCACAGAATCACAGAATCACAGAATCACAGAATCACAGAATGGTTTGGGTTGGAAGGGACCTTGCAGGTCACCTTGCAGATCACCTCATTCAAGGGCAGGGACACTTTCCACAAGAGCAGGGTGCACAGGGCCTCCCCCAACCTGGCCTCGAACATGTCCAGGAATGGGACATCCACAGCTTCTCTGGGCAAGCTGTGCAGCCCAGTGTCAATCTACCCTCTTTCAGTGTTAAGCCATTACCTCTTGTCCTATCACTTGATGGCCTTGTGAAAAGTCCCTTTCCCTTTACTGAGCTGGCCCCCTTTAGGTACTGGAAGGTGCTCCAAGGGCTCCCCAAAGCCTTCATTTATGCAGACTGAGCAACACCAACTATCTCAGCCTGTCTTCATAGGAGAGGTGCTCCAGACCTTTGGTCACCTTCTTGGCCCTCTTCTGGACTCAGTCCAACTGGTCAGGAAACTGTTTAGACAACGTTCAGGTGAAGCAAGATAATTAATACATTAATTTAAAATATATCCTCATATATATATATATTCATATATATGAATATTAAGATTCTTTACTATCATTCAAAACACAATAAAGTTTACTGAGGATCAAAAGTCTTTCACAAAATTAAAAAGGTAGAGCAATTGTTGAAACTTTTCAGTGCCTATTTTAACCACGGGATGACAGGGTTCTTGGAACAAAAAGTGTGTCATCTCATATATCATAAAACTGTCAGCACAGTCAGGTACCACTCCTGAACACTGTGCATGATTAAAGTATAAATAGATAAGGATAAAAATGGTAACAGCAATTGTTAGAAGCCAATTCTGAAATTCTTTCCACTTCTACTTTGTAAACTAGGACCTCTGGATATGCAATGCAGAAGTGGGAAAAAGCAAGAAATATTGGTATCTTGCCATCATTATCTTCTCTATTTATCATATATAATTATACAAAAATAATTTCTGTATGCAGACCACACATGCTATATTCTGATCTTGCTATGATTCATTATTTTACTCCAAATAAGGAGTATTGCTTTAGATATTCGGTTGCTGGAAACAATTAGAAAATGTCTGTATCTGATATTCGTGCTGAGTAGCTGAGTTTCTTTTCTTACTAGTAGAGTGCTGTCTGTCATGTCTTTGACTATGTTGTCTTAAATGACCTCTACCCTGTTGGAAATGCCACTAAAAGATGAATAGAAATGGAGTCTGGTTTAAAACTCAGACTGTGCTATTGCACGGTCTCTTAGAATTATGCCATTAATGCAAAACTCATTCTCCACTTACTACACATCTTTGATGTTATGCTGTTGTTCACAAGGTCTTTGTTGTAGGCATCTCAATCCAGAGAATATTTCCAAGAGGCAATAGGAACCCACAAGGCTGCAAACATATGCTCAGACTGGAGGCCAAAGGCTTAAGCCAGAAAATGGCATATTGCTGTTTGTCTACCAGTAACTGCAGTAAAATTTTTCCTTGATGGCTTTTTAATTTTCATTTACTTTAACAATAATTCTAATGTTGGAAGGTAGAAGATACCATCATAAAACTGTTGCAGAAGACCAGATGATCTAATGAAATTCTAAAAAAGATAGGGAAATGGAAAATATTGAGATAGATAAAATAGCCTTCTTCCTCAAACAGTGTCTGTCTGTGTTTCCAATTACAGTGCTTCACCCTGTTCTAACCCTTTTTGCAACACAAAATTAAACACTTTTCATGCAGCCTCTGCCTGACCCTAAGATGGATGCTTTTTTAGCACAGATGTAAAACCTTTTACATATACAGCTTGCAAAGCTTTTAAAAAACATTGCAATTACAAAGCTGTGTAAATCTGAGCTGGGATTACAAGTAGTAGTACAGTAAGATCTTAATTCATCTTTTTTTGTTATAGCTGTTTCATGGAAAAAGAAACTTGATAGGCTGTTTTATAAAAAAAAAAAAAAGGTGGAGAAACAAAGAGATTGGCTGGTGTTCCTTATCTGAAGATTGAGTTTCAAGTGCTAAATAGATTGAAGCTTAGAGAAAGGGCTTGAGAATAATCCAAATTTAAATTTTCTTTCTGTCTTCCAATTTGATCCCAAATTTCTGGTCTTCTAGATGATTTGAAAAAGGAAAATCAAAACCTTATACATTGTAGTTTCTTGGATAACAAAATAATCCAAATATAAAAGGCTAAAGAAAAGCAAGGCATCTGGGGAAATGTAGCTTAACTTAGCACACACTTTAGAAGTTTCTGTCTCCTGGTGGAACATGAAACATAAAAATGAGAAGTCCTAAGATGGTTCCTTTCTTAAAAAAAAAAAGGTAGTAGTAAAGAAGTTAATATGCTCTGGACTGAGAGAACAGAAACTTTTATGCTGTGATTTTAGTTTTAAACATTCTAATGGGTAGGAGATAAAATAAGTAGATTTTAATAACCTATAAAAATATAAATTTTCATATTTTTATAAATGTTGAGCTTCTTTTATATTGACTTGCATTATATGTCGGTTTGTATTGACTGATGAGACATCAGTTGATCTGTGATGTTTAATGTTTAAATTCATGCCATTTAAGCATAGGAAAGTACATGTCCTTTAAAATACCCCATCTGTATGTGTGCATGACCATGTAGATGTAAAGTCACTAGCCAGTCTCTGCAGAATATGATATTACAAGGACACCTAACAGATGCATAGTGTTCCCACACCATATTATGAACCTCCTGGAAAACAACCTAGAAAAACCGCTTCTTCCATTTTTGCCTCCTGTGGATTTTGTCATTAGCAGCTTCATGAACCTTTGGCTATGAAAAGCTGGTCCCTTAGTGATCTAGTTTAAGAAATAATTAAAAAAAAAACCACAAAAACAAAAAAAACCACCAAAAACCAAAAAAACCCCAACCAACCAATAGCAATTCGTGAATTTGTGTGAATGATTTGGATAGGTGCAATGGGTTGAAAAGGAAACATAAAATGAAAGTGCATTTTCAGTGCACAGAAAAGTGGGCCCGTCTCTGCTCTGTGTGTGTAGAAATCAAATTGCCAGTAAGAATCCAGCCTGAAAAAATCCATCCTTCAGCAGGCTGACTGCTTAAATGGGCCTTAGTTTTCTTAGTATTTCTCATTGCTCACCAGTGATTCAGTAAGAGCCCTTCTATCATTAAAAATCAGTCCAAGATTTTAATGAGACATAAAAGTTGGTTCAGTGAATTTCAGCTGTGTTTTTTCTAGAGGCTGGGCAGCATTGCTGAATATGAGAGAAACTATGGTTGCTCTGCAGGTGAGCTGCCCTTTTTTTTTTTTTTAGCTAATTGCTCCCCTTCTTCCTTTTCACTCCCTTGTGACTCAAGACAGCATGTCTATCAATGCCTGCCAGGGTCTTGGAGAAAATGTTGCTGGCAAAGGCCAATGCAAGGAGAACCACAAATCTCCGGCACTCTGGATACGCACACCCAGCAGTGGTGCCGGTATCACGGCTCCCATCAACCACTCCTTCCTAGCACACCCCCCTCCACCTTCCTTTTTTTATTCCCTATGTTGTTCTCAGGCCAGCAGCTAAGTGTAAACAGGATGTGGGAGCTGTAGTGAAATGTATTCAAGTCCTGTACACCTCCCTCCTCACCTCTGGCTGCAACGTGCATCCTGCCTGGAACATCTGCTTCAGATAAATACAGGGAGAGTTCAAGCTCTGCAGGGAAGGGCACAGCCTGGAGTCCTTCAGCCTACTCTTGTCACCCTCACCCTTTAACTTTTAAAAAATACAGAAAAAGCTTTTTACTTCTAAATGGGGGGCAAGTCTCCTAAAACAGGTACTGTTGAATAATTGTAAAATAGCCTTCTGCCCTACATTTAATAATTGAAAGATATTCTAAGCCCATTAAGAATAATGCAACCTATTGGTTTTGTTTACATATTAGTTCTAGTAATGTTAACTGAAAGGTGCACATTCATATGCTGTTGATACTCTTGATGTAACTTGAGATGGACTTTCACAGTTGGCAGTGCAGTTTTTAAAAAATTGCCTCTGGTAATATGGCTAAAATAGATAATCGGGATTTATAGCACAGTCACTCAGAAAAGATTTGATTACAGTTTGAAAACTGAAAGCCAGAATAATGTAAACGGTTGCTACTTTTTAGCAGATTCCACTGCAGGCAATCTTCTGGGAGATTCTGGGAATTCTGCAGTCAAAAAGGGCAATTTAGGAGTCTCAAATGACCGAAATGAATGAAGTAAAATTGAAATCCTATAAATTAAATTCAAAGAACCTCTTTTTTTATATACCCTTTTCTCACAAGAAATCTTGCAGATGCCTTTGGAATTTTTTTTAATTTTCTGTCATTATATATATATATGTGTAAAGATTGGGGTGGAGGGAGCAGGGAGCTCTGGGGTGTTTTTGGGTTTTTTCCCCTCTTATAGAAAAAAGATCCACAAAATAAAGCACCTAGTTTTAGTTAGATATTAGATTCAAAATTACAACAGCCCATTCATTCAAATGTGTTTTGCAATTTATCACACTCACAAAGGTCTCACCTTTTTCACCACAGAGAAGAGCAAATAATCAGTGGAAGCAAGACACTTCAATTAATAATTCCATTGTAAGCTGGGATCTGACTTGGGTACTTTGATTCAGCTGAATTTACTGAGAAAGTATGGGTGAAAAGACAAGACTGTGATAGAGATCATAATCTCTTCTGCAAAAGTATTTTGTCCAGAGAACAGCTAACCCTGTACAGTATGAGAATATTCCATCCCTGCAGAGAAGTATGGAAAGTCAGAATCTCCACTTTTGTACACCTTTCAAACTGTACCAGTATCTAACAATCAAGATGAGATCAGGACTTAAACCACAAGGTGCTACAGAAAGGCTTAAACAAATTTAAAAAATCAAAGGGAAATTGGAGCTGCAGCAATGGGGAGTTGCTCAAGGTCACTCAATAGGTTGGTAGCAGGACTGGAAGTTGAGCAGTTGAGACCCCTCTAGATTCCTCTATCTGCAAACTATCCTCAATTCCTACTATAATATAAGCCTTTTAAATCAGGGCTGTATGCTCACCATCCCCAAGGTGATAAAGTTAGAAGTCTTCTTTTAAAAACAAGAAGCACTTCATCCTTGCAGGGGGAGCAGCAAGGCTCTTGAGAGTGTGATATGTCAAAGCAAGCAGTTGTAGCTCTGAGGACATAAAAGACAGACTACTCACAGTAAGCAACTACAGGTCAGCACACTCTGCAGTGGGAGTCGGGATTATAATTTCCTGCAAAGACATGAAAAAACTAATACAGATATTATTCCTTTTAATGTGATCAGGCCTGGGTGTAGGCTGTAACAGGTCCTGTTTGCCATTCTTGCTTAGGCTCAGTACAAGGAGGAAATTTATTACAAGGCCTAGGATGCTCTAGAATTTCTTACTCATCCCATTTTAAGGGCAATTTCACCCTTTTCTAGCTGTCTCAAGTCCATTTTGGAAAATGCTTATTTAAAAGGACTTGAAATTGAATAGGCCAAAAAATAAAACCTACAGACATTACAAAACAGTACTTTATCTTATTATCCTTCATCACTTCTTGCTTTCAAGTCACAGGAATTGCAAGTGCCAGCTTCTCTGCAACCACCCCAGCAGCACTAACTCAGAGCCCACTTGCTGTTAAGCTGACATTCAGCTCTCCAAAATGTATGTAAAGTTTCATAAACATGATTTCTCCTACTTCCAGTACAGAATCCTTGTTAGTCTTATAAACTACATACATCTTCCAGGCAGAAGGTAAAGGCAACTGGTAGTGGCCACTGCTGCCCAAACTAATAGGAAAGGAACAATGTTGTTTTCTTTACATTTCTGACATGACACATCACAAAGAAATGCCAGATCAGGGTCAAGTTACACTAAGCTGCACTGTGCTTTTTGGTCTTGTGATGCAATGTTAGCTCTTACAAAGCAATGAACGAATTGTAATGTAAAGAAAGGCTTTTGAAAGGTCTGCTGCAAGGAATTAATTGTTGAGCATTGGAAGAAACGAAGTTGCTGGTGTTCCCCAAGAACTAAGTTCTGGCTCCAAGCTGTGCTCCAGGGTTGTGCCCTGCTAGATGGAATGAACAGACCAACCCACATATCCCATGTCAGCATCAGAGGCCACCCAATGCCACTGGAAAGTGCCAAGTGGCTGGAGGGGGTTCTGCTGCCCAGCTGCTTGGGGGCAGCTGCAGTACAGAGACCCTGCAGCCCACACTGTGCTCTGCCCCCTGACTGTGGGTATTCCATTTTGCTCCCCCTTTGGATGACTAAACACTGTCCTATTCCATGCCTTTGTTAGCCAGTAGATGATGTCCAGTCCCTCAGGCTGGGTTAGCCACAGCATGAATTTTCAGACACAGAAAAACAAGAGAGAAGCAGAAAAACTGGGATGCTACTGGCAGAGCATGATAATAAGCAATGAAACTAACCCCTTGCATCCTTTCCCATCGTGATATTGTTTTCCCCTCTTTACCTTCAAAGCCAAATATCTTAAATCCTGTAAATTCTAAACACTATTACAGCTGGAGTGGCTCATGAGGATTATGAGACAAGGAAACACAAAGGAGTCAGAGAAAACACAGGTGAGAAAAAAGTAGGAAACAAATAAAAGCAAGAGTAATGAGAAAAATCACAGAACAACAAGGGACAAAACATAGCAACTCTAGTAAAGGCTTTAAAAGTAGAAATTTTATGCTAATTTCCTGCACAGTAAAGGGTTAGGTGAGAACCAAATGTAAATGACACTTGTAACTTTGAGCAAACATCACTGTTATTGTGCAACCCTGCTTTTAGAAGGGTCACTCTTGAGCTTCAAATCAACTCTTTCATCCTATGAGATGATGGAAAAAAAATAAGATGTTTTTTCCTTTATTTTTTAAGGCACTCTATAGACTTCACCACTTATGGGAGGCACTTTTTAAAGCAGGGCTCAACACACAAAGATGGTATGTCCTTTGTATGTCCCCCAAGAGTACTGTGTACACAGCTCTGGAAGAGGTGATGTTTACAGCAGCATAACTGGGGCTTTAGGTGTGGAGGCAAAAATTGAGAGATAGAAGGGCTGGGAAAAGAATCAGAAAATCAACCATGACAGAAACAGATGCAAATTATAATGGAAAGATTTGTTAGTAGAGAGCCAGTCAAGAATAACTCTTATTAAACCTATTCCTTGCAGTACTCAGCATGTACTAAAGTACACTTACTCCTCTGGGATTTCAGGAAGGAAGCAATCCCAACACTCCTCATGCATGCTGGGACAGTGACACTGATTATGGCTGGAAGTAAATGGAAGAGAAAGTTACCTTCTTCTATTTGCACCTTCCATAATCCTACAGTGGCAAATCCATATTTGGAAGCCTGTCCAGTAAGCTTTTTTTAGAGTTGTTTTATCTTTAGCAAACACTGCTCTCTTTCACAGAATAAAAGAAAAATATCATAGTTCCTTATTATATTTTTACATTTAGTTTGTTTGCTCTTTGTATTTTAAAACAGAAGTGTTTATTTGCAACTAAGCGTTCAAGAGGCCATTAGAAATACACCATGTGACAGCACACTGTGACTCCACAGTACTGCAACTCTACAGTACGAGAGACTAACACCAAACATTTCTCCAAATTTCCCATTTTATAGAGCCTTTCATTTTTCTACTGTCATATCTTACAAGCTTGCTGATATGAGATGCTGCTTTGCCATGATGCACATATATTCGTTTTTTTTCTTTTTAATAACTACAAGTTTTCATTAAAATTATTATGAAAATGAGAACAAAATTTTAATTTCTTGCAAGTCTGCAAGAAAAGCTATGTCTTATTGCACACAGTGGGTCTTACTGTTCAAACCTCTTCCTTAACTAGTTAAGACGTCTGAGATATTTGCTGAGTGTCTTTTTCCTTTTTTAAGGTAGCTGAATATATTGTAAAAAGCTTTGATGCACAATCACAACATGTGATTCACAGGGTCTGGGATGTCATTAAGTGGTAGGCACTAGTAAAATTACTTTTCTTTTTCTTTATTTTTTGTGGTAGTACTTGTAGAATTTTTGCTGTTTCAATCTATCAGAACTGAATATTGACATGACAATTGCAGGTTATAATACAATAAGATGTATCATTCTACTGCACTTGAGGAATAGCTCACAAACCATACACCAAATGAAGTATGGAACAGAAAGAGCGTTGCCTCTTGCAAGTAATACATCAGTAATACATGAGTTCTGATTTATCCATAAACCTGACCTTCATATCATCTGTGGGCTACCTTCTGGGCCTTTTCAGACTAATTCGCAGCAACTGTCTGAAAATTTCCTTTTCTTATTAAGAAAAGCTTACACTTTTCCTCTCAAATTCTCAGAGCGAAACTGCTGAAGGAAGCATCACACACTCTAATTGGGAGGCTGGAGTGTTGTCACTCCACTCTGCTGCCCTTTACAGGGACCACCTCTGCAGTGTCCTGGAGCCAGGGTGAGCTCCCTGGTGATGGTGCTTGGGGCGGCTGGGCCGGCCAGCCACATGCAGGATCCACAGGGTCCTACATAGGTGGTGGGGAGCATGGTGGCCAACAGGGCTTCCCAGCTGTTTTGTGTTGCACCCCTTTGCTGCCTCAGCCGTGTTTCTGGAGCACTCCACTCGCCACACCTCAGGCAGAGAAGAGTCCTGGCGCTGCTGTGCCCTGAGTCAGGGCTGAGGCCCATGGCCTGCTCACCGTCGTGTCCCTGCGGGCCTGAGCTGCGCAAACGTCCTGCATCCCGACAAACCAGCTCATTCCTGCCCACACAGCCAGATCAAATAGTGCTCAGGAAACAATCTGGGATCCATATTAGCACTGGGTGCTGCTGCCGCCAGAGCAGCGTGGCGGGGCAGGGGAGCTGTGCTTCCAGCACATTCCAATTGACAACAGCTGGTACGGCTCCGCTCCGAGCAGCTGCCTCTGCCGCGGCCCCGCTGCATTGCCTTGCTCTGTGGAAAGCTTTGTTTTGGCTAGGGACGAGTTTGTTGAGCTTTCTTGTGCTCAAGTCTCACACAGAGACTTTCCCTTTGCCCATGGCATGTGACCCTGCCAACTTACAGGCTCACATCCCCAGTATGAAAAACAACAACTTTAAAAAAAAAAAGAGGAGGGGGGAAAGAAAGAAAAAAGTAAGGTTAATTAACCTCAGGACTGTTCTCAGCAAAGCAAGGCTGCCATGGATAAGTAATAAAAATAGCTTCTCAATGGTCCTTGTGTTTGTCAGAGTCTCACTCTGTGATCTTTCAGTCAAAACCATGAAAGCGGGAGGGGGAGGAGAGGCTGATTCGCTACTGTCCTTTTCTTGTGCGTGTGTTCCCAAGGCTGCCGGGCTCTGTCCTTCAAATCATCTCCACCAGTAAATCATTTAGCTCAACCTGTCACTCTCGGCCATTGTGAGAAGACAAAAGCTACCCATTTAACCCCAACCATAGCTGATTCACGCGGTGGGGAAGGCAGGCTCACAAAGGGAGGCTAGCAGGGAAGGTGGCAGTTGGGTTGGATTTTGTGTAGGCTGGTGCTGGTTTTCCCTCTATTTTTTTTTTCTTTTTACTTTTTTTATCTCCCTTCCCTCTGTTATTTTAAATTAGCAGCACCTCTCATACTGGGATTGTTGTTTGAAGACCACATGTTTGTCAACAGAGCTGTTCTGCTTGAGTAATTTGACCTCAGCCTGGCTTCAAAGGTTTGAAAGGGCAAGAAACACACATATCAGCACACGTCTATTACCCCTTTCACCTGGACAGTGTTTTGGACCATTTTTGTTTCTTAAGGAAAAAAAAATTGTTAACAAAACATCCAATTAGTCACAGGGTACCAGAGCTATTTCAGTCAACCTGCTATTTGGGTAAATCTGCACTACAATTATCAGGTTCATTTCACCTGAAGTATTGCGCTAAACTGTCCGCTAAAACCTTGAATAATAACCTCTGCCGAAAGTCTGCACCTCAAATGGGTATCTCTTGAGTGGCAATAGGTCGTTCTCTCTGCCAAGGAATCAGTCTGCCCCCATATTTTAAAATTAAAACTTAGTCCTTTGACATAGAAATCAACTGTTAACACTTCTTTCCCATAATGGCCCTGGGCAAAGTTTAATCTCTGTGTATGTCCCACCCACGAGCAACAAAAACCCTGAAAAACTAAACGGGCCATCAGAGAGCAACAAATTAACATTGTTGATAGTAAAATAAAATGCATAGAGAAACCAAGCAGATAGATCCAAGTTTTATTCCTTTGCCTCACCAAATTCCACAATATCCCTGGTGAACATGAATCTTCCATGCTTTATGTAAAAAGCATACTTGCAAATATCCACACTTAGGATTTCTAATAATACTGTTTTTAATCCAGTAATTCAGTAACTACCAACCAACTGTAGTGCTGCATTTTAAGAACTAAGTACTGGAGTTGACAAAGACTCACAAACACAAAATATGCCATGTTTGTGCTCCTCCAGGGATATTTCTGATTTTTGTTATGCATGCGAGATCCAAGACATTGCTATACATTTTTGTAATCTTTTTAATGTGCCCTTTAACAACAAGCAGTTCAGGATGTGGTTATTGCATAGTGTATTAGACACGTTTATTCTCCTGTTGGGCATTTAAAATGTCTTAAGTCCTCTTTTCATTATGAATTGTGTATCAAATTGTTGGTTTGGATATCAAATTCTCTCATAACCCTGTCATTAGGAAGAGTCTTTGTCTGCCTGAGTCGCCCTTTTGATTCCTTTCTTTTATTTTTTGTGTTCCCCTGACAGGTCTATCCTACACCTTTCTATAGCTAGCAGGGTAAAGCAGAGTTGGGAAAACATGTTTTGCATTACTGAGTTTGCAGTCTCACAGTACGCTTTCTCACAGATTCCTCTTCAATGGAGGGTGGAGGGATGGGGAGAAAACATGCTTTTCCCTGAGATTGCAGAATATGTCAATTGTCTTCTCTTTCAACCTATGGGGCAGTCTTCACAGATTTCAACACAAATGGAAGAAATATCTGATTTCCCATTCCATCTGGATTCAGTTTCTTTCTTCCTCTTTGTATAGTTTCTTAGAGACATTATGGAGCTCACTTGAGGGGCTGCTTACATAGGACTATGGGAGCGCTGGGCATACTGCCAGAATTTCACTCCAGGAGGCTGCAACAGGAATCTTTAATTAACTTGAACCAAAACACTGAATGGCAAAGAACAAAGGAGTGGGGCTGGAGGAGAGGAGGAAGGGACAGAGCAGAAAATAATGTTTCCCATACTAAAATCTCCATTTTTGGTCATGGTATTACATGATCATTATGTCGCCTTATATGTATTTACAAAAGCATAGGTAATGATTCTCAACTCCTGTCTCATTCAGTATATTTTGCCTTTCTGCTCACAGAATTAAGATCTCTGGTTGACCTTTGCTCAACTGACAGAATTCTCTTGACCCTTATATGAACATATAGTTTGATTACATAAATCCTCTATAAGGTGCAGGATTCTAAATGTGGGATAACTGAATCTCTCACATCTTAAGCATTGCTAAACTACACTGTAATATTGCAAGAGTGTACAGGAGTTCCAGATGCTGAACAAGATCCCACTCTGCACGGCATGGTACCAGTATGGTATGCCCCTGCTCTCAAAAGTTTACATTCTAAGCATAAGCAAGAATTAGATACAGACAGATGAATAACATAACTACTTACTGAAACAGCATTGTTCATTGTTGTGAAATGTTTTCAAAACAGAATGGATAGTGTTTCACACTTGTTTTGCAGAAACATAGAAGATGCAAAGCAGCAGAAAATCAGGCCTGAAATACCTTTCTCACTTGAGCTCAAGAAAATGAGATGAGCGGTTTCTTTGCTGTCCATTTTCTGGTTAAATATGTGTGCAGAATAATTACTCTAAATGCAAAACTAATGGTGATTTCATGCATATTCATTCAAGTGAGTTTGTGATGGAGGCTCTGGTACTGTTCTAGCTAATGAGGCACAGTTGTTCAAATATTTGTAAAAACAAACATAGAAAGGACTTGTACATGCTCAACATGAACTTATTTACACATTCAAAGGAATATTCGAGTGTGAATTGATTTGCCAGTTGGTGGCTTGGAGTGTATTATATTTGCATCTCCTGGCTTAATGACATCCTAAAAGAATTCAGTTTGTGGTGCCTCCGATGTGAGCCAATACATGGTAGCTGGCGACAAGCAAGGGAGTCCTTAAAAGCACAGTACTGACCCACACAGAAATGCTAATGTCAATGTACCCAAATTCCAAGGAATTATTTCATCCTCAAAAGCATATATACTTTTTCCAATCCTAAATTTTCAAACCAAATTAAAGCCCCCAAAAAACAATCTTTAATTTCCTGCTTTAAACTGATGTTCAGTATTGCTGCCTAAACATTTATGGGAAAGAAATCACATTTCACTGCTCTGTAAAGCAATCTTGTACTTACTAGGTACAATTTGAAAACTTGGCATAGAGATGACTTCCCCTCAAAACAGAAGTTCAAAGAATCCTCTCAGAACAGACTTTTCCACAAGTGCCCGAGGTTGTGTCATGTTAAGACCATCTGCAAAGGAATGTAAGAACCTTTAAGGTGAATAAAACATCTTTGATAAGACACTACTCAATTTTACAGAGATCAGGGGGCCTGCGATAAAAGAATCATGGAATACGCCTTAAAGAAGTCTCTGAATTTTTTTTTGCAGCTACCTTCTTTAGAAACCATAATACACAGAGAGCAGAACTGAGGAGCTATTTTTAATACATTTAATTTGTTTCCTTATTTTCTTCATCAATTTATTTATTTATAACTGTATCTATATTTATATCTATAACCCTTCTACGAGTTAGTTTGATTAGCCCAACTCAAAATGAGCATTGCATGAGCTGCACAAGAATTGTATTTAGATTGAGAATCTGGTTTACATAACAAAATTTCTATCTGTCAAAATACAAATTCTGCTCTAGCAGAGGTAGCGTAGCTTAACTACGGAATATTTAATTCCAAAACATTCAATTAAATTTAATGGCATAAGCAGAAGAATTTCTCTTCCAAGTTTTCTCTCTCTAAATATATTTATATATTTTTTTGTGTGGGTGCATAGATGGATATATATGTGGACAGATAGAAATAATCTGATAGGGATCCAAAACATATCCAATGAGAAACTGACCATCATGATTACTGAAACCTGTGAAGAATGAGCACGATATGTAAAGCATATTGCTTACACTTAATCATTAGTATACGGGCTCATTCTGGATTACATATGCACTAAAATCTGTTTTAAACATTTAAAGATATTATATATATAAAACGAAGGCATCATTAGTAATTTCTGACCTTGCTCTGGCACACAGATTGATTTAGCAACATAAACCCATCTCTCAAGAAATACAGTCCAACTTAGAAGTTTCTGTGAAATCCTGTGTTGTTATTTACATTCCTAAAAATACCAAAATGAAGAATGGTTTCAAATCCAAAGTGACAGCAGAATAAAACCTTCTGAAATCCCTAATCAGGATTCATTCCTCGTGTGATAGATTCCACTGACAGTAGAGATAGAGATGAGGCAAAGTCAATTCACATTATTTTCATGTGACAAACAGCCCTGATCGTTTTGTTCTGACTGATTTTTAATTGTGTTGAGTGTTCACGATTAAAAGAAAAATTATTGATGTGTATATTAACAACCTTCCACTACAAAAGTGAATATAGGCTACCCTGTTCCATTTTGTTTCACATCAACTTCTGTTGGAATTTAGCAATTCCCTTTTCTAATAAAAATTAGGCCATTTTGAGTGACAAATAGAAATACTGAATACATGCAGTCACAATAAAGTTACCATCATTAGAAATGTAAAATAAAATGCCTTAGTTCAAAAGAGATTACTTAATGGGAAGACTTTTTTTACTAGCTGACAGATCCCCATTCTCAGCAAGGTTTCATTCCATGGGAGCTGCTCACTGGTGTGCCAGTACTGCTTTCCAGTTTGCTCTATGACTACAATTCCCACTAGTTTCCAAGCATTTCTAAATGAGGCCCAGCACTTCTCTACATTAAGGTTCTGCCTTACATCAGACTCCAGCAATTTTCACTTAAAAAAAATGAGGGGAATATCTGAGAATTCTCTTAGAGCAGAATTTAAATTAAATCTCCTTATTAATGATGTATGGATTTCTTTCATTGTTTAGGAGGCCTGTGAGCAGTTGAAAGAAACAAGAAGGCTTTTAGTAATGGGCACTAACAGCACCATTGTCCTTGCATGGAAGCTCTTGGCCATTCAGTGTCACAGGGTCAAAAACAATCCAAGCTCTCACACCAAAGCAGTCTGTAGAAGGCCACACAGACCTCACAACACTGATTCTTTAGAGCTTGGGTGGGTTTTTGTGAGTGATGTGTTAAGTTCAGCATTGAAAGGCAAAGAAATAAATTTTTATTAAATTTTACCATCATTCAGACTTCACAAGTCCATTTTTGATTTTCTGAGTTAGGTTGGAACCAGCTAAAGTGTGAATTAGAATTATTATAAAACGGTCTTCTCTTCTAACACTTTTACTTTCTGGCCCATTCTCTGTCAAGCACTGGGCATAGTGTTCCTGCCTTGCAAATAATAGTGATAGAAATCATGGAGGTACACAAAGCAAGGGAGGGGGGAGAGAAAACAGGACTAGGAAAGGAATTTGTTTGACTTCATGAACCTTGTGAACTGCTGTATTTAACTGCTAAGAAAATATTTGAGTCTCTTTTTATCTGATTCTCCTCCTTTTCATAGCTTTTGCAATGTGTGACCTGGATGCTTTAAGTTGCAGGTGGCAGTCCAAGAATCTCATGTACTTCAGAGGGAAGCTAACTGCATGTCCCTGCATAACTGCTAAATAAACTCAGTTCTGCACTTCACTGTATTTTATCAGCCACAATTAATATTGAATAATACATCTCCACAATATGTACAAGTGCTAAAGCATGGAATTGTTGTGCAGTCACAAAGCACAGAATTTATGGTGTTTTGTTGTGTCAGTGAAAAGAATGCGAAAACCTGAGAGCCCAAGTGTTGCCAATATACCAATATATCATAAAAACTTATTTTCAAAAAAGCATGCTGTCTCATTCTCACTGTCAGAGAAATGTAATGGGATGGGAGAAATAAAAAGCTTCTCATGCACAAAATACACATCAATATTCCTGCTCCACATGCATGTAGAACACAGTGCTATTTTTCTAAAGTTTATCTTCTCATTCATGAAGCTTTACTTATCGCCTGGCTTCACAACTCCAGCAAGACTTTCTTTTCAGTCTTTGCTATTACCCTATTGCAATCTTTACCGTGTGAGTCTGAGAGAGAAGTTTTGATTCCTGGGGTTCAGAGATATTATTCTAAACCCAATTATTTTTTTCAATCTCACACCAGAACTGCACAGGAGGCATTCTGAAGCAGTGGAAGCAAGGTTGGTAACAGAGGACTCCTATTTTTGACTGATGTTTTGATGCAAAGAATGTTTACTTCGTGTTTTGAGTGAAACTAATGGTAAACCACAGCCGTTCTGTTAGTGTTTTGTACAGTGATGCTCCTAGATGAAGAGAAATTTCTTTGTGAGGGGGCTAACAATACTGCAGGGGGCCATCTTGCTTCACTGAACTGGAACATCCAGTCTTTTGAGAACACTCACACATTAGGTCGTAAGATTACTCTCACTATAGCAACCCCCTCCACTAGAATCCTTTTTTTCCCCCGATTTTGGTTTTTTTCTTTTTAAAAAGACGGTGCTTTGTAAATTAACTCTGCCACTACCTATTATCTTCCTCAACACCTTCTATCCTTTCTCTTCCTAAACCTCCTTCCTTTTGCATCCAATTTCAGCTGGTTTTTGCAGTATTTGGCTGCTGCACTTCAGTTTTTATAGAGTGGATTTTTTACAGAACATCATGGTGTTCTTTGTCCTGCAGTGTCAGTAATTTGTCAAATTAAAAAATTCAGAGCACTTCTTGATCACTTTGATTTTCATTTTCTCTGAGAACTAGGCTTTGTCACTATGACCCTCTAGCTGAAGAGTTGTGAATGAAAAGTAGACACTGTATGAATGATTTCAGTCTCACATATCTGACAAAACTGATGCACTATTGAAGGTCTCAGGGTAAAAGTAATTAGCTGGTACAAGAAAAGAGAAAACCTACATATCAATGAACAGCTTGTCTCTCCAAGTAAGAACATCTGAAACAGTAGCATGACTGAGGTCTAGGGAAGAAAAAAATAAGTGGAACTTCCAGCACTATTTGAAAGTCCAGAGGAAGCTGTTTCAGACTGACCAGATGCACGGAAACTTTAAGACTCATGGATCCAGTACTCATATCCAAATTCAGCTGCCAGATGAATGGGGGAAGAGAGCCTCATCTTGCATGAAGCCTTACTTGCAATTAATCAGATCCATAGGGGCAATGATGGGTACCTGTCCTGAATATAACTCCTCCTGAATATTAGTGATCCTTCAGTCCACAGAAATTCTTCAAAGGCAGGAAATGGGACAGAGAATACAATTTGTATCCCTGTTTCCATTTTTGGCATAGACACACAAAAAGTCTATAAGGACATATTTATAGCAAAACACATTAGATATAGCCCGAGAAAAACATAAACTGGTTATTACAGAAGGTGAGATACACTGTAAGTATTTAACACAGTACAGTTTATCCCAATAAAGATTTATCTTTTCTCTGACTTTTCTAGCTGACAAGTGAAATCCTGTTAAGAAACTGTGTCAAAAGAACAAGCCAGACATGTTGGGAGCATTGTTTAACTGAAATATACGGTGCATGTCTGACCCAAGTACGGAAAGCATAAGTCTAGGTTATACAATACACCTGAGAAGAGGGTTTCTAGACCTCAGTCCCTGCAGGAAGGGAGGGCCATTATCTTAGTGGTGAAGTCTGTTTTTGTCCCTGGAGAAATAAAAACATGAGCTAGCCTACTACATATGAGCTGGATTTAGGTTCCGACCCTTGACTTGGTGTTGACAGAAGCTGGGAAAGGGAGCAGGAGGCTTTCTTGGCCTGAATTGCATGTCCTTGCCAAAGCTGTTTTGAAACTAAGTTGGAAATTTCCTTACAACACCATATGTGATAACTAAAGTGACCTTATAGGCAAAATATTTGACTTGCTGCTTCAGGAACCCACACAGCTGTTCTTATAGCTCAGTATAAAGAGCAAAATAAAGAAGGCACTGTATCATACTCTGCAGGAGTGCAGAACTGCACATTGCTATGACGAGTCAGAAATATTCAGTCATACATCACCAATATGCAATACCAAGGCATCTTGGATAAAATATCTAGTGTGTTCTTCATTTCTTTCTTTTTTTCTGATCTTTTTATGTGATCCTCCATCAAATTACTGAAGCAAAGAGAAATGGCCCTTTTAGCAAGAGCAATACAGTCTAATTTGGGGCCAGTAATATTAAACTGAAAAGTGTCCCCTGCAGCATTAATTTTTAAGTTGCTCTGTAAATGCAGGGAGTATTTTCTTCACTACAACTTCTTTTTGCTTCACATATTATTTTGCCTGATCAGGATATCACTGTTCCTTCTCCATAAGAACAGAGCACTAAAATGAGATAGATGGCTGGTACAGCTGGCTCAGGAGCTGGGCTGCCCTGAGCCAGCACCGTCCAGTGGAGCAGGAGTGAGGGAAGCAGGAACACTTGGCACCGGACAGAGGAGCTGCCATTGCCTGAGTCCAACCCATCCCCACCGCCATCCACAGCGTAGCTCCATCAGTCCCTGGTACAGGCCAAGGATTTTAAATTGCAGTAGACCTGGCACTGGCAAATGCTTTTGCTTCCACGTGAACAATGGTTTGGTGGCCTCAAACCTTTTCCTAAAATAGAAGCCACACAGCACAGAGTAACACCTAATTGGGCAGTCTAAGGGCAGACTATGTATGTTTATCACTGTACAGAGAGATTTATCTGTTAAGCCTAGGGATAGCCCATGGCAAATGACTCTTCAACAGATGGAAGGGCAGTGTGAGAAAGCTTGTTGCCCTGCACTAGGGCCTCTTTGGTACTGGTTCTCTGGCTGGACAGAGGTGCCAGTGTCAATGTTACATTCAGAGAAAGAAATGTTAAATTCAGTCAATAAAGGCTGCTGAGGCCAGAGTCAGGCAGCTTTGGTCAAGCACTAAATTTGGAAATCTTTTCCCCCAAGGGGTTCCCTTTTTGTCTCTAAAACAAAGGAAAGTGAAATGAAAACAAGAAATGCCGACTATATAGAAGTCCATTATGTGACTAAGACAGCTGTTTCTCTGATACTGTCATTTTTGTAGCCCAGCCTGGTTGGACTGAAGGCAAAGACTAATTTGTTCTACCAAACCTGTTGCTTTTGATAGCTAGACAGGGCAATATATACTAGCATGATATTCTTTAGCCCTGTGAACCTACACACACACAATAGAAAGTCTGAGCTGCCAACAATATATAATGGCTGAAAAAACATTTACTATTTACCCCTACTAGCAAAAAAGACTAGTGGGAGTAGTTTGACTAACTCTGTTATTCAGCTACTCTTTCATTAGGTGCTTAGTTACTTTTAACACTTCCAAAAGTGCAGAAAGTTATTTACCAAAGATTCAAACTTTAGCAAAGATGCCCTCCAGCCCTGAACTTACAGCTATTCATGTACTAGTGTTTTAATGAAAGCCAGGCCAAATATCTAACAGGGCTGGGCTGAGGCAGTTGTGGGGGGAGGTTTATATTAAAATGCAATACAGCACCAAAGACAGCGATAGAGACTAAACAAGAGGAAAGCCTTCTCTCTCTGCACTCATTTAGCAAGCACATGGAAATAATTGTTGGCCCAGAGACACATATCCATAATTCCCATTGTGCTTCGAGAGCCAGCACACCAGCCCCGCGCACCCTTACAGAGCGCGGAGAGTATTGGAATGCAAATCCGCACATTGAGCATCGGGATTTGGGTAGCCAGTGTTCTCACAATGAGCAACATTATCAGCCAGAACAAGGCTCCCAGACCAGGTCAGCAGCCATGGAGCTTGCAGGAGTTCATCAGAATGGGAAAGACTTGTAAGCGAAGCAGCTCTCCTGTCTTTAAAATAATTGATTTACTATTCATGTCTGATGAAGCCTGAGTTTAATCCAGTGTGCTAAAATAAGGAGATGCCTATTGGAACGAGTAAGGGCTACTCATAAAATTCAATAATGTGTTGCTGATATTTTGATAGACATTAGTTTTTAAAAGTTCATGGATAGTTCAAATAAAATTGTGTGTTGCTTTTGACTAGGTCATAAAATGACCAAAGCTAAGAAGTTTCTTCTAAGACCTGTGTCAAGGAACTGAAGGCTCAAAGCTGTGTGCCGTGTTAAGTTTGTTCTCTTCATGTGAGCCAGACCACTTGAGGTGACAAAAGCAAGTGGGTAGGTGTCAGGGCTGGGGAGAGGATCAGTAATGCTCAGCTCCTGCCAGCAATCATGCTGTCCAAGCTTTCCCCTTTTTCCACCACATATGTGTGACAGCCAGCAGTAGGTCTGCATCTGCAGCCCCAACAGCATTGCTTTCTGACCCCACATGCTGTATGTCATGACTGCATTGGTAACTCACAGACCAGGCTGCCACACTGCCTGACCTTGTGAGAGAGGAGAAACACAAAGTTACTAGAACATTAAGTGCCTTGGACCCAGCTACATGAATCAAAACATAAAATTCCACAGGTCTTGATGCTGGACTCTGTTGCTCAAGGCAAGCAGGACCGACTGTTTTATCATTTAGATTCAAAATCAAACATTTAATAGACTGAGGTTAAATTTTGGGTTGGGGACATGGAAGATAACTGCTTGGGTTTGAACTGAGGTTCTGGAAAATACTCAAATTTACATAATCAACACTAAAACACATTGTTGCAGACAACACTCAATTAAGGGGTGTGTGAAAGTCAGCACTTTCACATTCAACAGGATCTCTCAAACTGGGACCCTTTACTTACACTGGAAAAACAAGTGGCACTTGGGAGGGCACAGTAAAAATAACTAACGTAAACAGAAGATTCATGCTCTGGCCCAGACTTCTTTGTGCTTATTTGAGGAAGAGATTAATTTAGGCCTTTAGATCTGCAGTTTTTCTAGCTCTGGGATAAAACCAGAAAGGTCATCCACAAAATGGCTTTGCTAAATTCAGATTAACGACTCGAGGCAGTCCTTAAACTAGATAGATTCACAGTAGGTACATTTGAAAGGTATTGGTGGAAGACTGAAAAACTGCTTTTCACAGAAACACAGAAATAATTCCTAGACTGACAGGGAAATAATCAATTTTTAACTAGAATTCTGCTTTCAATGTTCCTTTTCATATCACACCATTTCAAAACAAAAATTAAAAACTGGAAGAAATCAGCTAACACCATATATATATTTATATATAACACAATAGAATTTTGAAATTACTGAACTAGGTGCATGTGGAGATATAAAAATAAAAACACTGATGTTTTTTATCAGAAAACAACACAGGAAATTAATAATGTAAGATTTTATCATCCTTCCTGACAATAGAAGAAACAGATGTCCCAATGAACTCTTCTGGTAACTTTCTGACATGGAGACAATTTTCAATAACTAAGAAGAAAAAGCAGGGTCCAGCTGTTTGATTTCTCCCCCATATTTCTCCCTGCTTTGCTTTTATTGCTGTTGCCTCAATCTCTAGAGATCATAAATTGGAGCTGTTTATAGCTTAGAGCTCATCAGTGCTGTAAGTTTTCTTGACACAGAGTTCCAAGGGATGGTTTTCCCATATCCTCCCAATGCTCTCTAATTGGGGTGGCACGATGACTTGAAAACAATAAAATAAAAAATTACTGTAGGAGAAATATTGTTGTGTTTCAACAGGATCTATAAATTGAGTCACCACTAGGATTTAGCAGTCAAAAAATGATCCCAGAACTAAAAAGAGCTCTGACCTTAAAGTTGTGGTCTTAGAACAGTATGATTGCATACACTTCAGGGCACACTGTCGGGCTGTTTGCTCAGAAGCACTGAAACTCCAGCCTCTGGTAACATGCTAGTGCCCTTACAAACGATCTATTGTACTTTCTGCTGTTTATAAACAGCACATGCAACCAGCCAGGATTCAGCCTGTGTGGAGAAGCAGATTAGTAAACAATATCTTTGCTTGTGCTCCAGTATTTGTGGAAGAAGTTGAAAAAAAAATAGCAGTTAAAGTTTTACTAATGATAATGCAGTTTGGTTACCTGCAATCAAAGTTAAAAGAAAAGAAAAGCAAACAAACAAACAAAAAGCAACAAGAAACCAACTCAAAACCAAAAACCAGTCACAGTTCAGTCTGTGATTTTTTCTTCATTTCCGAGGTAAAATATTCTGCACTAGACCCTTGAGTGGTGATTGAAGATCTACTCTCACAGCCTACATGTATGACAAAGGGAATGTCAGTCCTGGAAAAGCATGTTTGTCTTGGGTTTGTCCCCTCTGCCACATGCAGGCAGCACAGCTAATTTGCAGACGTGGACAAGCTCCAACGGAGCCCAGTAATGCTACACCTGGCACAAGGATGTGGAACACCTCCCCTAGAAAGCACCGAGGTGTGAGGAATTGCTGCATTCCTTCCTCACCACTGTTTCCTTCCACTTTTTTTTTTTTTTTCTGTGCCAAAGGTGTGAATGTTAACCAGCAATTTCAGCTGTATGTTTTTGTAGCGTTCTAGGCCTCCTTCACCACAAGTTCATTCAGCGATGAGTGTCACTGCTGTCACTGCACTTCCAAGGGGTTATTGTCTTCTCTAGGCTCAGGCTTAATGCCTGTGTAGACTGCAAGTCATACCAAAGGTATTTTGAGTCACTGTTTGTTTTACCAGCTATCAAAACCTTTTAAGGAGCAAGATGGGTTAAAAAAATAATGTAACGAGCCATTAGCAAGTCTTTTCCTCTCCCCCACCCCTAATCTGCAGAATAGAGACCACTGAACCACGCTGCAAATTGACTGTAATGAAAAAGGAGGGGAAGGGGGAGACAGAGAAGCAAAACATTTAAAAATCCACTCTGAGCTTCAGAGAGGTCATTTCTTAAAGGGCTGTTGACATTGGTGAGGAAAGAAAACACGTCAGTGTTTTAAGGGGTTAAATAAACATTTTCTAGATGAATATTAGATGTCCATTAATGTCTGTCTCTGTATCGTCCACCGTAGTACCTATCCTTCAGTTATCCTGTTACCAAAATGAGGGGGGGAGGGGAGAGAGAAAGAGAGAGAGACTTTCCTTTTAATTCGCTTTGTTTGCACTCTGATGGTTGAAGACAAGGAGAGAAA
>VXBB01018016.1:517893-547083 GCA_013399915.1 Illadopsis cleaveri | reverse complement strand
AGGAGGAGGAGGGGATCTGTTGCAATAAAGCTAACAAAACTCTAGGTGAACTACAGCTTTATAATAAAGCTTGTGACAAGTTCTGGGATCTAAGCCAAAAATCAACCCAAATGTACGGTTTATGAGGGTGAAAGGTTTTACTGGCCAGTCTGGTTCTCTTCCAAAATGCCTCCATTTCACATGTAAACGTTAATAGAAACAAACAGTGGTAGTACCATTAACTTCTATTTTTGCATCACCACCTCCATGTCATGCAATAAGCCAAAGAAAGAAATTGCAAGTAGGAAATCAGGGCATGTGGGAAAAAAAATCAGGGGAAAAAAAAAAGAATGAAACAAAACTCTATTAGATCCCTCACTTTGAATTCCATCTGGCCCACTGAGACTTCCTCAAAATTATTGGCAAAATGTGTTATTATTTTGGGAGGAGAAGCGGAAGGTAAAGGAAGGAAAGGGGAGGGCTCAGACTAACTCAAAAAGATCTATAATTACAAAAGCCTGTGCATTTGCATTTGTTTCTTCCAAGCTTGCTTGCCTTTTTTTTTTCTTCTTTTTTTTTCTTTTTTTTTTTGAACAGTAAGTCAGCATAGTGGGAAGCACATTGATTCATTTGTACATACCTGAGCATCACTTTGTGATGAGCCCCTGTTTCCCCTCCATGGTTCTGTTTAAGACAAAACCTTTTCAGAAGTCTGTGGGAGTTGTGCCTAAAAAAGCCACAACACGAATCAGGAGACTCCCAGGGCCCCCTTGCTCACTGTGATATTATGCACACAGCATGTCCATGGAAAAGCGTGCTTGCACATGCTTCCCGCATCCTTCTCTGTTTCAGCTCCTATCCATTTGTTTGTTTCCTTCTCTGATTGCATCTTGTCATAAGCCCAAGACTGATAGCTCATCAAGGCAGTGGCTTTTCATTTACTTCTTGTTTACAGTATACTTCTGGCAAAAGTACATCCTTGTGTCAAGGTTATATATCAGTGTCTTAACATGATATATTTTTAATTTTTAATTTCAGAGCTTTTCTAAGTAACTGTAAGTAATCATGTGATTTCCAGCAATTAGATTTTCTTATATTTAAACAGCTTGCATTCCCACCGACTTCCTGTGTGCAAAACTGGTGCTGAGACTGCAGCATCTCTCACTCTTTGGGTCATACCAATGCTACTTTTGCTCAGCAAGGTCATTCCTGAAAATTCCTGAAGGAGCAGACAACCTGCAGAACTATGTGTTCTTCTTTTGAGGAGCCATTAAAGCACTCATAAGCATTAGACACAATCACATTATCAAGACAGAGAGTTGCTATTTGTCATGTGCTGTAAGCACAGAGTGTAGGAGCTCTTGAATTAGCATTTGCGTTTTTTGTTTGGTTTTTTTAAATGAAAGATTTAATTGCTTCAGATCATATATCTGGAGTATTTGCAGAAAACTGAGTGTAGAGGCATAAAACTGTCAGCTCTTGTCGGATCCTGACCTCTTAACTTGGGATCACCCTAATGCAGTATTCATATATGTTCAGTGAAACACAATAAATACAAGTTCAGAGGAGAGTTGTGCTGCTTCATCCTTGCTCCAACTGGTTTTATTTCTCACTCTCTGTGTTAACAGCACATGCTAGGGTATCTTTTCCTGGAAACTGAGTGGAATCTGACAAAATTATCTTTTCATCAAACTATCAAAATACATTTTGTCACAGGAACCAACTTTAAATCATAAAAAAATGAGATCTTTACTGACATGTCCTTACCTTGCCTTCCTTAATATTAAACTATTAACTACGTGGCACTTTGTTTGCAGAATGTCACCTTAAAAAAACTTTATTAAATCATTCAGCAGCCTGTTAGAGAAGCTTCAAAAATACTGGTGGTGCCTTCTTGTTGAAAACACTTCCCTACACGTCTTCAGGCACAGACGTGCACCAAGGCATGACTGCACTCACCAACCCGTTGTGCACACTGATCTGAGTCCTCCTGCAGCTTCATAACGCTCACAGGATGTCTCATGACTGACTCATATAATGTCCACACAGCAATTAGGATGTGCAACGCCTAACAACATCTCTTTGGAGGCTTCAGTAGACTTACCCTACTCTGAAAATGTGTGGTATCTCTTTCAGACGAGTTTGTGCCCCTGAGTTTTGGGAAACTTGAACCTATAGGAGAAGACTTTATCCCTTCTGTGTAGGGACTTGCAGAACCCAGCTAGGAACTTTTCTAATGTGTAGCTATGACACACAAGAGAGAGAGCAAGCAAGGGCAGATAGGAACAATGGAACCTTCTAAAATCACTGTTGCATGCAACACTTATTTTTGTTTTCAGAAGTTTTCCTCTAAAGTATTTATAATACATAACACCGTGCCTGGTTCGATTGAACATAATAAATACAGGTTTGATTCATGTAACTCACAGACTCCATATAAAGGATCAAATGAAAGGAAGTGAGTTTAAATTCATGACCTATACCGGATACAGACTTACTCATGATCACTTTTTGTACAGATAACAGACATACTGTGTTACAAGGATTAACTTCATTTTCACAATGTCCTCTGCTGCAACTATGACATTAAAAGCTGCTGGGAACCAGCAGCAGGCATACCTTCAGTGCCAGTCTCATTTGCCACTCCACGAGAGTGGATTAACTGAATAATAGTAAATGACCCAAGGCAGGATGAAAGTAACATGTGGGAAATAAAAAGAAAAGAAAGTACTGTGGAAGGCCCAGCAGAAGCAGAAATTAATTTGATGATTAACACTCAGATTGCACAGCAGCAACCTGGAAAGGAATGCTGTAGTGAAATCTTATAAGCCAATACAAAAGTGAGCAAGAGAAACTGTATGCATTGCTGCAAAAATTGTTTATCAATAAATGTAGTTTAACGCTGTCATAGATGTACAACTAGATTGTCATGTCAACCCTCAATTAAACAACAGCAAGAAAAGAGACTTCAAGTTTATGATGGTTTGTTTTGGGTTTGGTTTTTCCCCTCTTCTTTGTTTAGTCATTGTTTGAAATTGGCCAAGAACCTGGAATAATTTCAAAACTGGAGAAGGTAAATGGTAAAGCCAGCTTCATGTCTACTTTCAAAAGGTGCAGCTTCGCATACCCATTTACATTCAGCTTGCACTGAAGGTTAACTGGATTGACCATAATGGATCAGATCCAAAACCTATGGTTTAGAGCCAGATTTCTGTGGGCTACACCAGCAAATGCAGGGCAGTTCAAGAGTAGGCAAAAGGGTGGCTAACTCCCTTCTCTCCTGGTTCAGCACTGCACTGGTTTCAGCACAATTCCCCAGATCTTGAGATCAATGCTGCTGCAGTGACATTATTGTTACTGGAGTTAGGTCAGCTGACAGCAAGTGGACATGCTAGATGTAAAGGGGCTTTTGAATAACAGTGTAGACTCTCTCCTTAAAAACTGAGGAGTGGTCCCAGCCCCAAATCTGACTTCTTGATCTAGACAATGATAATTGGGGATACGCTTGTTACTGATTTATACACAGCTATTCAGACTTCCAGTGCTCCAAAGGTGTATGCATGGTCCCTGCAGTTCTGAGGAGTCATTTATCCCTCTCCTTATATTATCTTGGGAGTTAATGAATATTGCATTCCCTTTCTGTGCAATAAATTCCATTTAAACAGAATGATTCACTTCTAACTCCTGTCTTTGGAGGTCAGAAATACCTTTTAGAACTCTAAATCTGTGCCAATATCTGCCATACAAAAGACAGGTGGAAACAGTCAATGCACTGCAACTTTGGAGGGAAACCCCTGCCTTTGCAGAGACACTCAGCAAACAGAAGTTTTCAGAAATAGCCCTCCCTTTTGCATATTTTCTGATTGGCCTGTGGTACCTAAGACTCTCTTACTGAGGAAAGTGACTCACTATTAAATAGTGCTCACAAGTACTTTATTTTTAGTATGTAAATATGACCCCTGTGAGCCAAATGCTTAAATTCCTTTAAGGATATGGACCCTACAGCTCTTGTCTGGCTGCTCAGAAGAGATCTAATTTGCTTTAAATTAAAAAAAAAATCTATGTCTCTATTAGCTCTCCTGAGACCTGCCTTTAGCTACTAAACTAGACTTTCTGTATAGACCTAGTGTTATATATATCTATTCCTTGCTCATGAAGCATAAAATTATGTCTCTTTCTTTTTTTAAAATGGGCAGTTCACTTTCAATGTTACAGTGATGAGAGGATATTAATGGAATATTTTTTTCCCTCATTAGAAAATTCAGGCCCCACTCTTAAAGGGATAGAGAATCCATGGCTCTACTTGAATACAGTGGGAGCAATAGCAAAACAATGAGTGTTCTTTTAACTCTGTAAGACATACAGAAAAAACCCCTGAAATATGAGCAACTTGACAAGGTGTCAAAATACTAATGTCCTGTTTATTCAGTTTTTTCCTGTTACCTTTTCATCTTGGACAGCACAACTCTTCCAGCCTATGCTGGAACGCTTAACCCACACCATTGAATTCCTAGAAGTTTTGCTGTTTCTTTATTCTGATTGCCTCAGGAATGCCTGATGCCAACAGTCCCCCAAGGGAGAAATAAAAGGTGTTGAACAGCAAGGCATCCCACAATCTTGTCTCATCAAGGAACCTTGCACAGATATTAAAAGCAAACTGATGCCAGAACCCATTTTTGCATGTTAAGAAGAGGGTAAAGGTAAACCAGAAAGGTTGAAAAAGGAGATAGAAATTAATAAGGAAATAAAGGTTCAAGTTGCCAATCGTCAACCTAAAGTATTCAGCTCAGTGTTTCCTTTCAAAGTTTTGTTTAAAAAAAAAAACCCAAGAGATAAATTTATGGGGTGGAAGAGTGGAAATCCTGTTTAGCAGCATTCATCTTTCTCTTTTCTACCTCAAGAAGATACTCTTCATCTCCCCCAAACATCAGTCCACCTGGCTGGTTATTTCAGTTCTGTAGATATTCTGCTGATAGCTGTAATGTAGATTCCCAAGCCAGATACTTGAGCTAATTACCTCGTGGGCTGCTAGTGTCAGACTTGTTTAGTGCAGGAAAAACAGCTGACAACAAATCAGCACTGTGTGAGATCTTGATTATTATTTGGATGCAAACAGAAACATGCTGGCATCGCCTTACAAGTGTTTTCAATCACAGAAGGATGTTACCCTGCTAACACAATGAGGCTGGCTCTTCCTATGAGAAAGGAGTGGGATCATTGAAGGCCCCTGGTCTAGCACGCTTACTTGCTGTTTACTCAAACTTAATTTAGGTCATTCTGTCTTCTCCTAAGTGGTCATAAGGTTGAGGGCCCAGGTGCTTCATTTCTAAAGGGGTCTCCAATAACTTGTTGCCAGAAAATGGGGATGACCACTAAGGGTGCTTGGCGTGCTATATTGTGAGTCCATACTCAAAGAAACATTGATAGGATGATAGAATACTCTGAGCTGGAAGGGACCCAAAAGGATCATCAAAGTCCAGCTCTCAGCCCTGCATAGGACAGCCCCAAAAATCACACCATATTACATGCATGCATTTCATTGCCTAGGAAAGTTAACTCAAAGCTGAATACAATACTCCTGCCTCCTTTATGTGTGACTCTCCAAATTATTACCTCTTTCCATGCTTCTTAGTTTCTTCCAAAAGTGCCACTATTCTTTTGAAGCAAATATACATTACTCCCTGTAATTATCCTTGCTTTAAATCTCCCCATGAGGTATAACACAGATGAGATGCTCAGAGTCTGCAAAATACAGGATTAGAATGACAGTGCAATGGAAGAACTTTCTGCCTTTTATCTCTGCAATCTTTCCAACTTTGGGGTTAATTTTGGAAAAACATGGTGGCTTTAGATAATATCAAGACATTTAGATTCAGTGGTGCTAAGATCAAGGAGATATGCAAAAAGGTGGAGTTTTGCTTTTGCACTTTGATCTGGACATTCCTGCAGTTGTTTGTTGCATCACTCCAAGTGTTGTGATTCTCAGATTCCACACAGCAACCTGCCTAAGTCCTAGTTAGGAAATGAAAGGGACAACTATCACCTGAACTATTTGATATATTATTTTTTCAGCTTCATTGAGATATCCTCTTGAAAATTCTTTCATCTGTTTTCCCCCTAATATCACTACGTTATTTTTGTAATAGTGTCATGAATGAGGGTTTAAAAGTTGTTATCCAGCTTCTAATGAAGTGTCCCAGCACTGAGAATCTCACTGACTGCAATAAAATTGTATGGAAAACATGCTTCTCTGACATATACTTCCCAACAGTATTTTGTAACTTCCATGGTCTAATCAGGAAAACAAAGGAAGGTCATGAGTCTGAACCAAGAATCAAACCTGGCTGAGTCAGGATGTAAGAAAGCTGCAACTCAAATCTCCAAGGACACTTCAGTGACCTGTATTGACCTTTGGAAAAGTCACTTCTGAATCATCAAACCTCAGTAGGCTGATAGCTGGAGAATCATGGCACAGATAAAGGAGGTTCTGTGCTTTGCAAACTTGCACAAGCAGCAGCAAGCAACTCTTGCCATGTAATTTGCCTCTTTATATGTAATTAGTACAATATGTAATTTGGAACTCTTGGAGTTAATTATACAATGTTCATACCTGAATTTATTCTGTGGGTAGCAATTTGTGCACTGTGTTGAATGTCTTGAAACCATAAACAGAAATGTTTTGGTGATAAAGCATGTCTAGGAGTATGGAAACAGACTGAAAAGGAGGCAGGGAATTCTTCTGCATATCTTTTAGGGGAAGCAGCTAATGGCAGATTTTTAGACATGGAAATGCAGTGCAAAATGAAATGTCACTATCAACTTATTAGTATTACATTCAAAGAAAGTATTCTTATTACATTCAATAGAAAAGATATAGCAGAAGAGCAGTGAGCATGATAAAAATATTACCTGGGACTTGTTTGAAAAGATCCTGACACTGGCTGACTCAGAACTTTGCCTTTTAATTTTCAAGCCTCCTACATAACTCAAAATACAAGCCCAAATTTAATGTCTTCATCCCAAGGGAAATAAGGATGATCACTGAAAAGATTAATTATGTACTTTCAACAATTACGTTCCTCCTAAAACATAACCTTTTCAGCTCAGGATTGGTGTATTTGGATTGGTAAACAATGCCATGGGGTAAACCCATTTCTTTAAATCACATGTGGGGAAAGTAAAGAGCCGGGAATTCAGAGGGGTTTGAATTATTCATTGCAAACATCTACTCCATCAGTTTCATCAGATTACAAGGATGTAGTCAAACAGATGTGACCAGGCAGTTGGACAGGGGAAAGGGAGAATATTTTTAAATACCAGCTTGTCAAATGCACCTTCTGAACTGATTTTCCATCACACAGCATGACTGTTTGTGCCAGCTCATCACTGGGAGCACTCAAAAGTGTCTGAAAAGGAGTTGATGGTTACAGAAAAGTTTCCAAGACCAATGTTACAAAAATGCTCCAATAAACAGTGAGAGCAAAATAGCCAGGTATTCTAAGCCTCGGAAGCTATCCTTGCTAGTCAGGACAGTGTCAGGCGCTACACTGATGGTGTTAAATTTGGTGATAGGAAATGTTTAGAAAGTATTTGCTAAGGACAGTACAAAACCAAGCCAGCTAAAAAAGCATGACATATCAGGTGCTCAGAGAAAAAAGGAAGATGGGGACCAGTGCCAGGTACTGTTTAGAGAATATAAACCAGTGTAAATTGCCACAAAATTTTCTAAGAGACTATGAAAATTCGATACAGTCAAAGTTTTAAAATGGAAATTAATATAACAGTACAGAATATAACCCCTGCTTAATAGTTTGGGTTTTTTAAAATAGAAAACTCCTACACTGACATGAGAACACAATATAGTTCAACGCCTACTGAAAACAGCCATTAGGCAGAAAAATCCTGTGTGATACCTACAGCTCTATCCACCACAGAGTTGCAATTTAGGTAAATAATTTCCTTTAATTATATAAATACACCTATCAATTTCCCATGTTGCCTTTTAAGATGCCAGGCCTGCTGCTTTAGGACAACCCATTATAGGAAGGACACTCTCTGTGTTTTCAGAACATTAATGTTTCTTTCAAATAACTCACTTGCAGTCTAGCCTGCATTTTAGAAGTAAACTGGGCAGGTATATGCTCTTTAAGCTCAGGCCCCAGAAAAGGCAAGGCATTTTGATCATTTGGAGCTGTGTAGAAGACCAGAGTTTACTCTGGAGAACTCTGTTTCCCTTCTTCCTCATAGAGTTTTCAGAGAAATGATAAACAGGAAATTTATGTATGAGGTTACCCAGTAAAGTAATGGAGAGCTGTAACTGTTTGAACTTTATTGCTCAGGGTAAGATAACCATGTTTGGTCTGGATGTAAATTAATAGCAACCTTTAATGTAAGCACAGGGATCAACTAATGACACTTTGGGTTCCCTTGCACAGAAAACTGTTTGAGATTTAGTTGCAGAGCTGTTAATTATGGATCCCACTCAAAACTGTGGCTTTCCACTGCTGAAACACAGAGACATACAGTCTACTCTGAAGGGAGAAGTTGGAAATAAGTGATAACCCATGACGTTTCTGAGACAGGGTTTGTACTGTGAGAAAGAAACCTTTTAGGCCATGTGGTATAGTCAAAAGAAAACTTTCAGGCCCACAAACGTGTTTTTAATGTGTGGCAGAGATTTGTAGCTTTTTCTCACCTATATGAAGAAAGCCTCTTATTTCCTATACTAATGGTAACTGATGCATCTGAGTCCCGAGAGGATTGTCAAATGCTTTAGGTGCTCAACTTTAATCCCTCTCTGATAAGTGGGCAGTGTGTGTATCTACTTTTCTGCATGTTACAGAATTGGAGGCCTGAGCAGTCAGCAAGTTAAGCATTATCTTTTGTTCTGATGAACATCAGAAATTTATATGAATCGTTACCATAGCTACTCCCCCAAGCTAGGCATTTCCTCCTCACCACAGAAGTTCACAAGTCAGGTAGATAATCACATAGCATATTGAGTGAATCATGCATATGAGCAGAAGGGTTTGAAATAAAATGCTGGTATAACACAGCTGTAATTAGGGATAACCTCCCACTCACCTCATGAAACTGTCTCTTCTCTCTGTGATTGCTGACAGAGGTTTTCCAAATACATGTTGGGGGAAGGGGGGTACATAGCATAACAGAGTGCTAAATGCACAATTACTGTAAGTCAGGATGGTGTTAAACAAGGCCTCTGACTAAATAGCTGTGTGGGCAGCCATCACACCTTTCATTCTGAAACAACCACCCTCCACGGGTTTCTTTTTCTTTACAGTCGAAGTTGCAATGGCCATGACTGGAAATGAGCGACTGCAGCTGAACTTTTTGAGGCAACTAAGTTACAATGATTCAAAGACCTTTTGGAAAGGGTTTTCTGAAAGACGTTGAGTCTGCATGAGCAAAAATCAGGATTTGAATCTGCAAGCTTTGCCTAAATCAAACATTCAGCAACCTTTAACAACACTCATGATAACTATCTTCCTTCCCAGCAAAATGCTCCCAAGAGGACGGCTGAGAGGGAGATGTGGGGGAAACAAAGCCCACCTATTTTCTGTGACTCTTACTATTTTTTTGTTAAGCCTTAACTGTTGCTGTGCCTGGCCTGTTTTTATGACTGGTGTCTGCAAATGTTCACAGGGTTGAGTTTTACTGGCAGACATGCTAGCAGGAAGCAGGACATGGGGGAGAGTGGCAGATGTGGCTTTCCAGAACCAAAGGTTTCATTTGCATCCTCTGGCCTGCATGCCAGAGCAGCATGTGAGCACACATAGGCAGAGAGCAGCTAGACAGCACAGTTCATATTTCCAGGGCTTGGAAGTTGCTCATCAGTGTAAAATAGTCCTCCTTTCAAATAAAATTTCTTTAAAAGTTCCTGAACCTAAGCAAAATGTATCATAATAATTCACTGTGTCATTATTCACTCAGCTCAGTTTCTGTGGGTGTGCTCCCATCAACATTTTGAAAGCTCAAAATAATGGAGCCTACCTATGCACACAGGGTGAGCCTACAATTCATGAAACACAGTTTTGAATTCAGAAACGAGTGTGGCTTTAAAAACTGCTTTCTAGCCTTTCTCTGAAGCAGATTAGCATAAAATACCCCTATCTACCTACCTAACAAAGAGTTTTTTGACACTAGATTTGACAGAGTTTAAAAATCAGCTTTATTGTTGGCTACTGCCCAAGGCAGCAGCAGGACTCTACAACCAGTACAGTTCCTCTCTAGATCAAAATTTCAGCTTCATGTGTGCACACATAATGGATCTTTTAAGTATGAAGTTCTTGCTGGTTTCAGTCCAGAAAAGATACAGTTACAGATTCCTGACAGTAAAAGTATGGTTTCCAAGGAATTTCACAGAATCATAGCATAAACTGAGTGGAAAGGGGCCCTCAAAGGTCATGGAGTTTGACTCCTGGCTGTGCACTACACTGTGCCCAAGTCACACCATGTGCATTGTCCAAACGCTTGAGCTCTGTCAGGCTTGGTGCTGTGACCACTTCCCTGGGGAGCCTGTTCCCGTGCCCAACCATCCTCTGGGGAACGAACCTCTTCCTGATATCCAGCCCAACCCTCCCCTGACACCACCTCAGGCCATTCCCTGGGGTCCTGTCACTGGGCACACAGAGAAAAGATCAGTGCCTGCCCCTCCTCTTCCCCTCTCAAGGAAGTTGTAACTGCAATGAGGTCTGTCCACAGTCTCCTCTAGGCTGAATAGACTTCAGCCATTTCACATATGGCTTCCCCTCAAGGCCCTTCATCATCTTGGTTGCCCTCCTATGGACATTCTCTAATAGTTTAATATCCTTTTTATATTGTGGCACCCAAAACCGGCCCCAGCACTTCAGGTGAGATTGCCCCAGCACAGAGCAGAGCAGGACAATCCCCTCCCTTGCCCGGCTGGTGATGCTGTGCCTGATGCCTCTCAGGACACCGCTGTCCCTCCTGGCTGCCAGGGCACTGGTGGCTCATATTCCACTTGTCATCAGCCAGGACCCCCAGGTCCCTTTCCATGGCACTGCTTTCCAGCATCACATTCCCCAGGCTGCACATCCAGGGCTGTCCCATCCCAGGTGCACAATCCAACACTTTCTCTTGTTGAACTTCACATGGTTGGTGGTTGCCCAGTCCTCTAATTTGTTGATGTCTCTCTGAAGGGCCTCTCCCAGTCCGAGGGAGTCAACAGCTCCTCATTCTTTGATTTCTATTACCAGGTGTCACTAAGTACCACACATTATCAGAGCCCCCACTGACGTTAAGAATAGATTTAGCACTCGACAAATGCCATGGAATATTTTGGGTACTGAAAGTATGTCATCAGACCAGTGAGCTTATAACTTGTCATTCTTCACAGCATGCATCTTGCCTCTGGGCTGATTTGAAAGAGCCAAAAGCAAAACCCAGTAAGGCCACAATGTCTCAAGGAGAGAAACAGTAGAAATGTTGTAGGAAATCTCGACCTGAAAGGATTCCTTCTCAATTTTCAAAGCAAAAGAACATGCCAATAAACTTGCCAAACCAAAACCAGTGCATACATTTCATTGGGTAAATACCTTTATCACCACTCCAGTAGATCTTGTTGACCTGGGTCAAATATGAACAGACAAAGTCCAGATGGGAGAGGGTTTAGCCCCTTCAACAATTCACATTGACTCAGAGGAAGTCTGATACATCATTAAAAATCCTAAAGCCAGTATTTATCTCCAAGGCACAACATATAGAGTCCTCACAACCTAAAAAAAGAACATGTTGTCTCTCCTTTCCTTTTAAGTTATTTGATTCCCAAGGAGCTCACTGGATAGCATATAACAGCTAGTACAAAAAGGGCATTTATTATGAAAACGTTTAATGAGAGGAAATAAGATGATATCTCTATGCAACTTAAGGATCTTGGACATATAGTATGACAAGCAAGAAGCATGGATGGCAGGCAGAACTCTACACATCCTTCTCAAAAATATTAAAATCCAGCTTCTTCCCTGATAGCCATCAATGATCAAAAGGCACAAACAATCAGGCTTTCTATGCTAATGATTGCACTGAAATACTTCCTTAAGTAGTTTAACCAATTAGAAGGAGCACCAGCCATTAAAAGGAATCTTAATGATGGATTAGTTATTCAGAATCCTTTAAAAGAAAACAATGTAGTTTTTTAATCTCATGTGTCCCTCATTTTTTCTTGATTTTGGCTGTTTTCATTTTTTAAAAATAATAAACCCACCCCCAAACCTTCACAAAGTCTTAGACAGTATGAAGCCTCCTTGCCTTTATTTTCATCAGTTTCATTTGTGAATCACTGGAAGTTAATATATTTGTGATTCACACATGAAAAAGACTCAAAAGTTTAGGTAAGCCAAGTCTCTCCTATGTGGACTCTAAGGCAAAGGATTTCTAATTGCTATGAACTGGCTAGGACAGTGAAAAAAACTCTTAAAATGAAATTGCATTTCTTTAATTACATTTAATGAAGAAACAATATCAGGGTTAAAGTCTGTTTGAAATAACACAAAAAATCTTCCAATGAAAAGTTACTGTGTGTTATTCAGATGGGAGTGGAGAAACAGCAGTAGTTTATGGCTAAGGAATACATTACCTGCGACGTAATTCATAGAAAAAGTATTCTTAGCTAAACATGTCCTCCAGTACTGTTTAGATTAACAACTGGCAAAATTTGGCCATTATACATTATGTTCACAGAAAGTCACACTGGGCTGTTAACTCTGCATGGGCTGTATGGTAAGCCATCAATGCTACAGTACGGGACAACTTATTGAGTAACACCATGGTCAAGTCAGAATTAGCAGGAGCATCACACACATTATTGTTAGCAGAAGCAATGTGGACTGTTTAGAGGGTGTGCAATTCCTCTGCCAGCTTGTTTACCTCTAGAGTTAAGCAAAACCACTTTAACTTCATCTTTGTTTCTCATTTATATGCGTATGATTTTCTTTTTTATGAAAAAAATCTCAAGGCAAAAACAAAACAAAACAAAACAAAAAAAAAAAAACAAACAAAAAAAAAAAAAAACAAAAAAAACAAAAAAACAAAAAAAAAAACATAATCAAAAAAAAAGAACCCCAAAAAACCCAAACAGATTTGGCCAGGGATTTTGTTTAGTTTTTTCTGGAGGGCTTCCTGGCAGCTTTCTTCTGTGTCCAAATTCACAGTTGCACCTGCAGCCGACAGCCTGAGCTCACCTTCTCTGCAGAGCACAGGTGAAGCACCTCATACACAACTCCTCGGGAGCAGGTGGGACATATCATTCAAACCCAGCTTAAAAAACTGCCAGTGAAGTCCTGCATGATAGCTACAGAGCAGGTGACTGGGTCCCAAATCTCCCAAAGCAATGTTGCTTCCCAAGGGGAATTCAATTCTTGCTCAGCCAGGCTGCAAGGTGTGTTTTGAAGGAAGGCATGCTAAGTACATGTGAGGCCACACTCAGTGTTAATTCCTACCAGCTTCAGACTTCTCATGGCCTTGATATTAACCTGAGAACACTCAGCTGAAAGGCAGTGTCCTGCTAGTATGCCTGTTCAAGATCTGGGGAGAGAAGGAAATCATGGAACTTTTTATTAGCAAGTTTTTCTTTGGTTGGGAAGAAAATGAGGTATTTTGAAGCTGAAACTTCTGGGGGGTTACATACCACTCTCATAATGCTAATGGCCATGTAGCAACACAAGCATGAGTACTCCTGCCTTTAAAGGGGCTTGGTTTTGTCTCAGAGCAGAACAGGAATGTTTAGGAAAACACAGAAGCTGAGCAGGTTGGAAAAGTATTTCCCACACAGCTCTAGTTATGGGACGCCTCTAATGGTATCTAATATTTCAAACAATTTTGGTTTCAATTAAAATAATAGATGGGAAAATAAAAAAGAAGGGGATGGAAGGCGGGTAATTTTTTCCTATCCTGCAGGAAAATTCCAATTACTTAAATTATTCTTTTGCAGAGAAATAAAACAATTGCTGCAAAGGGAAACATGAAAATGTCATCCAATCTGCTTCTGAAATGCAGTTTATGCAATGAAGCAACATTTGTGTGGATTCCACTAATTCACTCCATTTTAGAACATCAGCCAGGCACCAGTTTCAGTGTCACTTGAAAACTATTATGATTGGTGGCAGTCAGGGTCCTGCTTCACCCCCTTAGGGTCTACCTCCACCCCATTTCCCAGAAGCACCTAGATGTTTTAGGGACACAAACCAGTGAAGTTTTAGGAATGACCCTTCAGGAGGCAACATAAGCATTTCAGTCCATTACCCAGGGGCACTTTAGGCACACAGGTTCCCTTGATGCCCCAAGAGAATGTAGGAGCTCCTCTGGAAATCTAAGCCCCAGTGTCGAAGACTTACAGTTGTAAAACACAAGTTACCTAGAGTACTTATTGCTAAAGATACAGTGCAGCTTTTTAAAGATGGGCATTAATATGATCCATACAATCATACAAACAGAGTTTGGGTTGGAAAGGACCTTAAAGACCATCCAGATCCAATCCCCCTCCTATGGGCAGGCACACCTTCCTCTAGACCAGGTTTCTCAAAACCCCATCCAGCTTGACTTTGAACACTTGCAGGGATGAGGCATCCACAGCTTCTCTGGGAGGCCTGTTCCAGCGCCTCATCACCCCCACAATAAAGAACTTTTTCCAGCTATTCAGCCAGATATTGGTTATCATAGTACAGCAGCATTTAACACCAAAGCACTGAATTACTGTTCTCCAAAGTTCTTAGGTCATTCCAAACCAGACAGTCAGTTGGGGGCATTAGTTATATCTGAAAAACATGGTCTAAATGTGATCCCTGACTTCCTACAGGATCTGGCAGGTATTACTTTGGGATTCTCTAGATGGTTTTGCAAATGTTACTCAAGATCTAGTCCATTGTCTTCCATAAAAACACACAATAAAAGTATTTTCAGAGAGATGATTCACTTTCCCCTTGTTTTTAGCAGGAATTCTGCTTGAAGCTGACAGGAAAAGTGCTAGGAACTCATACATAGCAGTCAAGATTTTTATTCCAGAATGTGTGAGTACTGTCTCAAAAAGACAGCAAATGAAACCAAAGCCAATAAAATAGGTACTGCAATTAACACCTTTCGAAACATTGCCATCTTATCTCATTATTGGGTACTTGTTCTATCATAGACACTACTTTCTGGAAACTATAATAAGAAAAGCTCCAAGGAGAAAATGGGCTCAAAGAGCTGTGAAAAGCCTTGTAAGCACTCATGTTTCAGAAAAATAATCTAGTTTTCACTAAACCAGTATCTATACATAAGCAAATATGTTTCCCAGACTACACCTATAAGCACAGGCATTAATTTTGTTAGTTTCACTAGGCTTTGTCCTCTCTTCATGTGAAGCAGCACGTTTGCAGTGACAATCCCGTGCCACTAAGTGAATCTCACATTTACACTAAGTGCTCAAGTGCTTTTCAAGTCTTGACTCTGCTTTATCTGCTTCTGTCATAAGTCTGCCTGGCAAAAAACCCACATGCAGCTGAGGCAGGGGCATGTTCACTTTCAGAAGTCAGTGAAAGAAAGGGGGTGTAGAAGAGAAACTCATTGCTCAAGAAAATAGTTTTCAGTCAGACTTCAGTACAGCCTAATTCCTGTCTGCATCAGCCCAGTTAAAGCTGCCTGTGCTTAGGGGCTATTGGCAGTCTGCTCTGGGTTCCTTCACTGCACTGCTAATCTCCACTAATACTCTCCCATGCTTCATTTAATTTCACTCTCAGGGCTCTTTTTCAAATTCTTCCTCAAATCTTAAACCAATGCCCTCATTGTTTAGGATTCCTTTACCCTGACAAGTCTGACCTCAGATATCCTTTCGTCTTTCCTGCTCTGTAACTCAGGCAGTCCACTTACTCATTCATATGGTAACCTCACATAATGGTCTCCACATTAATTAAGTAATTTTGGTTCTTTAAGGTACTACAGAGGGGTTTTCAGTGCCTTTCAGGCCAATTGAACTATTTTTTTTGTTGAACAGACTGGAGAGTACATGGAAGAAGAGCCAAGGAGAACATGTTCGCTCTCCCTCTGGGCCATTCCTTTCATGCTGCTTCAGGGTTAGGCCAAAACAACATCAGCAAGTCTAATTTGCCTCAGCAGCGGATGGGAAATGACTAAAAACCCTGCAGATTAATTTGTGTCAGATGTATGCTTTCAAGCAAGTGAGAGCAAGAGAGAATGTGAGAGCATTTACAGAAAAACATGCTCTTTCTCTGAGATTTAGAAGGGCCCTCTTGTTTCAGATCTCTTGGGAGCTGGGTGGCCCCAAGCAAATGAAAAGTCCTACCTTTGCTTTATGTTCTCCTTTTGTATTTGATGCTTTTCAGTAATCAGACAATTCAGAAAAAATGAGAGGGACACAAAGAAGCAAAACTGCACAATGCATGATTGGTTTTGCAGTATCTGCTGATTCTTCTAGCAAGGATAATTTTGCACCGTACAGGTGAGATGGTCAGAAAAAAAAGAGGCCTGGGAATTTTTTTTGAAGGGTGAGGGTTATGTCCCACGTCACTCCAGAAAAACAAAACGTGGTGGAAACCTCACGTCACTCTGGAAAATAGTAATGATCAGTGTTACATAATCAATAACCTAATAGGACTGAAACTGCAGATCAATACATGATCCTGACCAGGAAGCACAGGTCCAAACCAGTTTTTCTGTTGAAACAGTAGACCTCAAGTTGCTCTCTGATTGCCAGATGTGATCACCCTGCTGTGATATTCTTACAGGATGAGTCCTGGAGTGGCCATGAAAATCCAGCAACTGTAATAGTTATTTTGGTTCTACTCGGTGTGACTTAGTTGGGAATAAATTTTCTGTATATGACTAACACATGAGCTGAAAAACACCAGGACTGGCAGTGGTTAGGCTTCTTACTGGTATTCCCAGCAAGGCCAAGAACATTCATCTCTGTGTCCAATCTCTCTGGTTAATGGCGTTGCGACACTGGAGATGAGTCACGCGTGTGCTATCGCTGTGCAGTAACATTTCTGTTGCTAAATTAAATAGATTTAATTTTGTACATTCTTGGAACTCATATCCAGTCTGATCTGCTCACCACATCTAAAAGGATTTGTTTACTTTTTAGGCAACCTTTGTGTTTAGATCTCAGATGACTGCCTCAAAAATTCTAGGGAAGCTCAAAGTAAGTCTCATAAAGAAGTGCAACATGAGCATGGACATTTCTCATTTCTGGTGAGAGACAGTTCTGCTTCAAAAACTCCAAGCCTTCCTCTTCATTCGCATTGTTCCTAATCCTTGTTTTATCATTATTATGAGACAAAAAAAAAATAACACCGAAAATCCTACCCAAAGTCTGAACCCCAATCTGATTTGGCAGCACAAATATAACCACAGAAAAATCTTCCAAGAGAGCCAAAAAGACAAAAAGCCCCAATCTAAAAAGAAAGCAAAGAGGTTTTGTGAAATTAGACCTTAAATTTCAGTTTCAGAACAGACTAGCACTTAGGAGCCTGTCACAACTTTCAACAAGAGTCAGATATAGTTAATACAACATTTAATATTGGTGCAGTTATACTGGTACTCTTAGCAGTATCACCAATTTCAATCTAGAAAGGAAATAGCAGTACAGGGAAGAAACAACATAGGATGCCTTTATATCTATTATTGTTGTTGTACTGGGATGTTTTTCAATAAAAACACATACCAGTAACCTAAATGGTTGTACTAGTGCCAGATCTGTATGAGACCAAGAGTCTCAGAAGATTTAGATGTCTGTATCACACTAGTTTCACTAGTGTTTTGGCAGGTAATAGCATTTCCAGGCCCACATAAGCACCAGATCACATCTGAGAAAGAGAGAAAGTCTTTAGTTACTTGACCATGTTGAATATATTCTTTTTAGAGTTGCTGAAATGTATAAGAATTGGAAAGTTAAAAAAATAAAGCGCTCCTCTTCAAAGGAACAAAATCAAACACAGCTATTCAGAAGAAACAGTAACCAAAGGAAAGAGAAATCTGTATTAGTGATGATTATATTGGCAAGTCTTCTCTGTCTGTAAGGCATACTTGTGGAAAATGGTAACTACAGCTTTAGCAATTCATGTAATGCTGTCTGAATATTTTTTATCTGAGACAAAACTATGCTGTTATCTTCAGGTATACAGGGAAAAAAAACAAGTTCTGGTGCAGATTAATTCAATAATATCTAGATTCCTAATTCCCTGATTTAGGTCCCAGGAGAAGCTTAGAAACTTTCAGTGGAAAGAGAAAGAGGAATTTCCTTATTTTATCTGATCCATAGGAAAACCTCAAGTTAATTGAGGTAGTCTATCAGTTTTAGGGTGCCTAGTGCTAGAAAGAAAAAAAGGCAACCCAAGCCTGCAGATAACCTCAATGACTGACCTCACTCTCCAGCCCTAAGTTTATTCACCACACGTTCATTTCAATGCTGGTTCCAGCTCAGAAGAGCAGCTCAGGCACATAGCCAGGGTTTTGCAGGGCAAGCCTGCTCAGTCCTTGCTTGGAGCAGCTTCAGGAGCCAGGAACCACACCCTTGCTTCCTGTCAGAGCAGAACAAGCCTGGAAGTCACAAAACCTATCTACTGGTTACGCTGCCAGAAATGTGCATGTGTGCACCCAGTCCAGTACTAAATCATCTTCCTGGCACCAAAGCCTCAATCATCTATCCCAGGCTGAACCACACTATGGGACTGACAGCCCTCCTGAGATATACACAAGGTCTGAGGAAACACCATCAACCTTTTCCTCATCTCACCCAAGATGCTCTTCTGTTCAGATAAGGACTGTGACTATTGCTCATCCTGGGCTGGGGGAGCAGTCTCAGTGAGGACTTTGGAATATTTGATCCTCCAAGACTAGCAGGATTCATGAGATCTGAACCTCACACCACATAAAAGCTCAGCGAGTCTTTCCTAATCTGTGCCCCATCTAAGCTCAAACTTGCAATTCCTGGACAGTACCAAAAAAACTTTTCTGCAATATTTCTGAGAGCAGAGCTCATAGTGCTGGGCTGAAGAGCCACAAGGACTGCAGGGTCTTTGTGTATGGCAAGAAAATTGTACATGGGGAAGGCAATCTGAACGACGGTTTGCAGCTCTCTCAACCTTCCTCCTGCCAGGAAGCCCCTCAGCCCCACCAAAAGTCCTTATCTGTTGCCAAAGATTTACTACCACTGTCAAAAAGACTTCCAGTATTCTCCTGACTTAGGCATCTGAAAGGTAGTAGAATCTCAGCTAATTACTCATCATTACTATCACTATGATATCTGCATTATATTTTTAATAACACAAGAACATTGAAATATTTATGAAGGCTACAGATAACTTGAAATCTGATATCCCTGAACAGCTGCTTGTAAATATTTCCTCATATTATTCCACACTTATTTTTCCGTTGAAATAAGCACTTAAACACTATTGTTTCCTTACATACCGATGCACATTTCTGACATGAATAAACACAAAGAGAAAAGTAATGAATTTCTTATCAGGAAGGTACATTTGTTCTGCATTTTGAAGAACATCTGTAGAAGTCTGAAGGGCAGAAATCGTATCCCTGAAAGATGGCTAATTCTTAGAAAAAGAAACAACCACTCAAATGTATTTAAGAGGGCTAGGAGAGTTAATTTTTGCTGTAAGCCTCAAAGATTTCATTTTCAGAGAACTCAGCTAAGGATTCTGCATTCTTAACAATTCTGAATAATCAGGCCCAATTGTCTGAAAAAGGTGATTATAAAAAAATAGACAGACCCTAAATTTTACCCAAGTGCTTTACCTGAATGCCTGATATTTCTGTCTGCTTGTTTTTAATTTTAGATTCAGTCCACTGTTCACATTTCTAGACATTAGCAGACATTTGATTGTTATTTGTCCCTTATGTTCAAACTTTTAGGTCCTAGGCCAAGCTGTGGCCTCAGCTGTGTGAATGTAAACCAAGCAACTCTATTCACTTGAGTGAATTTTCATTAGCAAAGTCACAAGCAAGGCTTGGCTCTCACACCTGATGTGCTTTACTACTTCAATAATCTCACATTGGGATCTCAGAAACAGAAATACTCAAGTGGTCATAACACTGGGCTAAAAATGTGTCTAAGTCTATGCCAGCTCAGGCTGTTACTGAAGCACCATTTAAGAATAGTTTGGCAAAAAAAAAAAGGGCTAAATTCTTTGACCCAAGGTTCTAAATTTACCATTTGACTATATATTTTTCTTTAAATATGCCGTGACTCAGACATGCATTCACTGCGATTTGTGTACACAGGTTTCATACACTCAGCCCTGTTTGCTTTCTGTGTAAAACAGAAAAGTTCACTGTATCTGAAACAAACCTGAACTTACACCTAGACTAATAAGTAACGTGAATGCAAACAAATCAAGCCATCTTGCCCAAAAGTTAACATGAACCAGTTGATTTTCCTCACCAAACCCCTGCAAATGAGCTAAGTGTAAGAAGGAGAGCATCTACTTTGGGGGAGAAAAAGAGGAGCTTTTAGTCTGAGAAATGCAATCTCACACAAGAGCTGCTCTGCCTGACCAGGCCATTCCACTTCTCCCCCGCCAAGGTTCGCATGCTCCAGCAAACTCTGAGTCCCTTCTCCCAGATCTTGGAAGGAGGGGAGAAGTTTTCTATAGGGAGAAAGACTTTATAGCTCACCAGCTGTGCGAACAAACTCAGACATATTTGGCTTCTGTGAACTTGGCTAAATCAATGAAACATCATAGCTCAAACTTGATGCTTTATTTCCTGTAGTCTGAGGTTCTGCTTGCTATAAACGTGATCTGGAACAGCACGTGTGAGACTGTAAAGCAAAAAAGAAATGAAAACAAAATGTGATTTTACATGAGATCAATTCCATGCTGACGTGATAATACGTTCAAAATTCTCATTTCTGTAGAAAGCTGACCACAGGCACTTCATCAATCAGTATTTCGATTTGTAATGTGTTCCGTATGGTTCTCTGTCATTACTTAATGGGGAACATCCCCTCTGAAAACATCTGACTCTGAGCTCTGCATCGAGAGAGCTGCTCGTGTTTCAACCACGTTTCTCAGAAACTGAACACTCAGCAACATATTCATTTTTTAGTGACAGCCACCACTAATGAGAAACAGCCATGGGTTCATTGAATCTTTTACAAGCCAAAGAAATTTCTATTAGCAACAACAACAACAAAAATTTCAGATTCATTTACACAGCAACTGAATCTCTAGAATCTCCAAAATCTCAATTTTTAACACCCTAAAGCTCATACTGAGTTGGTGCTTGTGTTTCTCTATTTTTTATTTTATATTTTCTCTCTCTAGGTTTGGGTATTTTTCAGGGGGTGGGTTGGTTTAGGATTTTTTGGGTTTTTTGGTAGGTTTTATTGTTGTTGTTTCAATTTCCAGTTAGGCCAGTTGTTCTCACATGTGTTCTGCATATCAGGAACAGGAAGCTGGGGCATGAATTGGAGGGTTTATCACAAGCTGAGAAATTATGGGAAAAAAATAACTCTGCCAGAAGTAAAAAACTCATACAGCACTCAGTGATTGCATTAGGTTAGAAAGACCTAAAGAAAGTAACTAGAAAACCTACGGCATTTTGTTAGAGAGATAAATTATTTTCCTGCATCAGTTTTCTTTGCTCAGAACATGAGGGAATTACTAATCTCAAAACATCTTGGGTTTCATTGCTTTGTTTTAGGTTTGGAATTTTTTTGGGAGTTGGCTTTTTGGGGGTGGGGAGGCGTTTGTTTGGTTTTTTAATAAAGAGGAGCAGCTGTGCAAAATTTGACTTGCCAATATATGAGACTTTTAAAAAATTATTGGACCCACAATGCAAGTTGTGAGGAAACTTAAATTTCAGACTACATGAAAACAGAATCTTCTGTTTCAGAAGATTGGAGGGAACAGTTGTACCTTTATTTAGAAGTGTCTCCACTGGTTGTTCAAGGCATTACTTTGATATAGTCACTAAAAGCAAAATTAAAAGCAAATTAATAAAATGACTGGATGTTCAGGATGCCACAGAGTCAAATCAGCAGAGTTTCTACAGAGAAAACTGTCTCACTAATCTAAGACTTGTTTAAATCTACCAACAAGACATTGACAAAGGATAGTTTACTTCCATGGTGAACCTGACAGACACAAAGCAGGATACCAGGAAAGACACAGCTATGGTAAGAATAAGATTACCAACTCTCCCATATCATGGGCCAGATTGTCCCTTACTCCCAGGGACTTCAGCAGGATTTGTTCCAAGAGCAAATGCTTAGAAATGGAAGGAAGGGTTTTACAACTGCCTAAATTTATGTTAAGATCTTCTTCAAGGCAGCGTATAAAAAATTTCTTAAAAAAAAATTAAAATAGTATTATAATTAATAGTATTTTGAAAGCTAATCAGGTCAAAGTCGGATATGAAAAGTCAACTCATATATTGAGTTCAAAGTATGATTAATTAAAATTTTACATTTTTTGAAACATACTTCAAAGGAATGCATTATGTTTCATCACACTAAGAAAGTTTACATTTACCACCTAAAGTCACTGCTTTTAAAGCAATGGTCCCTCCTGAACCTCAGTTCAACTCCAATGGCAATATTTTCATCTTCACTATAGAAACCAATAATGTTCCTGGTTTTTTCATAAATAAAGAAATAAATGAAATCCCAACCTCACAAGTGACACCAAAGCCCCCTAACTATTTTTAGATTACTTACCAGATTCAATTGGAAGAGTCAAGAATTCTATCTGTCAAGGTAGCAACCACCAAAATAAAAAAACTCATAGAAAAAACATGGTGTGAGCAGCTGAGTCTCTGAAAAAATATATCTAAGTAAGGACTTTTATAAAGGATCAGAATGTTTCGAGCACTTGGAAATATAACAGAGAACAATGCTAGAAAATAGAAATCAAAACTTTTGCTAGGTAAAGAAAAACATTTGAGACAAAATATGAGGAAAATACTAAAGCTAGAAATTAAAAGAAAGCAATTCAGAGAAAGACATTAAACAGAGATCAAAGCATCTGTATGAGCATTTGCAGGTTTACATAAAGGACGTTTAGTGATCTTCAAGACATAAGCAATATCATTTTACAGAAGAAAAAATGGTAGACAGTGAAAAACAAAACAAAAAAAATTACAGGTTTGTTGATAGATTTCTGGAAGCAAAGCCAAGGAAAAGGGAATACAATGTTGTAATGTATAAGCAAAGCATGCAGGACCCTAAACCAGAACACCAAGTCCAGGCATCAACGCAGCCTTAGAAAATAGAGAGCAAAATCTCAGGCCACATGTTAAGTATCAAGCTAATCCAGATAACCAGCTTGCAGGTGCAAAAAAATAAGGTTAAAATTAGGTTTTCTCAAAACAAGCAGCTGATTGGAAGCACACCTGAAGTTGACTTTTGGTGTGTGCCTCACCACCTTGCTGATCACTCAGATTATTCTCTTGACCTTTCAGTTGCCTTCATTCAGAAAGTTCATGTGTGTTGAACTGGGTCTCTTGTTTCATTTCATCTCTTGGCTGTCACAGAATGAGTTTTCCACCTGGTAAATAGCTTGTAGGCTTTATGCATCCCTTGTTCCTGTGGGGTGTTTCAGTGTGTTTCCCAAAGATGTCCTCAGAGGTAAACTTCAACAACTGCTTGTGTTCAGGAGTATTTTCTTCTAAGCACTCACATGTTCGCCTCTGAAAAACAGATTATGCCAAATTTGATGCTGGCTAAATTTAGAACTGAAAATTTCAGAGATGTTCCATTTTTTTTTTTTTTTAATAGATTAAAGCTGTCAGGGATGCACTCAGCACATTTTAGCTATTTAGGACCCAAAAAACTGCAGCAGTGGTAGTAAAAGGTCTGTTGCTGCCAATGTCCTACCTGATCTGGTGCAAACAGAAAAATTATCCTTATCTCCTGCAGTGATAGGGGGCAAGGTAGAAGTGTTGGGCCATGCATATGCTTAGTCTGTCAGAGCGGAATTATTCAATGTTTAGTATACAAAAAGGTAAAAGTGAGGTGAACCATGAATTATTTTAATCACAATAGTAAATGTTTAGCTAGCTTGCTCAGATAGAATCCTGTTCTGATTTCTTTAGAGAAAAGTAGAAAAACTATATATACGTATCTAAGTAGTTCTAAATAACGGCAGTAAATGGTGATCCCTTGGTACCAGAAAATCAGCAAAACATGTTATTTTGCTTTTCTTTGGATTATTGCATTCATATTAAATGTCATAATACTGCCATCCTCATAGGAAGTGAACTAGTTGAGAGAGCCAAACTCTGGCCAGTTGCTTGTGGGCATGATTTCAGGAAACTGAACTTTGGATACTCTACTGTCCAAAACTGTCTTCCAGATTTTAGGTAGAAGGTACAGTTCAGGACTTTATTTCCTGCAAGGAAAGATAAAAATCTGATGTTGGGGTAGGTAGGCACACTAATCCAACCAAAATGAATGGGAACAGCATCAGGCTTGAATTTGGAAAAATGGATTTCAGTTGTTTTTCTTTAAAGGAGTTCAAGGCTTCTTACCAGGAAGAGAAGAAGAGCTTGCAAGGATCCATTTGCAATGTAATGTTGAACTGAATGGAAGCTCATCTTGCTCCTTCTGGACATAATCATGTTCCAGAAAAACACTTGGGACCTTACTGACAAACAAGAGATAAATGAGTAGAAAGGTAGTCTTTACAGTGCCTTCAGCAAGCAGTTCTCCTGTTCTGTTTCAGTAGTTCACACCTCCCACTCAAGCCTGGCCGGGGAGGAGACACAGTGTCTGCCTATCATATTTCATTTGCCAGGTACCTGCAGAGCACTAGCCTTGGGCTCCCGCTGCTACCACAGGCTTCCCATTGCTGGTAATTAATTATTTATAACTAACAAGCACTGTCCCTATGTTCCCATTACTTATTAGGTTTATTGTTGTGACTACATTGATGCAGAAGGCTAAATCCCAGCTTCCAAGTTGGTTTTTATTCATACAGAATTATTTTTAGTAGGTAAAACCTGACTTTGGCACGACTATTTGGTCAGCATTGCTCTTCTGTTTCCAGAGCTATGTGGCTACACCATTCCATGCCATCCACCACCATCCATCCATCCATAAACTTACCCAGTAATTTAAGCAAGGACAGATGAGCTGCCACTCTCTTCCTTCAATCTGAGGGTAGAGAAAGTAATTTCTAATCATGTTATTGTTTTGGTTTGGTTTTTTTCACTCAAGAGTGAAGGAGAGGGTGACTCACATTCTGTTTGCAGTTCAGCAGCTGCCTCCTACTGTCCCCCTGAATCATCAGTTTGGTTGCAGCATTTCTGCCTTGGTCTTGATCGTTTGCAGAAAGGGCCTGATTAACCAGCCCTTGGTTTCATAGCCTTATAAAACATTCTTGCACAATTGGGCCAGCCAGCTTTTGTTAAGAAGGGATGCAGTGAAATCTGAGAATTGGATTGCGAGGGGAATTTGCAGTGTCAAAAGGAATTTAATCATAATTATTCTTTTCATTCCATTTGGCGCTGATTTAAGCACTTGCTTTGATATGACGTTAGTATAGGAAAGAGGAATGATCATTTTTAAAGGGATCTTTCTGCAGCCATAGCTGAATATTTTAATTAACTGCATCGATGACATGTCAGCCTCTTTGGTGAACTTCCACTTAGTGTAGAATATCCTCTTAGTTCTTAAAGATCAGTATATATCTGTTGTGCTCAAGATTAATAAAAAGGTGGCATAAAAAGTAGATGTATAAACAAGGAAATTTTTAAAACTTTGAAATAAATTATTGAAAACTAACAAAAAATTGATACCAAATTTCAGGTATGGCCTCCTGTCACAGTCTTATTTTCCATGGTATCGCCAGCAAGGAATTCCTGTAAATGGTTGCTGATGACACAGATGAATCAGAACATCAGAAGGGCAGGTTAAGGTCCCACCTGTGGGATTACAGAATGTCATTTTGATCCTCTTTTCATTAAGTGTATTGACAAGAACCTCCTAGACACTTCTGAGTCCCATCACAAGCTAAACTTTGTGAATGTAGCTTAGAGTGCACAAAGTGATTCAGGGAGTTAGTAAAGACATCCTGATTTTCAATACATTAAATTCACTGTGGGGATCTGAGATTTATGCCCCATTATTAAGCCTGACCTTTAGCATGCCCTGATGTTCGGCATCCTTCAGTGACTTTGAGAGGGAATTTATGCCATGCTGTTTGCCACATGTGACTAACATAGCAATGGGTTGATTTTCAGTTCTTGTTATGCGCCCTCTCCTTAAAAAGTGCTCTACAACAACAGCTATTAGTGACAAAAATAATAATCACCACCCTAATTTATGATATTAGTTACAGGGAATTATAGGACATAATTTAATGTTGGCTCTGCCCATAAAAATTGTAATTGTCCCCCAAAATAAAAATTAATTTTATGTCTAAGGAAGACTGCTAAGTAACAATAAAAAATGCCATACTTATTAGGATTAGCCCACTTAAAGGGAATACATGAAGCTTCATAAATCTTATATTGCTTATGCAATATGCAAACACTAATTTTATATCAAATATGTGACTTGACATCAGCCTTTTCAGTGTGTCAAAATACGTGTCACTATTAAAGAGTAATTATTGAATACATTTCTCAAAATATGAGAAACAGAAAACCTGAACTTGGTAAAATACAGAAAAATGTCTTCTTGGCTTCCACTGTTCTACTGATTTAACATTAATTCCAAAATACATAAAAACTTACAGTTTATAAATATATCAGAATTATACATGTGTAGTAATGGCTATTTCTTATTTAATATTGTCCTTCCATAGGCAGTAAAAGCAGAAAAGTATACATATCTCTATTCCTGCTTATAGAGTTCAGCATAGGATAACCAAATCCTGATGAAAACCACTCTTGTGCTTGATCAACATGGCATATTTTAATATATAGGCAGCATGGTACCTCTGACATCTTTTAATCACACTGTTCTCTGTTTTCAAAATATTTAGGTATTTTTAAAATGTGTGGTGTCAGGTACTTTAGTTAGACTGATGTCACCTAATAAGCTTTATTGGAACTCAAAACATTGCTTTTTCATACATCTTTAATCATTCCCTGAGTACAACACACATATGAATCTTTTGCTACGATAAATAAAGGAAATAATTTTCCAACATGATGCATGTTTATTCAGGATTCACAGTCTCTTCCATTAATAACTGTGAGTATATTTCTCTGAGTTTGTGTTAGGGAAGTCAATGCCCCCAAATCAGCATTTTCCACAGCAGCCCCACGGATGGTGCTGAGCCAAAGGCACAGCTGTTTGAGCAGCTCTTTGTGCGGGTTACGAGGGAATGACCACAGAAAGCCTGTTTGTGCTTCTCGGGGGGAAGGGTTTCTGCACATGCGCTGAAATGGATTTTCTACTCATGTTGTACAATCTCCTTCCAAGTTTTGAATCTCCTGGCACATTTTTATACTTCCTGATGACCTCATCATCATCATATAAAACATGACTTGAAGAAAGAGAAAACAGGTGGGGGTTCAATTTTAGTGCTTCCCATTCTGCCCTCACTGCTCCTTCCCACCAGGCTGCCCTCCTTTCCCTCCTCCCTCCCCACTTCAGTTACCCAACAAAAACCAACAAGTGAAAAACTAACCAAGGAAATGTTTCACAAGAAAAAATTCCATGGCACCCTCTCCCTGACACACACACATACACACAAAACGCAGCTTTAGTAATAACCACAACCATCTAGTAAATCCAAAAAAGCCAACATAATGAACATACAAAAGTGTGAACTGCTAAACTGTGATATTCAGTTAGTTCTTGGCAGAACTGTTTTAAAATAAGTAGGGCTGACACTTGATTAGAAATAGACACTTNGGGAGAGAGGGAGGGAGGGAGGGGAAAGCCCTCTGCGAATATGATAAGGAAAGCTGGGATGAATTGTGGTCTCTGTTCTCTGTTATCCAAGGGTGGCTAGCTGCTGCTGCACTAAAGGCCTTTATTCCCTGCCTGTGGGAAAGTGGTGGGCGAAGGCTGCATTCTCAGTTACACTGCACATGCAGATTTTAATTAGCTGGATTAAAAACAAGACCGTATCATGTCCTTTAGCGGTATTCTATCTAGAAACAAAAGATTTTCTTTCCTGGCTTCTGCAAGCAGCACAGTACAGCATTAATAAAAAAAAGGTCATGGCAGTTCAAGATGAAAGGTCACACATGATAGAAACTCTATGTGAGGGGGACATCATGTTTATCTCTGTGATAAAGGAGCTCTGTCCAGGCAGGTCAGCATGCTGTGCCTCAGCAATAGGAAAATATAAACATATGGAGTGGATAGATGGTGGAATGGGGAGTTTGGAAAAGTGAATTCAGTTGTGGAAGTAGAGAAGGGGCGGTGGTGGGGAGGAGAGCAAATTGTTTGAGAGAGAATATAAGCTGAAAGGATCCAGCTTTAAAACAGCAAAAGAGGGTCAAAAAGAGCCTGAGATGAGGCCTGGGGTGAGGGCTGCAGAGCACAGCTCACAGCCTGTGCAGGGTGAATGGGCACTGAGCCAGCAGGCAGGGACTACCAGCACAGGCCACTGGGCTACGTCCTTGCACACCAAAGTCCACTTCAGCATAGCCAGAGCCTGCACCTTTCTTCCACAAAGAGAACACGAACTCATCCCTGGGTCAAGCTTCAAGCCCATAATTCCAAAGCCTCTCCAGACTGAGTCCTTGGGCAGAGACTGGGGTTTTTATGTTTTGTTTGGACCACCACAACTATTGTGTTGGGGGTTTGTATCTTAGGTTTTTGTCATTTTCTTTTCTTCTTCTTTAGTGGGGAGCCAGGCTTTCCCCCAGTGAAGGCCAAAGGAATCTGCATGTACTTCCAAAAAAGAGTTAGCAGCTCTCTAACCCACAGCCACCAAGGCTTTGCCCTGGAATCCACTGAGCTCTTTCAACACCACCGTTATCAGTAGGAGGGAGATGCAAGACCTCCTCAGTTTCTCACAAGATCAGACTGCACATTATGGGCTTGTAAACCTTAACTGATACACTGGTCTCAGTAGGTCTGAGTATAGACACTGCCATATGCAAGCATCCATGGGAGAATGCTTGAAGATTGAGGGGCAAGACAGAAAAGGGAAGGAAAAGGGAGGAAAAACTAGATAAGGTTAAATGTTTCTCCTCTGCTTTACCATACTTCCTGCTTTTCAATATCAAGCTCAGAGAAAAAATACCAATTTC
>VXBB01018016.1:453306-509960 GCA_013399915.1 Illadopsis cleaveri | reverse complement strand
TAAAAAAAAAAAAAAAAAAAAAAAAAAAAAAAAAGATGCTACTATGTAAAAAAAAGCAGCAAACTCTAAAAACATTCAGAGAGGGAGCAGTAGCTTTAGCCTTCTGTTTGTGCAATTCCAATAGGTGTATTTAAATGTAAATGCTACCCTTTCACCCTTGAGCCACCTATTCTTGCAGCCAGCAGAAAGAGAGCATTCATGGTATAATGTCTTTATGAGGACAGATCTTATACTTAATTTCTCATGTGAATCCAACTCTTTTATAACACATTTTTGTGAGATTAAAAGAACAATATTAGTCTAGTGGCTCAGCAGCCAGATCACTGCTCTGTCACATGGGAGACATGGGTTCAAAGGGATGGCAGGCAACTGTGCTGGGAAGTGCTTGATGGAAACAGCAGCTACGGAAAGATTCAGTCCTCCACTCTCACAGAATTGTTTAACTTCACATTATCTCCTCCCTCGGGCCAGACAGAGCCTCTCTCGCTCCAGCTCCTTACTGGAAACCATCCAGCTGCTGCTCCCTCACACGGAACTGTTGGAAGGGTTTGAGACCCCAGCCTTTTACACCATTTTGGTTAGCCTGCAGTTGCACAGTAGGGAGGATTTTTGAGAAGGAGAAGGAACTTTCTGAGGATGCATTTCCAGACTAAGTTGCTTTGCTTGCCTGTCGGAGTTATCCGTGCTCAGGGCAGAGCCTCACTGAACCTAGGGAGCCCTAACTGCTCTATATTAGCAGATTTATTTCTCGAGTGGGGAAAAGCCTCAGTCCATTTTGGCTAAGTTGAAAAAATAAGTTATTTAAGCACAGGCCAAGAAAACTGTGTCTTACCTTGTCCCTAGTAGATCAAAATAAGATTTTTTCTTTTTTTTCCTGATAATCTTTTTTTCGTCAGTCTGTAGCATGGTTACATGTGACAGACATCAGACTTTGGCTTCATGACACCTCTGTGCAAGAACAAATACATTTTGGAGCATGGCCCTAAGGCAGCTGCAAGACAGCTGTACTGTGCACCGGTGTATGCCCAGCCCTCCTGATTAGTAGAATTATTATTCTTTTTTGTGATGCTTCTCAGAGGACACAGCAATAAGGAGTCTTTGTGCAGAGTGATATTCAAATGCTTAACAATATGATATTTTTCTCCTTGGACCTTACAGCCCAAGCACAAGCCATGTTATTTTTTTTTCTTCAGCAGCTCTGTGACGCAAGACAGAGAGGTCTGTGTGTGCCGCAAGCACCAGCACCAATGTCAGGCATCCCGCTTACTTCCCTCACTTCCCCTTCCCTTGATACACAGCATATGTTTCATTGTGGCACCAAGCACAGGAAAACTGAGGGGAAATAGCCTATTATTTTAGGAGGTGCAAGACCAAGCACCTGGAACAGTGAAATACTTGGAAAGCTCTTCTGTAACTGTTTCAGGCTGTAATATATTAAACAATTAAGAGGTGTTGGTATTTCTCTGCTCAAGGGCATTTAAACAGGGAAGTTCCCATTAAAGGCACCAGAGCAGAATGTGTATGGTCATGCTCTTTAAAACAAAACCTACCTGTTTTTCGCTCCCCCCCTCCCCTTTCAGCAAGATGTCCAAATTTCAGCTGACTTGCTCTTTCAGCAGAGGAAATTAAGCCAGATTATTTTAGGCAGGGGAGTTTTGGAGGGTGGGGGGGCGGGGGGAAGGAAAAAAGCCCAAAGAATAGAATTAGTTACCTTGAAAGCTCCATTCAGGTAATTTAGAAAATTGTTTTGCTAAAAACCTTAATGCATTGCTTGTGTACCCAGGACTGTCAGCACTACAGGTTACCACAGGTTAGTCAGTAAATTGCTGATACCAACCACAACCAACTCTTAAGAAATCCTGTATCTCTTACGTCTTTGCTTCTGTTTTCCTGACAACAATACATGAGTCGCTATGCAACACCAAATTAGCATGAAAGAATAAGAACTTAATACTGACATTTCTTAGCCAAAAACACAGTCAAAATTAAGTACAGTTAATGAATGCTTAGTTAATTCTTAGAAAGCTCTTCTCCATGCCCTTTTTAGCACGCTGAACTGCAAGTTCTTTTAGACAGGTACACAGAAAGACATGCATACACCCACATACGTGCCCCACGCATAGGAAGCCTACATACACATATACACATTTAGATAAATTCCAAATAGACAAGCTCTAGGAAGCTTTGTAAGAGAAAGAAGAAAAAAATTACCTACTGGTCTCTATAACACCAAGAAGTCTCTGGAAAAACTTCAGAATTGCCTGTTCAAGTATTTTCTAAGATTATGTTAGCAATTATTTTCACCAAAATACTTTTCTGACCCAAAAAAAAGAAGATGACTTGATAGAACTTAAAAATTGTTAACAGTGGAAAATGCCTGCTTCAAGTTTCTTGTAAGAAAACAAATACAGGAATAGGCAACTTCTGTGCAGTTTTAGCTCCGAAGAAATTATGTCAGGCTTTTGCTTTAATCACTTATCTCAGGGCAGCTCATCTGATTAACAAGAGGAAAAAAAAAGTATTAAAACTTAGTGAGTTACTGGAATCTTCTGGAACTGAAAACTATACAGATGGCCTGCAACATATTTGTATAGAGGATGCTCAATTGTTGATGGGTTCCCAACTATTATAGTGGCATGGTAAGGAGGCAGATACTGGGCAGTGAGCACTGAGCAACTGCTGTCACTGAGCCTTCCCCTCTTGGCTGCATCCCCACTTGCCCAACGAGCAGTTTTGGTCTCCCAGAGCAGAGACAAAGGTTGCTTTGGAGAAGCCGGGAAGCCTAAGAACACCATGTAGATTTAGGGCTGGATAGGAGGTATTGTGCGCAGGCCATGCCCATTACTCATCCGCTGGCAACGGGCTCTCTTCCTTTTGTCTGGAAAGACGGTAAACTTTCAATGCCATCTGAAAACAGAAGGCCTTTCACTGAGTGCAAGAACTCTGCCATCTCAATCATGTGAAAATATTGTAAACACTTTCCCAGCCCCCATTCAGCTGTCCAAAAAGCAGAGTTAGAAAACACCAAACAAAACAGGAAGGAAAGAAAAGAATGTGCATTGCGCACTTTGGTTTAATTTATATTTTTTACTCTGAATAGGAATTTTGCTTGGAATTTTCCTTTTTTTCCCTTAATGTTAGTGAACAGGGTTAAGTAGCTATTATGGAGAAAAGGCAGTTAAAAGCCTATTCTATGTTTTATTTAGAGGAGAATAAAAAGGGTCCAGTGCCCAGCAGTTTCTCTCCAGCAGAGCAGCTCTCATATTTCCTTACAGCCCCTGCAAGAATAGATTTCAAATGTGCTATGGCACTTGAATTTCTCTTTCAGTACTTAGGTCGACCCACAAACATTTAAATATCACAAGTGTTGTATTACTGATATATCACAATGTGTACAGAGTGGGAAGGCGTTCACATTCACAAAGAAGAATATGTTCAGAAATTACCTGCATGTTGTATACATGTATATATGTTTACATGTATATAAAACATACAACATATGCAAAAGTATATGTGTCATTTGCACAAAATTCTTAAATTACTGGTTTGCCTGATGACACCTCTCATGTATGTTGTACTCTTGCACTATATCCTTAACTCTGCCCAGTTGTTTTCACAGATATTTTCAGCACATCAATTAGTTATGTGAAAGCAATGTAGTTCCTTGGTGCAAAAATGTTGTGTTCATTCCGCTGAAGCCAGGGACGACTTCAAATCTCGCAGTAACTTTGAACCATGGTAGCACATTAGCACGACAATTCTTCACTATTTGAAGTATGAAGTTATCCTTTAGATTGGTCAACTTAACACCAGAGAGGAGCAAAGAAAAACAGCTCTGCTGGTGGGAAACACACTTTGTTCCTTTTTGTTCAGTTTGGTCCTGAGCCAATTCTGAACAGAGTACAGGTAGGTAAGCCTGGATGTATTCCTGCTTCCTCAAAGGCAAACGCCCTGCTCCTAACCTAGGAAAGGGTCAGCTGTCATCTGTGACTTCCAGAGGAATATATCACTCCTATCTTATTTCTTATGACTATTCAACAAATAGTGCACACTGATGGAAATGAGTTCCCAACAAGACAGTGAGAATTGACAGCTGTAGGAGCACTTCATGTACAGGGGAGTCTCTTTTACCTGATTTCCCTTCACTCTCTGCAAAAGCAGACAGTTTGCATAAATAAGAAAAAAGACTTTCTCACTTAAATAGACTAATATGATATGTCTTACACACACACCATGAAAACAGAGGCTCATAGGTTAGAGAGTCAGGAAAAGTAGTTGCCAATAACTGAAGCATGGGTTGATAAACTGCCCAACATTATAAATTCTCAAATGCATTCCTTGGGACTGCCATGCACATGCTATCTCAATACTCCCCTCCTCCCTTCTGCATTTTATAAAAAGAAGTTGCAATAAATTAGAATTTTATGAGACTCCAAATAAAAACCTTCACTAAAATTGAAAACAAGACATGGATGTAGAAGCATATGGAAGGTTTATGAGAGCAGAGGGAAAAAAAAATTATCCCAAGGCAATAAAAAACCTGTCTGACTCTTTCTTGGTCTTCACAAACCAAGAATTACTAGAGACAGATGAAGAAGTTTTGAACAATGCAGCACTGGTACATCTTCCAGCAAAGAGACATTCTAGTTTTTATTTATTCTTCTGATGCAAGGCAGCCTGGTAAGAACTACTCTAAGGCACATTTTATGAATTTCTTTAAAAAATACTTCAAAGTTATATATGGAAATGAGATACCTTTCTGCTTTGATCCTTGGTATAAGGCTAACCAAGCAGAAGTGGCTTCCTGACCTTTCATACAGTTTTCTTGGGAACTCAACACTGCACCCTCTGAATTCTTGCACTAGCATTTAAAGTATTTTATGAAATAAAGGCAGTTTTGTTTAATTTATATTTTCATCTTTGTTCCAAACCTCAGAGTGATTAATTCTGGCCACTGTATATACAGTTTTACTCCTAATTCTTTTTTTTTTTTTTTCCCCACTACTCCTCGCATCCTCATTACTCCCTGCTTCCAGAATGGCGTGGGTTTGGGATTTTGTTTAGCTAAATGATAGAGCGGCTATTAAGAATTGTTTTGCTTTATTTTTAAATACAATACTCCACATTCCAGACATTTCTACCAAACACAGAGGTTTGAAAATGAAGAATTGTGCAAGTGATGAAATTTGGGTCTGGTTCTAAATTGACAAAAAATACTCTAAGAATTTTTAGATTTTTAGATTTTTCCTCTCTAAAAGGACTGAAACCTGGGGGCTAAGTTATAGGGATATGGTTTAGCATCTTATGTTAGAAGTGAAAATCCTGCAGTACATTTTGTTCCTTGAAAGTAAATGCAGGTTGTACTCAGTGCCCAAATAAAGCCTCTGAACTTCTAATTTTCATTTATACACAAGATACAAATGATACTGACCCATAACAAACAATATTATATTGGGTTAGAAGTATACTGATTTTACACTCCTGCTAAACTGATCAGTTGTGAAATGGTTAAAAGCTGCAGCCATTAAATTATCCTTGCTTCTGATACCCAGTTAAAATTAATTCAAAGTGTGTTCAAGTGTGTGCAATAGATGGCAAGGATTGCTCATCATGCCACATCCATCAGCTGCCAAAGGCAAATAAATTCTGGAAAGAAGGTGAGAAAACAAAGTAGAGGACATCCCATATCAGAGTGGGAGAAGTGTTTTTACAAAATAGACAAGCTCATGGTCTGGGGAGCTGCTGTTTCTACAGAGAAACTGTAGAAGCTGCCCAGGGCTCTGTGCTTATAAGATTCACCCCATATTTGAAACAAGAATGTACCTAAACATCATAGAAAAAAATATCTGAGGGTGCCTGGGCTTTTGCACCTTCCTTTCGATACAATCTCACTGAAACTCAGGAAACCTCTCCTCAGTGCTATGACTTAAGCAAACACCATTGAAATATCATTCTCTCAAAAGAAAACCAAACAATATTGTGACACACAATTCACTAAGAGCCCTTGTTTGCATGGTACCTTACAGAAGTTGAGAAGAACTAAGATTAATGGGTGTGCTTCTACATTAGAGAGGAAAGGTAATGAGAGAGGAGAGATGAGATATTCAGAACTTGAATAGGATTGTGCTGACTTCTATTTTATTAATTTTGAAAGTCCCTTTTTTTTGCTATTTCAGCCCAGTCCCTGGTTTCCTGTGTGCACTAACACATTCAAGACTTTCTCTTCTGATATCCACAGAGATGGCAGAATATCACACTTTTCAGATATTGAACAAGATATCCATAATTATTCAAAGATAGACGTATAAACTCAGCTACTGAATAAAAACAAACTATACACTTTTTTTTATCCCACAGAGGATGAACTTACACAATCCTACAAGAATTGAATTCAGAAATTTGAGAGTAATGACAAAAAGGTTTTTTTCTCTTCATTTATTACAATAGCTGTAACAAATTCTGACCTTTTTTTTTCAGAGGCCATTCCTAATAATTATTCTTTCATTCTGATTATTTTGCCACACAAAATACTCATACCTAAACACTGCAAAAATTAAGAGCACTACAGGGAAAATCAAGCAGTCTTGTTAAGATCTTGTGGATGCCAATCCCAAGCAAAGGCAGGACCCCTCTGAAGCATGGTGCCTAGCTAGAGCTCACACCTTTCATGGAGGTGACAAGTGGCCAGGAGTCCATCCCTGAGGCACACAGCTCTGGGTGGGGCACAAGGGGCCAGCACCCCACTCATCTCTAAGGAGTCTCCCAAAAGGAGGGTGGCTCAAGTTCATCATTGTGGACCAATTCCAGTTTCCCAAGGCAAGTCTGGGCTCTATTCCCTCCACGCAGTTCACGTTGCCCGCTGCCCCAAACATCTCTATTTCCCCCGCTCTGTACAAGAGTCTAAACACAGCTGTCAAGTTCTAAAATCAGCATCAAAGCTCAGTAAAAGCAAGAGGGAAAAACAATATGCTTTGTTAAACAATAGTGCCTCAGATCTCAAAGGGTTATACAAGGAAAGTAATAACCACTTTGAGTTCTGTATGTGGCAAGCGTTACCTAACATCCTCAGTCAGAACCCCACAGTTTATGAGGTGATGAGAAAAGAATACAGCTCCCTCTTATCAGTAGGACATCTCCACTGCCCTGCAGGAAATTTTCTTGCTGTATTTCAGATGTATTGAATCTTCTAGACATTAGAATAGCAAAACATGCACTGTGCACTCTGGAGCCATCACTTCTCTTCAGTTCATAGGTTTGGCAAAGTCATAGTAAACACTCTTTTACATCATAAGTCACTATTTTACATCATAAGTCTTACCTTTAGGCTGTTTTACTCCCCCCAGAAGCCCAAAAGGATTAAAACAGGTTTAACAAACCAGAAATAGATATATTTATGTTTGGAAACATTGGGATTTCTAAACATTTCTCATTTCTTCTCTTTCACACTGATATGGACTCCCAGTCTTTGAGCCATGTGAAGTGGTTTAAAAGTTACTTCTCAGGGGAAAAAAAAGTTTGTCTGCTAAATCACCCCACACACATAATTAAGGCTTTCTGTTGCACTACAGATATTACAACTACCACTGTGTATGTCTATATATAAGATATATTTATGTATTTGTGTCTTACATATTCATTTTGTTCTATACAAGTCAGCTTTCTTTTTTTTTTTTTTAGTTTTATAGACATCCATTTTTATGCTTAGTATGAATCCTTATGATGGTCTAATATGATAATCTGTTTAATGTAAACTACAGAATTCACCAGTTTGTTGACATCCTGATCTCAGTACATTCTTTTAAACTCCAGTAAAGATGCAGTAAGTCACCTGAACAGATTTTATTGACAAAATCCATTTCTCCTCTCAGCTGAGCAGGGAGAGAAGCTTACAGCTGACATCAGAGAAACTCAGTGCCTGCTTTTCAGGCGTCTGAGGTGAGATTGGTCCTCTCCACAACCTCCCCAACGTTTTTCTGGGAAGGATCCTGAGGCACTGTGTTGGCCCAGAGGCAACAGGTTCAGGAAGAAAAAATAAGTGTAGTGAATGGCACAAGAACTTTTTAAACACCCAAATGAACAGGTGAGTTGCACAGTTTTTGGTCCTAAGGGGTCTCTAAGTGGGCAAATCAACCTCAACATTTCCCTGTGCAGCAGGATGGATGCAGACACAGGAGCAGTGAGAAACATTTTAGGGTCCAGACAGGAAGAGTGTTAGGATTTTAGCTGGTCTTCAAATAAACAAAAGGGGAGGAATGAGGGGAAAGGGATCACTTTTGGTACAAAATCACTACTGTATGGTGTCACATTTCCAAGTCTACCCTAAATGAGCATCCCAGGTGATCAGCCAAATAAATTTGTGATTTGTGTATTCCAGAAGCACATACACTTTCACCAAAATTATTCTTTCCATTCATTCCATTTCCATTTCCAGCTTCTTCACCAGAGAGGGGTTGTGAAACTATGGGCTCCCTGGGACTATTTCCACATCTGTGACATCATACAAAAAAGCACCTTATCTCTGCAAAATGCCTGTAGGTCTGCAGAGGGAAAAAGAAAACACACACACCACCCTCACCTCCTCCTCCTCCCAGTGCTTGGGCTGGCTTCTAGCACTCAGCCTGGCTTTTGCTGTTATGCCCAGTTTGAGCCCAAGGAAATTCCAATGCACTCCTCTTCCTGAGGCTCCCATTTATTTAAACAGGTGGGGACCAGGATTTCTATGTTTCCCAAAGTGCTGCTGCAGCTGAACCAGCAGCTACAGGTATCAATTAAGAATGTGCAATGGGACAAGAGAAACACAGCAGCCCTTTCTAGAGCTTAAGTGCTGGCAAAGTCAATACTCTATAACTCCCTTAACTCAGAAAACCATTAGCTGGCATTGTTGCATAAACTCAACAACAATCTTTTCTTTAACGCTCTCCCACCATTCTATTATCTGTCATTAATTTTCCATATGTTCCCCTCACCACTGCTCTTAGGCTGGGTTCAGTTTACAGGGTTGGATCAGATTTCTCTACAAGCCAGGACATTTGCTGGCTTGCTTACTAGCTTCAGGCCAGTTATGTTTGAGTGAGGCCCAAGCAAAACAAGTGAGATTTGGTGACGTTCCAGTGAGTAGGCACCAAATCTACAGGATCCAAGGTTGTTGTTTTTTAAAAGTTCTAAATTTTTAAAGGAGAAGCTTTTCCACTATTTCAGATTTTTTTTTAATTTTTTGGGTTTTAGGGGTGTTTTTAACAGCTTCTGGCTGATACTTGCTCAAATGTTGCAGCATCCCTCCTCTTATAATAGAGCAGAACTTTATGTTTTGTTTTCTTTGCACTAGCCATAAGGCAAAAGTTTCTCAGTTATCTATACTTTCAATCACAGATGGGCAAATGCATCAGTATATTTGAAAAAGCGTAGCTGATGAGAAGAAAATGAATAAACCATTTTGTTTCTAGTTCTTCTACAGGATAATGAAGTCTACTGTTTGCAACTCTTTCTTTCAAAAACAGTCATAATTCATGTAAAACCCTCTAATTCAAATCTGATTTCTAGAAACATCCGTTATGCTGTCACAAAGTCAATAAAAAATAATTAAAAGTGAAGTGTCCTTCTATCCAAGCCTTAAAAATAAAGTGTACCTGTATAATCACTGATATGCTAACTATATCCTGGATTATTTCATTCCTTTTTTCTCCCTTCCTCTAGATCTATTATTCTCAGCACATCTGAAATGTATTTTAAATGCTTTGGGACAAGGACTATTGTAAACTGCCAAGAATACTTGGGGGCCCTGTGGAAGTGTTGAAGTAGAATTACAAAAGTAATTTGACACTGAAGGACCTCCAGACCTTCAAAAAACCCCAGTTTTCTATTCCTCATTGTATAGGCACAGAAACTTACAGTAGCAGAACCAGAGCACAGTGCAAATGTGAGACAAAATGAAAATGCCAGTATTATATACTCTGTTTCAGGTTGAGTCAAACACAGGGTATCATGGTAGTAAGCAGCAGTTTGAAAGTATCCTGAATGCAAAGGGGGTCTTTCAAAAGTATATGTTTTGTCTGTCCCTAGCTGGTGCAAACACATTCCTATGGGTTTGCTCCATAAATTCCAGCATGGTGTTAGAGATGTTGTAACAGATGTTATATGAATGCTGCACATAAATGCCACAATGTCCATATTGTTATTTTTAGCAGCACTTATCAAGGTAAGCAAGCACAGACCCTGTAAAGCTAAGCATTTACATAAATGCAGATAAATATTTTGTTCTGGACACAAGCAATGTTTAGGCCCTACATCGCTGTAAACCTCAGCTTCTGGCTTCCAGGAGTGTGCTTGCATGCTGGGATCCAGAGGTTTGGGAAGCAGAGAACAGAGACATTCCAAACAGAAGACTGAGCAAGAGCTGCTCAAGTGAGCCATTAGGAAATGCAGAAGGTATTAGAATTAGCTTAAGCCTCTCTGGAATTTGGTCACCTATCTCAATGCAGGGATTACCATCCTCCTCCACTGCTATCCAGACCTCTTCCACCAAAACAGTAAAGAAGTGGGGGCTGCTGCTGCCAGACTTGCTCTCAGCAATCAAGTTACAACCAGAGCACTCTGTCAGACTGCAGGAGAGCTGGGCTCACCTCCCTCCAGGCATCTGAATCTGTATTTTCCCCATCTGTGCTGAAAACTATCAGGTTATAGGTTATCCTGCTCTAGACAGGTCCTCCTTTTCCTTCTCTTTTGGCAGGCTTAGGAAATGAATCCAACCAAAACTGAACATCATATCAAACCTTTTTTTTTGTTTTCTCCTTCACATTTAATATTCTTAGAGGGACACTTTATTTACTATCTGAGGTTATTTACAAAATAACAGCAAATACTTCTTTAAATACTAATATCCTAAATTGCATGTATTTCCCCACAAAGAAAATTAGGGTTTGATAAAGGAAAGGTTAAATAAATAATCCAGCATAGAGAGGAGAGAGTAACTACCATAGTCAGCCCTCTCAGGGACAGGAAGGGCTCTGCACAGCCCAGTAGCTTGTCCTACCACACCACATAGACATCCCTTTTTTCCTATGTTTGCTTTATGACTTTTACATGTAAAAATGTGTACACATGGGCTACATGAGGAAGAAGGGAAGGAGACTGGAAGAAAAGAACCTCAGTGATGAAATGGTACAGATCATATAGGAAAAGGCAAGTTTGCAAGTCATTGGCAAAAGTGCAGTTTTTTGGTTACTATGCCATGAAATGGGTTGGACAAAGAGAACAAAGGGAGAAGAGTCCACATACTGATGTCACTGAAATCCCTGCAGAGATCAGAACTACTGTGGAACCACCAAAAAACACCATCAACCACTAAATGTGGAGCTGAACAAGAAAAGAGAAAATTAGAAGGGATAGCTGGGAAAGAACAGTCACAGAAGCCAAGAAAGCGCAAGAACTCAAGGAGCTTGTAGGGTGAACAGAGGGAGGCAAGTGATAGGTAAAGAAAGATAAGATTGCAGAATAGACCTGTGACTGGATCAGGAAAATCCCAGTGGGGGATTAACTACACACTAGGGGTTTCTGTGCTTAGGTACAAAAAGCTTTACAAGCCAGATTTTTGGCAAAACTTCATGAGTCCCACACTGGAATAATTAAAATGAAAGCTGTTCACTGAAGTTATTTTTGGTGGGCATGTTTGGATCAGAGAGTGGAGTTGTTGAGCACAGTATAATACATGCCAAAAGCCCTATTATGTGCCTGCCACTGAACCCTGCCATACTTGGAAATGTGTTCAAAAACTGTGGTAGAGAGTCCTTACTGGCTTCACACTTGAAGGACAAACCAGTGCTCCACATTTAGTTGGAGGTCACGGCATGGGGCCCGGGACAGTTCTGCTGGAGGTGGGGGCCCACTCGGGGTTGAGTCTGAGCAGGGAGACATTTGGAGAGGGCAAGGGAGTAGTCCTAAATAGCCTAAATGGGCTATTCCTACTCAAAATTCACACATATATATATATATTTTCTAGAGTGACAGGGGCATAGAAATCAACAAAAGGTTATATATACCATGTGTTTTTATACCATGTGGTGACGCTCCTAGGTGATGAAATGGAATGCTCATGCCAAACATCACAGCTGAAACAGGATGGTAAACCAGATGGTAAAGCATTAAGACCCATTAGAAAAATGTCACTCCATTCAGGTATAACATTTTTGTTTTCTTGCAGTGGAGTTCCTCAAAGGATCCTGCATTGAAGCTGGGTGCTCTTCTGAGTGCTCCTTCACCATAGGCTTTTTTCCTTGAAAAACCACATAGTACTAAAGTTCCTGTAACTGGAGACCAACAGGATACAAAACAATTCCTGAGCAAACAGCTGTGAACCAGAAATTTCAGAGGAGTTCACAGAAGGCACCTTTGGATTAAGCATGTACCTGGCCCAGAACCTAACCATTGCTTGTATGGAAAAGTTGCAGTCTTTTAAGCAAATTCAAACTTCTTTAAACCCAAACACCAGGTATGGGGCTTGAAGTGGTTAAAGCAACCTGAAACATTGCAACAACTGCCCTTATCAATCTACCAGGGAGCACAACCTCCTGAGAACACAAAAACAGGGCACATACCCAATTTCCTAGTGGAACCATACCCGCAGTACAGTACTGCTTCTCCCCTGCAGCTGACCCATGCCAGGAACTTCTTCCTCAAGAATGTCTTCTTCCTTCAGCACCCAGCTCCTGATGACTCACAAGAGCAAACTGCCTTCCTTTTCTGTGAAGGTTTTTTTTTTTTTTTCCCCTCAACACTGGACAACGCAGTTTGATGCTACTTGCTTTATGCAAATACAGCTTCCAGAAAATAACATTCCAAATCAGGTTTTTACTGAAAGAGAAAAAAAAATAATCTGAGAAGGTTCTTAAAAAAGAGTTACATATATTTATCTGTTCAGCAGGGAGGTGGGGTATGATAGTTGTTGCAATTTACCAAATTTTTATTTAAGAGACTAAAAGTCTCCTAGCATTTAACTCGGACATGAATGTGTTAACTAGCATGTGTGAGGCCTGAGTTCTTGTGAACTGTTGTATTTCTGTCATCTGAAAGCTAAACACTGCATTAAGAAAGTTCAAATGGTGGCTTCATCCTCAAAATGACAGCAGAAAGAAAAATATTTGCACTTTTCCCCCTCTAAGGAGAGGATTGGAAGGGAGAAGTTCTCTCAAGACACTCCTTTATTCTCTTGACAGCAAGAGCTGTGCTGCTGAGACTGCCTCCAGTCACATGTTACTAATACACTAGCTTCTCCTGTCTGCAGCCTACGCTGCAAATATTGTTTTTCCCAGAAATTGCAATGTTCATTGGCTTTATTTTCTGAACACCAGACTCCCTCTGCTCCACACCCCAGAAAAATCTCAGGTTACTGCTGTGCAAAGCTCAGAAGCTATACAGCAAAGTTGTCAAAGCTGGGATTTGTCTAGAGTTTGCAAACCAGAGCCAAAATCTTCCTCCAGCTGCACCATATAGCTCTGATACGCCCTCCGTTGTCATGGAGGTTATTTTGTAGATCAGAAAAAACAATCATCTCAATAAGCTCCACTGATCTTTTTTTCTGTCCAACAACTGAATCTGAGACTTCTGGGGCGAATTACGTCTTCCTAAAACTGCAGTCTGGATTCAGAAAAACTTTTCTCTGACACTGCTTCTCACTATTTTTAAAAAGTAGAAAAACATCTATACAAATAAACTTATTGCTCTCTTTCAAACCTTACCTTGAAATACTCATTTTCTGAAACACCCACTTGAAACTTAACTGCTGGCTTAGGCTGTGCTGATCCATAGTGCTCTGTTGGTACTCCTGCCTTATGTCTGTGTTCATCTCCTGACCCCTTTTGCATGTTCAGAATGGGAGTTCTTTAGCACAGAGATTGCTTTTACCTTTTTTCTCTGTTTGGACAGGAGCTAGCACCATCAACCTAACTGCTAAGCTGACACAAAGGATCAACAGGGAAGACAGTTTTCCTGTGTTTATGAATGGCTGGTCTCTTCATGACATGTTGATGTTCGTTGTGAACAGACAGGAAGAATATTATTTGTACAATAGGCATTAAACATCAATCTGAATTTTAATCTCCAATGTTCAAAACTAGAAATAACTGCAAATCCTTTGACCTCTTCCTAAAATTTGAGACACCTTAAGAACAATCTTGTTTAAATGCTTTTGACATAGGGTAAGTCATAAATACCACTTCCAAATTGGTCTTTTCAATTTTTTTTTCTTTTCAGCTTCTCCTGTCTGGAAAGAAGTATTGATTTTGAAGGATTCAGGGGCTCCAGCCTCTGGGCCAGATTCTCCTTGGCAGGTCTGTAAATCCATAGCAAGTCCACTGACCAAAGCTGAGCCCCAGGAGGAGAGAATAGCATTTAACACTTCTGTTGGTCCCATGCTTTGCTATATTCTCACTTCTCTCCACAACTTCTCCAAAACACAACCCCAGAGTACCTGGCAGTCTCTGCTGTCCTGAGCACCGTGAACAGCAGGTCCTTCCATCAGCTCCCTCACACTTCCAAGGGGCTGCCAGCAGGAACAGCACAGGAGCATCTACACTTGGGCCTGCCTGATTTGGAAAAGATACCAGAGATAGACTCAGATAGACTCCCTGTTGTCTTACTTATTTTCATGGTGCAGGAATATGAGTTATTGTGGCAAAACCTTACACTGAGTGGGAGACTCCCAAGCTGAGTCCTAATAGGTTTTCATGTCTTGCTAGCAGGGCCTGGGTACAGTTTACACAGACTGGCTGATGGGCTCCCATATTGAAACCAGCCAGCCAGTTTGCACAAGTCTCTCCTTCTAAAATATGTGTAATTTATTTGAGCTGATAGAGAGGATAAGAATCAACTGTTTCCCAGTTAATAAAAAACATACAATGAGAGCAGAACTCTGCCAGCATATCTTGTTTACCCAAAAATGTTTGGCATTAAATGTGAAATCGGAAATGAACTCATTATCTGATTATTTTCATTTTGAAGAATTAACTGCTTTGGGGGAAAGGCTTGTCTTAAACAGTCCCCTTGTATGGATGACTAATTGCAAATACATATCTCTGAAGAGCACAGCAAATGCTCGTGACTCCCAGGGCAGGACATAGCACTATCAATTTGGCCAAGAACATTAGGAGTATCCTCTCACGTGGCTTATTTCAAAACAGAAGGAAATACATTTAAGCCAGCAGCATCATGCCCAAGCAGGTGAGAAGAGTTTCAAAAGAGGCCATGCTCTGGAATTCTTATCCAGGAAATACAGATAAGAAGTGCTTAACAATTATTTGTAGTAGATTTGCCCTTTCCCTGCCAAAAATAAAATTACGTAGCAGTATGGATAGTTATACCTTCTGAGAGGTAAAATTATGCTGAAAACAAGTACTCTCAGAAATGCAAATGAACATACCTCAGTAAAAATTGAGAAAATGGTATCAAATACCCATTCAGCACAAATAATATTTTGGGAAAACTTCCCATTCTATGACAAAACCCAGGTCACTATTGGTTAAGAGAGAACTGAGTTCAAGGCAGTGCATTGAGCTACGTCCCCTTGTTTGTCTCCTGCTGTTTCTTTGATTCACTCTCATTTGTTTGATCTCAGCATTCAGTGTTTTCTGGTTAGCCCTCTCTGTAGCTGGTTCAACAGCTGCTGCTCCTTCTAGGGTTGCTGAGTGCCTCCTCTGTACTCAAAATCTGTACTTTCTTTTCTTACTGAGGACTGGAGTGAATTTTAGAAGGGGCACTGTGGAGATCTCCACTGTGTGTCAGCACAGTGCAAGTTAAACAAGCATGTGTTCCCCACCGAACATTTGGCTCTTCTTTTCTTATTCCAACTGAAATATTCCCATCCTCACATGCCCTGTGAACCTATCTGTAGTAACACCACATGAACATCTTAAACTTCCCATTCTTCTTAGCTACATCTGTTGGGGGTTTTTTTGGTTGTTTGTTGTTTTTTTTTTCCCACTAGCCCAACAATCCAGAGGCAAAACTAAAACTGGAGGAAAGCAGCAAAAGTCTCAAGATGATTCTGGGCTGCCCAGCAAGCCAACACATTCCATCACAGGCGTCATGTAGCCCACGGACTCTGTGTAGGTCTGGCAGGGACAACCCTGGTGCCCTCCCTTCAGCTCAGGCAGTACAGAAAGCAGGTATCCAACAATCAGTGGAATCACTGTCACTCCACGCTTGGTTCTTATCACTCAGGTCAGATCTCTTTACAGAGCAGATCCAGTTAGGAATGAGAAGTTACCCTGTTTGGGCCACCAAAATGCTACAAGTCCCATTTGTGATTTTTCCTTAGCCTATATTCTTCATTAGTTGAAGTGGAAAGGGAGAAACTGACTCCCCAGAGCACACCTTTAACTTCTTAAGGAATTTTAAAGGACAGATCCCATCAACTACAATATTCACTGTCTGTGATCACATGACACAGGAAAATGCACAAATACAGGTAGAATTCTAGAGGAGAAATAATGTATTGTTGTACACAGGGACTATAAAACAACATTAAGGAAAAGAAATTAACTCTGGAAACATCACATTCCCACCAGCAAAGACACACATTCACAGCCTGATGCTGCTATGACAATTTTCATGTACTCTTGTTCCTTTTCCACACAGCAGTGCACACTCCAGTACCTGCCTCCTTCTCTCCAGCTGGTTTAAGGCAGCAAAGGGTCACCAATACTGTTATCTTTCAGCTCCTGGAGGCTCCCTGCTCTGGCAAAATCCCACACTTCCGGAGCAACTCTGCCTTGCCCTAGAAGCTGAAGAAATATTCCCTAGCTGAACTGTTAAACTTTCATTTCCTATCTGATGTTGTATCAGCATGAGCAGCGCTTTAAAGTCTATTTTCGTGTTTGCTCTTTTTTTCTTTAAATCTCTGAAAGATCCTACTTTGGATTGAAAACTAGAAATGATCATGAACTTGATGAGTTCTTTGGTATAGCAAATGTAAGCTTTTTAAAACAAGGAATTTGAGATTTTCTCTCCATTAAACAGTAGAAGGTAATCAACAGGGAAGTGTAAACAGTTAGCAAATGTGAACGCAGCAAAAAAGGCTGCTTGACTCTCTTTTATTCCAAATGAAATGGAAAAGAGGAGGAGTAATAACTATCTTAAAGGAATTTGTCACATGTTGTTTGCACTTATCTTTCACATCTTGTTCTTTCACAGCCTATTAGATACTGGAAGAGAAGCTGCCTTCTTCAACTTCCTGCAGTAATTCAGACCAAACCATGTCACCCACAGCTGTATTTTTATCTCCTTGTATACTGGAGTTTTCACTGGTTTGGATGTTTGGGAGGTTTTTTAATTGTTCTTAGTATGACTCCTAAAGCAATTTCTAAAAAGTTGAAAGTCATATCTGCTCCCCACATTACCAGAAAACTTACAATGGTACTGGTTTCCTTCATTCTTGATGTTGCTGTTGCTGACAGCTTTCATCACCTCTTATAGTCTGAGGACTTATTTTATTAAAGAAATGCAATCAGAATAGAATGACAAGCACCTCATCTCCATCACCACTGCTGGCTAAAAAAGCAGCCTGTTGATCAATATTCATGCACAGAGAAGAGCAAATGTACCCCCAAATTTTCCTGGACACAATGCCACCTGGAGTGCTTTCCTAGACTTCTTGAATTTTAAATAGTTTCTCTCAAATTAATTTGCTTTACTCCAATTTTGTATTGAGACTGCTACAGTGAGGTGGTCCTATCACCTGCTCCCTTCACCCATGGAGAACCTGCAGCTGAAGACCCAGTGTGGCTTTAGTCAGCGTTGACCAGAGGCCCTCGGTAGCTTCAATCCTCAGCAAACCAGCTGATTTATTTCTCACACGGTGCTGTGTCACGTAGGCACATGCAGCGTGAGACTATTTCCTTCCCCTGCCTAAGCCCGGAGCTGAATGGGTGGAGATGTAAACAGCAGGTGGGAGGAGGCTGTGGTCTCCCTGGGGAGTCACTGCTTGATTGGTCCTGCAGCAGCTGCCATGAGAGAGATACACAGCCAGCCATGGGGAACGGGTACTCACTCACTGCTGGTTTTAGCTAGAATGAAAAAACTTAGTTTGAAATGTTGAATGACTCGAAAACAAACTGGTCTGTCTACAGTAGGTGTCTATTCTCATCTGTAAGTCTTGTACATCTCTGCAGGGGCTTTGGCTTGTCCTAAGTGGTAATGCCAACAATATATTCTGTTTCATACAAGCTGGAATCATTGAGAAAAGTTACCTTCCTGTGCTACTTCATTGTTTAAAGTTCTGAATCACAATGTTCCTCTCTGAAAGCAGTTTCCCTCTTACCAAAAGCTGGGCCATCAGAAATACAGACACCTATATAACAAAACAAAACAAAACAAAACAAAAAATCCATTGAAGGGAGTAGGAATACAACTTTTAGCATAAAAGAGCTTTGACTTGGCTGCTTAGGGCTGCATCCCAACCTTATTTTCACAGTGTTCTCCCTTCTTTTACAGGTCCCAAGAGGTGTGGTACACACACATCTCCAAGTGGACGCCTGGTCAGAAACAACTGGAACTGTTGGCATCACAGCCTGAATAACAGCAGATCTAGCAGGTCAGTAAATTGCACATCTACTGCTGTTCCTGTCTGTCTTTAAGGAGTCATGAAGAGGAGGGATAGGAGTTGCCAGTCCTCTCTGTTAAAGGCTGATCTCTTTGTTGCCCCACAGTGTTGTTTTTCATGAAGCTTTGTTCTCAAATACTTGATTTTGCTTTCCTGATAAAAATATGGTCAAGGGAATTGTCTGTTAACACCTGGCATAGTCTGTGGACAGATTCTAAATATCCTAGAGTTGTTTTGTTTGTCAAATGTTTGGGCTAGGGAGAATTGTGTGAATCAGCTTTTCCATCAATATAATTTGCCACATCTTCTGGAACCACTCAGTGAGTGTGGGCACATGGGTTGATTTCCACACTGCTGCTATTGTTTTACAGGTTTTCTCTGATTCTTTACTCGTAACTGAATGCCACATGCCTAGAGAACAGGGAGAAGACTTTGCACCAAAGATCAGGCACACAAGCCATCTCTCACAAGATTTTTCAGTTTTTTTCTGCTGATTTTTTCCCTGTCAAGTTGCACGCTCAAGTGTGCCATCGATTTTTTTTTTGCACAGAGGGTATTCTCTGTTCTTAGTTAACCAGCCCCTTAGGGAGTGAGTTTTATTCAAAATTCAAAGCAGACATTACTATGACAGCCAAATATATTGTCTCAGAGAAGTAGCAAATAAATGGATCCCATTTGTCTTCAGGTTAATTTGGAAGATGAGGACATGTAGCAGAAAACACATCAAGTCCTATTGCAGGCTCTTGGGAAAGTTATGTTATATTAACCCAATTCCATCTGCAGCTCTGGAACTTGAGAGCAGCAGCAGAAATGGCCAAGTAGCTTCCAGCTGAGTAAGCACACATTTTATATAGCAGCTTGTTTTAATAAAGCATTGTTCTCTCTTACATTGAGGGTCCTAGGGCTGTAAGCAGCACAAAATCAAAAAAGCCTGTGGAAAGTTTAAGACTCAAGAAGAATAATCATATTTATTACTGTTAGAATTTACCAACAATGTTTGCAAGGACACTTAAAATGAAAATCTGCTTGTCTCATGCTGAAGCATCACAAATGAAGCAAGATACCAAACAACTTTTCAGTCTGACTAGGACATCTGCTCATTCTACCTCCTAGCCCATCTATGAGGACAGCATTAAATAGTGAATAAGTTGATTTTTAGTGTGTTGTTGAGGTGTAAGGTTAAGGACATATGAAAAAGACTTAAGAAGTATTAAGAGAAAAGACCATACACATAATTTCTTTTGTATTTCCACAAGGAACATAAATGAAAAGTTAAAAATCAACTTCAAAAATCTTCTGGAAATATCCACATGCAAGGAAGATTGAAACCATATGAGATGTGGGCATTGCCATAGGTCAAGGACACTTCTGAACACATGTAATGGCTACTCTCATTAGCCTTGATGAGATGAAGTGCATCAGAGGAGCTCACGAAGGCGAGTCCTATCAGTGGCATTTGTGTTGCACAGATGACATCTGTCATAAACTGTTCAGTTTTGTGAAAGGTTTGTTTTATGAACCTTTAGCATTAGACCAAATGACAACAGATTCCAGCCTAGGTGGCTGTGGTGACTCAGACACATTTACAGCATTGGCCTAGTCTGTACATAACATGTTCATTTTTCCATTCTCCATATCCTTATGCTGCAGGACATAAGAGGTGGCTACCCTCAGCTCCTTCCAGTCCCATCCAGTATGAATTTAGAGCTGCAGTAGAACAATCTGGTTGGTTTCTTGTCTCCAAGATACACCACCTTCTCTTTCTATCTGTACTTTTTTAAACAGCGAAAGGTTTTCCCCCATGCTTTGCACGGATTTTCATACATTGGTAATTCTTAACATTCTTAAGCCTATATGCCACTTTTTTTTTTTTTTTTCCCTCGAGTGAACTCCTGAAATGACAGCATGACTATTCTGCAGAGAAGCCACAAGGAGCTGCATGATGCTGGTTGCAGGAGGCCCTCCCACCCCAGTGCCGGCTCTGGCAAAGCGCTGCGGTCCGCACAGTCTCGTAATGACTGTTCTCTCATTGCTGAAGGCATGAAAATTAATAACTAGCATTGCTTCTGCAGGGGAAATGCAACGCTAGAATTGCGTGAGTTGTACCTGGTAGCCACCCTCACCCAATCTGAGGCCTCCCATCAGATTTGATGGACAGAAGAGGGTTGAGTCTGGCTGATAACTTGGGAAAAAGATGAGAGGGGAAACCCCCAGCACAGCAGGGACTGATGTCAGTGAAACAATAGCTGGAACTCTGACTCATTGCTGGAGCAATGTCCAAACATGAGCATCAGAGGACATGCTGTACTGCAGAAAGAGCCGGCCTCTGTACAAGCTGCACACCAGGAGCTCTAAAAAATTCTTAATTTTGAAAAAGTTAAAAATCCCTCTACACATTTTTCAAGAGTGAGATCATTATTCTCCAGGTGATTTTAGATTTGGTAAATACATTTTGCCAGACTCCAGTAATTTTAACCGGATTTTAGCCTGTTCTTCGTTTTCTGTTCTCTACAGTGGTAGAACACTGCACCATAAGCAGTATTAACAAGTCTCTGTAATCACTTACCATATAGTAAATGAGTGCTTTAAAAGTATTTCCTGACTTAAGCTATATGATCATGCAAAAAGTTTGAAAAGTCTGCTGAGTTCAAGAGCTTTTGGATTTGTTGAAATGCCATAAAGGAATGCTCTGTTTGGGACAGGTAGACAGTCTGATTATGTGCATAGTATGATCACAAAGCCAGGGGGAAAACAGAAAAAACTGAGCTCACCTGCTTGCCTAAGGCCAATATTTTTGTTTCTTAATCCAGCTCTTGCTCTCACTACCTGAATGAAATCATATTTGGAGAAAGCTTGTCCTTTAGGTCAGAGGTGCAATCATAAGACTGCCTTTTCTCTTTTGCCACAGGTTTTGCATTTCAGGAGTTGATTAAATAATTCCTGTATAAGGTAAACAGGACTCACTTCAGCTGAATAGAACAGATTTACCCAAGATTTCAAGTGAGCACTAAGAAATGCAAAGCAGTTTAGGCAATAAGCTCAGTTTCAGAGGAAGATATTCACAGCAGATTCTTACAAATGAAAACACCAGCTGAGTCAAACTATTTCAAAGCCAGACTATTTTATATACGATCAGCCTAATAAATGGAAAAATGTGTAAATCTGCTCCTTCTAGAGCATTATAAAATGGCATTACATAGGAGATTGATTTCCAGAGCTCCCAGGAGTATGCTCTCTTTTCCTGATGCACATGTCTAAGCACCATTAACACAGTTATCAGGGGGACAATATACATGTCAGTATAAAGTACATGATCACAACCTTCTGAATTACAGCTCCCTAATTAGTGTCCCTGTGTCAATTATCCCATTCAGGATGTCAAATATTTCATGAGGATTAAATTTCAAAATACACAGTCTCTCTGATATATAAAATCCCAAAAGGCTGCTCAAACATATATCAATGTTATTATATCACATACAGCAGGTGAAAGATTAAACAGTCTGCCACATAGATCTGCAGTTTTAAAGCTACCATGCTTTTGATACCATTTAATTTGTCTCTGCAGTTTCATCCATATACTTTTACTTGTGGGGATACACACTGTGCCAAACCAGAGGAAAAAAAAAAGAGGATTCAGGTTTTCAGTCAACATTTTCTTTTCCAAAATAGTGCCAGCATTGTAATTCAATACCCAAATTTAACCTCTCTGACCCCTCAATCCAAAAAGAAAGGGCAGGAGAGAGAAGGAGAGAAAGAAAAGAAGAAAAGAAAGGGGCTCTACAATGCCAACATCTGAGAAATCTGCCAGGAGTGTGCATAGCTGGTACATGAGCATATCCAGTTAGAAGCATTTAGGCTTTCAGACTAAATCAAACTTCCTCTAAGAAATCTGGTAACACATTAATAATCAAGTTTTAAAACAAGCTTGGCCTCCATCTATTAGAGGAAGTAGATCTCTAGGTGAGCAGAATAACACTGGGCTGATTCTACAGGGCAGAGGAACACACCTAAATTAAAATCTCTCTGCAAGCCCCAAACTGAAATGTTTCCAGAATGAAGATGAACTGGTGAATTAAGACCTAAAATATTTTACACCAAAGACAGTTCTAGTGTCTCAAAATTTGAAATTTTTTAAAGTTGAATGTTTGGTTTTAACTTGTTAACCTTTTCCTGTCACTTTTCCACAGATGTCTTGATCAAAAAAGTGGTTACATAAAAATGGTCTAATGAGCAAATTTACTGACTGAAATCAGAACAAAGAATCCTAATTGACTATTCAAGCAAATGCACAGAAAGCAACTTTTGAAGTTATAATTGTAAATATTGTGTCAGAAACTCAGCCGTCACAATGACACTCATCTATTTGAGATAGAAGCAAGCCTAATCTGCTCATTGTCATTAGAGAACACAATAGACTACTCTTGGACAAGCAACAACCCAAGTATTAGTTCCAGAAATAATTAAGAAAATAGATTAAAATATCAAAGGAAAGAGAATCATGTTTGGCTACAAAGAGGCATAATGTACCAAATAAATTGTCTATTACAAAGAAATATCCAGTCCCAGTCAAGGGTTTCTTGTACTCCATTTGTGCTGTAATAGCGTATAGAGATATGCTAAGATAAGAGCTTAGAAAGAGCCAAATGTTGTGAAAATTCAATGTTCTAAACTGTAGCATCTTTTAAGATCTCAGGTCAGGCTTTAGAAGAGGAGAAATTAAAAAAAAAAAAAAAAGTAAATTAAACCAGAATGTCCCAAAATGTCTAGAAGAGCTTTACACATCCATGAGCTACATTTTACCAAGAAATTTCAAGGATATTTCTAAGTCCTGAAGTAAAGCCCCTGCCCTCAATGCTCTCTATAAGCAGAAAGACCCTTTATCCCACCCCTGTGGGAGTTGTGAGCCGCTGAAGACAAGGACTCTTATTAGACACACACAGAGCAAAAAGTGCAGTGTGTCTCCTCCCTGTGCTCTCACCTCAAAGCAGATCCTGAACACAATTCCAATGCAAATAATACCTACAACCACTGACAAAAAAGTATTTTCCCATTAAAATGGATCCCTTTTTCAAATTATGTTTTTCTTACATTTGCTATTTCATACCAACTCTCTTAATAAAGACAGACATCATTTTCATCCTGTGTTATCCTTTGCAGCAGTGCCTAAATTCACCAGTTCATCAGTGTACACTACGCTTTAATAACCCAGAGTCAACTGAATTTCCTCCTCCTAGTGCTCTCTCCCCACAACATCTTCACGTGTTTCAGCTTTACTTTGAAGTGACTTCCTTGCCTGGCATGCTAAAATCCAGAAACAGAGTGCCTATCATTATGACTGCAGTTCATGCCCTGACTAGTCACAGAAGAAGGAGAATTAGACCATAATCTCCTAAACAATGTAGAATCTGTAAATCAAAACCAAGCAGCTCTTTTTGGCATGTAGATCAATGAACCCGTGTGGGGGTATGAAAATCCAAGAAACTCTTCTAAGGTGAAGTCAGCCTCAGTGTATGAATTTGTTCAGCTTGGATTTTTTTCTCTCCTCTGCCCCTTTATGCCCTCAAAAGAAGTGTTCAGAAAACTGTTTTTATTGCATCCTGGAAAACAGCAGCTTCTGCTGGATCAGAGGACAAAACAGGCACACACAAGTTTAGAATACAAGCTGTACAGAGATTCAAAACAACCTACCTTCAGTGCTACCCCACCTAGTCTTGATGGTGAGGATGTTTGCATTTCTTTGCTCTAAATATAAAAACAAACAACAGTGGCTGTTCTAATCAAAGAAGTATTAACCTGTTGCCAAGAAAATTTACAATAGATTAAAACATTCATACAAACCCTAGAGTTATTTCACTGAAGAAACACAAACTACCATAGCCATGTACAAAAAATATCTGGACAGTCAGAGGGATGGACTGGAGCCTGATAGAGTAACATACAGTTTTTAGGCATGGAATAATAATTTCCACAACACAGTGCATGGTGGGTTTCAACTTGCAGAAGTAAAGCCCTATCAGGCTGACTGATATGTCATCATGCACAGAACTTAACTGGGATAGCTCAAATCCCACTGACACTTTACAATGTAAGTTATTAAAAACTCACAGGTGTACAGGGAGATCACTTCCAGTAGCACAAGGGAGCCAAAATATAATCCTCCAAATAAGTGTTCATAAAGACCAATTTTTTCCTTATCAGTCCTGATGAAATATGTTGAATCAAAAGCTTATGGAAAAGAGATTTAAAGTAAAGATTTTTCTCTGTAGTCATCTTTGCTTTCTCAGCTTTGATGTCTGCCAGATTCTTCAGAGTTTCTGGGTTTTTCCCTAATGGCTGCAATGCTCTGGGAAGGGAGAAGGTGACAGAGGCCGATCTGCTGACCACATACACCCAATATGTTCTTCCTAGTCTTCCTCTTAGTGATACCATGATCTAGTTGAGTTGTTAGGGCTGGGTTGGACTTGATGATCTCGAAGGTCTCTTCCAACCTACACGTTCTGTGATTCTGTGATTCTGTGACATTTCCAAAATGGAAAATTAACAACTACCATAAACAAAAAAATCTGTAATCCTAACTCCTCTTTCCACTCAATTTTTCATGCCAATGTGGACCAGTGTGGAAAGAGAGGGCCTCCAGAGTATCAGCTTTAGTAGATGGGGGCACACAGGATAGCGTGAAACAGTTGGAAGGCCAGGTTTAAACATGTAACCTGAAACACTGGAAACTAGAACTCACACGGGTCTTAGCAACAAAATCAACAATATAGGCAAAGCATGACATGTGATCACCAAAGCAGAAGCAAGGTTGCTTAAATATAGCCTCTGTAGGTATTAGAATATTTCTGAGAAGTACACATCAAGTGCGAGACAGATGCTACTAATAAGTAGAGCTTTAGACATTTATTTTTGTATTTAAATATACAGCTATATTTATCTGAAAGACTTAACCATACCATTCTTGACAGAAAGGTATGCAAGTTACTTACTGCTGTCTAGACAAAAAAGATTTAAAACTGGAAAAGATAAAACCTTTGTAAAGGAATGGAAAAGTGCTTTTAGAATCCATGACAAGGGCAGTATCTCTGCACTTGAGTCCCCAGAGCTCTGGTTTTAAGAGCTTTCTCTGTTGGGGAATTTAGTATATTCACTATTTCATAAACAGTTTCCTAATGCTTGTTCTTGAACCTAAATTGTTTGGGTTTAGGGGCAGAGGTTAGTAAGTTATGAAAACTCTAGAAAGCTGGGAAAATCAATCAGCCTTACAGGCAGGAGTGTTGTCTGATGATCATCTGACACTTTTGAAGTTGTGGCCACGGTGTGGTGAACCACTTCAAACTAGGATATAAGATATGAATCATCTACAGTGAGTGAGCTGTCCCACTTCCAAATTTCCTGAAAAAAAAAAATCCAGACTACCTGGACACTCACGCTAAGTGTTTGGACAGCTTTAAATGATCCTGTGATCTCAGTGAAGAAAATGTTCCTGAAATGAGTTACATGTTTCACCTCTATTTATAGCATAACCATAAACCAGACCTGCTAAACAGAGGTTTCCCAATCTCTGCTACAGATATTTGGTACCATGTGGTACATAAAGCTGGAAGGAAGTAGCATACAAAGGAGTTACCACAGACTTCAAGGAGCAGAAAGGTATGAAGAATTTCACAATCTTCCCTAAATATTCAGAAACCAATATTTTTTTTGGATAGTGCAAACATTTCTCCACCACTACACTCTTTAAGCATTTAATCACCAGCCTAAACAAACAGACTGAGAGAAGTGTTCAAATCACACTTCAGAACATCAAGTCCCTATTGAGAGAGAGCGCTCTGGATAGACACAGGAATGAAATTTATAGAGTTCATTCCTTGATCATTCCATTGGCATTGCACAGAAGGAATAACCAGAGAGAAAGGCCAGGTGATGGAAAGTCGGTGTGCTGGCTTTACACAACTCATGTCTCCCATTCTGCAGGGAGCAGTGTGGAAGTTCAGGTCATGCACACAGTGCACAGCAGTGCTCAGAACACAGTGCTCCCTGTGGGTCCCTTCCAGCCATGAGCTAGAAAGCTGCAGTCCAAACACCAGGAGTATATATAAAGGTGGCGTGATTCAGTCATCTCTCTTTTCCAAAAACTTTCCATAGGCAGTTGAGTAATAACTAACCTTGCTGAATACTCACCCTTATTCCCTGAGTAGATCAAATCACTTCAGAAGCTACAGTTTATGTTATTGTACTTGTACTAACTTGAAATAGTGATTTTAAAATACTTCCTGGTATAAATCAATATAAGTTTAACAAAGTTCACACAGCATGAATGCTAAGCAATAACTTCACAAAATTGAGTTATTGCACACAAGTACTGCTCTCATTGACTAGGAATTTTTCCTGTGATTCACTAAATCTCTTCATGGAACTACATGCAATTTGAGATAAGCAAAGGTGCAAAACTTATTCCTGTCTTGATACAAAATTACAGAAGTTGAGCTGGAAAGTACTTTAAAAGGTGATTTTGTTTGTTCTCAAGGCAGAATCAGTCTTTGTGTCACTTGTTACAAATGTACATTCTCAACAATTGTGACTTCATCACCTCTCCAGGCTTGGCTATATTTATGTTTACAAAGGTTTTTCTAATAACTACTCTGACTCTCCTCTGGTGTAATTTAGCTTGTTCTTTCTTATTATGTCTTCCATGAACAAAAAGAACATATTACTCCTTTCCTCTTTAGAACACTATGGTTCTTTTACATCCTAATTATTGCCCTGACACTTCCATCTTCTTTTCTGAGTGCTTAATAACTACAGTTTTTCAAGTTCTCCTTGGCTACAGTGCTCCAGAGTCCTCACGAGTATAAATTCCTAGAAGATTACTTCTTCAGGCTGCATTCTGGTTTTCATATACACACTAGCTGGTCACTTAGCTTTTTAATAATTCATCAGCTCATGTTTAATTTGATTCACATTCCCGGATCTTTTCCAGAGAACTGCTGTCTATTGTATTACCCCATCCTGTATCTGTGCAGATTATGCCTGCCTAACACTTTGCATTTGTCCCTATTGAACTTAATCCTATTTTTTTCAGATGATGTCTCCAATTTGTCAAAATCATTTGGGATTCTAATTCTGCTTTCCACATGTTCAGAACCACCCCCATCTCCTGTCATATGCAAATTTACTGCATAGAATATTACTTCTTTATTCAGATAATTCACGAGAATATTTAACAATATTTAATTGAGAACAATTCCCTAGAAACTCCTCAGTATATTTCAATTAAACAATGTAATCAGGTCACTATTATCTAGTTTCTCTTTTAATTTAGCTTCCGTTTACTCACAAGACTTCATTTCCTTAGCTTTCCGGTAAGAGATTCATTTAAAAGAGTCCCAAAATTTAAGTAACATAGGAACTGGAGCATTAGTCTTTCCTGTGGACCTGTTACCTCATCAGAGCAGGATGAGGTAGTTCACTTTGTCGCAATTTAACAAGTTATTAGATATAACCTGTGTTGTATTTTCTTAGGAATGTTTAGAACGTTTTGTATTTTTTCAGAGGGACTTTGGTATGGATTTTTGAGTATGAACTGACAATCAAATATTGGCATGGAATATCATGCAAATTAACTTTATGCAAAAATCAAAAGCACTTTTGAATTCCTTGTCAGCAAAACCACTCTTCAAATATTCGCTATTATTGGGGCAGCATCTGTAAAAGGTCTTGAGTAGGCATAGAACCATGAATCTCATAAAAATGATGTGTCTCATTGATCAGCATAGTAGAAACATCCCTGTGTGCTGATTTATGTCTCAATGCCTCAATGTGGGATAAAGGCCCCCACAAAGTATCTGGATACCATGTGGTAGTGAATCAGTTATGCTCATTCGGATCACACTCAAAGCACTTATGTCATATTGTTGATGCTTCAGCCACCTGCTCTTGACAAGGAGGTCTGGCACACAGTCTTTGGAGCATACTTGATTTGCTCCAGTCATGCCCTGTTTTGACTATAAAATAAATTGTCATCATTTTCATATTAATATCTTTTGAATAACCAGCCCTATCTGTACATATGCATAAATGAGATGGAAAAGGTACAGAAGACACATGGTTTCTTTGGAGGAATAAGTTTTGTGCATCAGTCAGATGGTATAGGCTATCTAAATACACATCTGTCAAATGAAAATTGAGTTAAAAATGAAGTGGCACAACATCCCAGATCAGATTTACTAAAATAGATGGTGTACTTTTTATCCAATGACAAGTCATGTGGAAGATGAAGAGGCATTCAGATGTAAGAAGCTGATAGAATCACCCTTGAAATTAATGAGGTTGAATTATTAAACTTTATGCAAAATAAAATACAGATGCACACTATACATAAACAACTCCACTATAACTCCACACATAACAATTAAAACAAAATCTGCACTAATCCTAACAGTGGTTACTGTAGTCATTCTGTATCTAGGTGGGGAGTGTTTCTGTGTTAAGAGGAGGGGAAAAAAACCCATAAAATTTAATTGTTTTAATGAGCCACATGAGAATATAAATCAAATTGTAGATCAGTATTTACAGGATCTATTGTATTTGGTCAAGAATATTATTGAATTTTTCTGTTCGCAGATGATTTTGTGCAAAATATGTTGCTGGAAGAGCATCTTCATTTTTCAAATGATCCTTAAAAAACAGTTGGAATATAGAATTTCACAAGTTGTTCAGAGAAACATTCTCTGTTGAGAAATCTAATTTAAAATTGAGTTACTCCAGATTTATATTAAATAGCTCAAGTGAAAAAAAAATATTGGGTTTCATACATAGCTCATGAGGCCCTTGCTGGCCATTCACTTCTGGTGTCATTTATGATGTCTGTGCAAAGAATTAGATATTTATGGGGTTCTTTACTTGCAAATTTATCCAGAGTTTCAGTTGTTAGATTTCTATCACCCAATAATCTCATTCATTCTCGTAGGATTAAAAATACTTCCTTTAAAAGTATAACATATTCTTAATGAATTTGCAGTAATAGGGGGAAAAAAAAGAAAAGGAAAGGAAAAAGAGTAATTGTATTGAGACTGGAATTGAGACCAGACATATTCATCTGCAGGACTGTTTTGTTGAACATGTATGAATTTCAAATTTCAGTACATACGGACCTGGAGACAGAAACATCTCAAACCACAAATCAAAACTTCTGAGGTCTTTAAGAAATGTTTGTGTTATACATGGCCTATAGGACTATCAGTTGCTTCATTCGAGACCAGGAGGAGTTGTCCTGTCAGAAGCACAAAAGGAAAATAATCTCAGTACAATCACCAGTCCTGGGGGATTAAAGACAAATATATTTCCATCTAGCTATGATTTTTCAATATTAATACAGCTAATATTCCAATCTTTATCTAATGAAATTTAGCAACTAGCAAAACTAGAAAATTGTAATGAGATCATTTATTACTATCCCTTCTCTCTTTTTACCCTATTACTGTCTACCTGTAAAACGTTAAGATGCAGTGGTCTGTGTGAACTTCTTGAAGATGACATCCTTACTGAACAATAAATGGAAAAGAATTGACAGATTAAAAAAAATGCATACCTGCTTCTTAGTAACTGGTTAGAGCTACAGTGAAACAGGGTAATTGCATTTTTCCCTCACTCCCACCAAATCAACCAAGCCCTGAGGCAATTTCCTGAAATGGCACTTTTAGCTAATGGGAAAGCATGTTATAGGATGCATAGAGAATCTATAAAAGGTAACAAGGCTAAATTCCTCAGCTCTGGACCCCCATAACCTGTTGTTAATCTAGACACTGAGGAAATGGTGGTATGATGATAATTACTTCCCTGTTTCTCCAAAGGAAGTGCTGCATGGTATACTTTAAATAGAAGGAAAGAATATTGTCTTTTTAGTATTTTTATCATGCATTGTTAAGCCACTGTATTCCTGGGGTGCATCCCACTGTGATGAAGCCAAGGGCACTGTCTACCTGATGAATCTTAAGTGGGCAGCAATTTACAGTACATGGGACTGATGAAATTTATTCCAGTGTAGGTACCACTGGTTTCTGCTGTGTTCCAAATACTTGCAACAAGAAAAAACATGCCTCTCAGAAAATATCAGAACAGCAAAAAATTTTCCAAGAGACTGGCTTTCCACTGACTTCAGCACACAATGGGAAATTATCTAGGCAATGTTATTAAACAGCAAAATTTCAGTTATGTGTACTTCTGGGGAAAAAAAACCCTCACCAGCGACTGAAAATCCCAGAGGTTCACCAAGACCAGAAAAGGAACTCACATAAAATGGGGTTAGAAAGGACTTCAGGTCATGAACCATGCTGCGTGAAAAGACATTGAAACTCACTGCTTGCAGCCTCCCTCATGTTGTCTCTTCTCTCAATAGCACTTGAAAAAATTAAAATGTATTTTTAGCATACTTCTACTGAAAGTTTTCAGCCAAACAGCATTCTAAGCATCTTTCCTTTAAAATTAAATAAAGTATTAAATATATAGACAAAGAGACAGGTAATATAGGTCAGGATAGGCCTATATTAACTAGGATGCAGATTCCAAATATGACCAGCAGTTACAGTGTCAGAAATGCACTTAACTCAAGTGTCGTGTGGTTTATAATTATGGTTTTCCACTATAGAAAGCAGTCATGCTGTGAGAAGGTCCTACAAGTCTTGACCAACAACAAGTCACAGTGCAATAAGGAGGCTGCTATGTTTTGGTTCTGCCTTGAGCTGTTCAAATCTGTCTGTAGTGAGAGCATGGCAGGGTGTGTCAGAAGACTAGAGAAGCTTTACTTCACAGCAGCAGTGGAAGATTTTATTGCCTGCAGTGCATATGTGGTTTGTAAGCACAAATGCCTTTACCCACTTTTCTATGAAGACACCTGCAAAGGGAGGTGAAAACAGTACAAGGATCCTCAGGTCACAAACGGCACACAGATGCCTGCTTTCCACTCATCTGCCTTCCAGTAGGGTGAGCCAAGTCCTCTCCAAGGTGAGTCTTGACTCATGTCTAGAGTCTTTTTCTTCGTTTTGGAAGATTATCCCTTACCCTTAGCCAAACTTCTACAAGCATCTTTGATCCAGAGGGTGAGCTGCAAATCCTGGATGATCAAAGTTACTCTTAAGATTTGAGTAGCTTGTTTCTTCCTGTGAATCAAAACACTGGAAAGTGGTTCATTCCTCTTTTTACTCCTGTAAATTTGTGTCTTCCCATGAAGACAGATGAGGTGGCTGCAGATGGAATTAGGCGGTCAAATGTTTTGAATGTGATTTGTGCAGCCAGCTCTGCTCACTGGAATCCAGGGCAGCTTATCTTGAAAGGAAAATGAGCACATCCTTCAGAATCAAATATCTGGCATGAGTTGTGCAGTTTAAGCTATTTGCCATTAGTTCCAGCCTTAAGAAACTAATCTAGAAAACTGATTGCTTTCCCAAACTTTCTGCTCCTCTCAGTCTTTTTGGTTGAATAGCTGTAACACGTAGTGGGGACATAACTGCAGATTCATCATAGATTTAGGAGATAGGAATTCCTAAAAACAAAATTTTAATCATGTTAATTAACACTTCATGTATTTTCCTATGGAGTATTTAGTCTCATTATGTTTTACAGTTTTACAAGTAGCACATGCACTATTAAAAATAACAGAGAGAGACTATGCTTAAGAGGTTGCGTGCAGGTGGCTGTCATGTGAGAGACAGACACATTGAAGCAATTCCTTTTTGCGCATCTATGTCAGAACAAGAAGCATTAGAATATTTAGATTCTTTTGTTAGCTAAAAACCTCTGAGGTATCCAGCTCTCCAGTTGCTGGTCTTTAGTGAAGACGAGTTAGTGTCTTCTAAAATTTTTATGGGCTACAAGCTGCCTCTCAGTACAAACAGTTCCTTTTGCAGGTCAGAATCAAAACCTGTTGCATTAAATTTTATTTGCTGTTGCCATGCCAACATGTGCTCTTTGCTCACACTTCATTTTGCACTCTGAATGGCATGCCTAATAAAAAATCAGGACTTTCCATTTTAGCCATCTCAAATGTACATCTGGACTCCATCCCAGACTGTAGGTTCCTTTAGGAAATATTCTAACTCCAGTTAAAAATACAGTTCTTAACTATTTAAAGGTGGATAGGCATAATCTCACAGCAGGACTGAATTTTAATACAAAACACTTTGATAGAAAACCAATATTCATATTTGCTGTTATTATGGAGTTTGGTAAATCAGTAGGGCAGAAAATGAAGTTGCTTTCCATCATGAAGGTTGCCTATAAAAAACTTTAGGCAAATTGTGAGGAAAAAAAAAGAAAGAACCCTGCATCTAGCAAAGAATCTAGAGAAAAAAATCAACTCCAGCATGGGTGCACTGGAGGGCAATAAAATTGCTTCCATGTGAAAATGTCTGAAGTTTGCCTCGGTTGATGGTGTAAAACCTTATCCAGCTAATTTCCCCGTGGGCAGCCTGTGATGGGGTCTCACTGCAGACACAGGCTGGCCTCATCTGTTCCCAGTCCATGCTTGGTGTAGGGAGCAGGACTGAGGCACAGGAATGCTGCCCAGAGCATTCCAGTGGGGAGGGAGGCATTTGCTTTGTCCCTTACCAAGCTGTACCCCAACCAAAGACAACAAAGAGCAGGTTTTGAAGACACTGTAAACTTTGCCCTCACAGCTGGAGGCAGAGTGAAGCAGTGGCAGCCAGCAATAAGGGACAGGCGAGAAGAAAACAAAAAGTGATGGAGAGAGACAGCCGCAGCACAAAGGGTTCATTCTGTGCCTCTATTAAGAAGTCTGAAAGTCTCCTACTGGGGAAAAGAAACCATTAAAATGTTCATTAGAAAGAATATTACCTTGGGCATTTATTATTTATTGCAAGTCTTTATATGCCGTTACTCTTGGGATGTATTCCAGTAAGCCCCCATGTACTGCCTGTCCTGCTCCAGTCTGCCAGCAGACCAAACATCCCACAGCAAGTGCCAGTGATGCTGTGTGGCAGTGGGATGCTCAGTTTACAAGGAGGTTTCTCTTACATACACGGCTATTTGAGCTTTTGTTGCTGAATCCACTGAGTATTTAATTTTAGATTATCTAAAGGAAGAAGTTAAAACAACCAAAAATAAAAGTGAACACATTCCATAGTTTGTTCAGCAGTGCCAGTGGTTTTAAGAAGAATAAAAAAACATTAGGAGTTCTGGTCATGTACACAGTACCCAAACCACAGCTCCAGCTATGTCTACAGTAGCTTCTCAGCCCCATAATATGAAATCCTCTACCTGGTTCACCTCTAGTGTTTGCTTGTCTTTTTTTTATCTTCTCCAGAATTTGCCTGTAACACAGTTCGTCATTCACCATTTGAAATACAGAGTAGGTTGAAAACATAAAAATTACATATTAAGGTTATATATCTCTACCTGCATAGCATGAAAGGCAAACACAAAAGACTGCCAGAAGGCTTGACATGTACCTCTACTTTCTCATTTCTTACTGGACGCAGATACCAACTGACAGCATACAAAGTTGCTTTTTGTATATTTGATTTGTGTATTTCCTGAGCCAGACACACCACCAAACATTCTTCCCATAGCCTCTCAAATCCTACTGTAGGGAACATGGCCTTCTGGAGCATGACTTTTCCAAAGGTTCTCCAGCCTCAGTATACAACCACTGCTACAGCTGAGTCAGCCATCAGCTGATAAAAACTCCCTTATAGAGCAAATGCTGCCAGAGTGCCCATTTGAAATGGAACAGGAACAGCTTTAGAAATTTCTCACCCCTATTTATTATGTCACTCTGCAATTACAGAAATATTCCTACCAGCTGGTGCTCATTTGAAGGAAGACTTAGAGTCAAGATACTCGGAGGAGAGAAATAACTTCTCTTCTCTAAAGAAGAGAACCTTCCAAAGACTTTTGAATTGGTCATACTAGCACTTGTGACCTGCACATTTTCAGAAAGTTAGGTTTAGCCAGACCCTACAAATAGACTAACTCAACTCTAAAGGTATTAGAAGGGCAGCAAACTGCTTAGAGAAATCAAATCCACAGTGCACCTGAATCTAAAGCTCGTTACAAAATCCCTATGCATTTGATATCCTGATCTTCCTAAATTAAGAAGATTGGAGACATCCAATATCAGAGAGACAATAGCTCACATAAATCAAATCTCCTCTACTGATCTAATTCTGCTGCTTTCCCAGAAGTGTTCCTGCATCCAGGAATCCCTTTAAATATGAGAATGAGAACTAGGCTGTCCAAACACACCATGTAGCCTTTATGATATATAACAAACAAGCAATAAATAAAATGTTAAACTCCACTTTCATTCTGGGCCAGCCAACAGAACATTAAACCTAGCAGTGATTCTTTTACCAAGTCATTGTTCGACACAGTTGGCATTAAATAAATTATATATTTAATGATATATTTAATATTATATATTGATCAAGTTACTGATGTAGTAAGGTGTATTTCCACAGGTTCAGTCACTTATAACATTAATACAGTGAATAAAGAAAAGATGGGCTAAAGTATGGTGTGATGAGACACACTCACAGTAAGTCGTAGCCATGTTTTTCCTTTACTCATATGCTACAGGGTACATTCTGAGGAAACTTTTTCTCAAGGAACTTTGGAAAAAAAATTAACTGGTTTACAATTGTACCATTTTATTCAGTTTGTCTTGTACTTGGGCCCACTTAGTCATAACTGTTGATTTGACAGAATTCATTATTTTCCTTGAAATAAGAACTACTTTCAATATTGCAAAATAGGTTTTTTTACTGGATTTTCTTTCACAGCATGAAACTGAACACAATGTCCTAGGCACACAAACAAAAAGGATTGCAATTACCTTGTAATATGGCATCAACTATGACAAAGGAGAAAAAATTATTTTCACTTTAATTATAGAATTGTGTTGTTGCAGTTTAGTTTGTGAAGCTGAGGGGAACAAGTTGCTTCTTTTTGTCTCTCTGTCATAGAAGGAATTACTCTAAACATGGTTTTCTAGCTTCCTTCTTAATGAATATGCATCTTATAAAAGACAGAAATCCTATTTTTTTCATGTTCAAAATATATGAAAATTTAGTCTAGGTTAAGATTTATATAAACATCAAACTCAACAGACTGGAGAGAAAGAGAATACTTTCCATTATTTCATCTTCATCATCAGACAGGACACACTCCTAAATTCTGGTGCTCTGTTCTCTCCATATATGCAGATGCTGTCAGTCAGCCAAGTGCAGCTGGAGTGTAAGAACTTCCCTTGACATATGTTAATTGATCTCTGTGCCTAAGAACCTAAGGATATGATAAGGTTATGCTGCATGCTTCTGGTACATGGAAACCAGAGTTGATGTAATATAATACTGTAATGGAAAAAAAAAATAATTCTATAAGTTACTATTTGAAACTTGCCCACTGTTAAAATCTGGCCTTCCCATGTTTTTTTAAAAAGAGGAGTGACTGCACAAAGGTCTCTCACCTCTGCAATAATCCCACAGTATTCACAGGTTTAATCAGTTGTAAAATATTAGTTATATAGTATATCCACCACTTCTGTGTGCCATAGGAATCCCTAGGTAGAGATAGATGTCTACTCTGTGTGTTTTCAATAGATTTCCTCTATTACACCTCCTGCAGTTACTTGAAAGAATTTAATATTCTCGCTTCCTCCTAGGTAAATCAATCCTGTGTTTTTCCTCCTGGAGTTTATTGTCTTTTTCTGTGTTCTGTTTAGATTGAGGTCAATGGTTCTGGTGTCTGTTTCCTCCCCAGCTACCCCAGCCCACTGCCACTTTTCCAGACAGGAAAACCCCAAGTGACAGTCAGTGGCAAAGTGAAGGTCAGAGATTTCCCTGGCTGTCCTTCGACGCTTTCCCACAGCAGCCTGAGTCAGCAGTCAGCTCCTCACAGATCACATCTACCTGCTCTCTTGAGAGCACACACAAAAAATAAAACTTCATGACTGATGACTCCTGCATGAGGAATCCAGTCATTTCTAATTCAGTCCTTCACCAGAGCAGAATTCTTTTCTTCACAAACTGTTAAATTATTTTCTCTTTAATCTGGTTCTTGTTTTATCCCAGGTAGGATAGGATGTGAACCAGCTGAAGTAGGTCTGAACAGAAATTTATATCCATTTCACTTTAGTTAAATTCCTATTTGGGTAGCAAAGAAGTAGAATTTTACGCACTTTTAACAGTTGGTCTTTTTCTTCAATCTTTTAGCATGTCCTTAAAAACTCTGAGTCAATTCACATTTCATATCTACATTTCAGTTTCTGTTGTTCTTAAACACAATTTTTAGTTAGGACTTCTTCCACGCAAAATATTTTTTGGGAAGAGGGAAAATTTGTTTTAAAACTGTAAATCTAAGTTTTCACAACTGAGTATTGATTCTCATTTCCAATTATCTAACACAAGTCAGTTTACAGCCATCAACAAGTGTTTCTTCAGTATTCTCTGATATTCAGTGGAGTTACTGGTGACAACAGGAGATAAGCTTTGACCAATAGAGCACTCTTAGTCCAAAGCCTGTCTTGAAGCAGTTGTTTGATGGTTATCCAGTAATAAACATGAGATGCAAATATAGCTCAATTGTAAAGGGAAGGTTGGCTGACTAAACAAGGAAAATGCACAGTCTTGCTGCAAGGGGTGTGTGATTCTCATGCAAGGTCAATAGATGGAGAACGTGCAGGTCTCTGCAGCATTTTTCTGGTATTTCCTTGTTTGCTAGTACAAGTTCAACTGAGACAGGCAAAAACATCATGACTTCAAAGCACCATATATTATTTACAGCAACAAGATGTACCCTGGAGCATACAGCCTCATGATCCAGGCACTACTAAGGACACCAGACACCTTCCCTCAATTTCCCTGGGTCAGCGCTGCCTGCATTCCAGGGAGACTCACGGTCATGTTATGCTCACTTCTGCTGCCAGGTCCAGCTGCCAGAGCAGGCTGGTAAGTCTCAGCCCAGGTGGCAACTCCCGTGTGATCACACAGGAGCAATGGAGATGGGATTCCCAGCAGCCAGGGGCTGCCTCAGCTGGTCAAGCTGCTGAAGGAAACACTAAATGGAGGAATGTGTCAGGAAACCATCATTTCTCTAAGCCACACATATTCTCTAAACTTCTTGCTCATCACAGGAAATACTTACTAATGCTTTCTGTGTTTAGGGCCCTCACACACACCTTTGTGTGAAGATGTTTAGTTCAAGCTCACTTCTTTGCTCCAATAAACCAGTGTTAATACCACCATTCACCTTAAGCTTTAACAAAGAGGACAGAAGACTTCTGAAGGAAACAGGCAATCAGAACCTTACACCCACAGTGCCCTTAGGATCCCAAATCCATATATGCCTCACTCAGCAGAAAACCCCAGAGTACTTCCAGGTAAGCCTCAGTTCTTATCTGAGTTGAAGATACAGCTCATCACAGGAAATACTAAGCTCTGACACACAACTCAGTGTTGCACCACCAGCACTATCCACAGATCTAAATGGAAGCAGCCACAGCTGCTCATTTCTGTGCTCAAACCACCTCTGTCACCATGAACAAAACTACCAAACCTAAACCTTCAGGAGATGTCAAATCAGAGAAGCTCATTTTGTGACTTCTGCTGGTGCTTTCACCATGCCAGGACATTCAGTCTTGCCAAAATGGTATTACTTCTGAGTACTTAAGTACTTTAAATAGTATTTAAATTATTTACAAAATTGTGTCTCTGGCCTTTCAGAAGCCATGACGACTACAGATATCCTTGCAGACTTTGAACCTGAACTGAAATTTAGGCTGAAATCTGAGATGAGCCTGTTTATGGCTAAGAACTCTATATAGCCTTGTAGATTAAGCAATGTCAAATGTCTTTCCTATCAAAGTGGTGGAGCAGCCCTGACACAGATGTAGTATGGGTCAGCTAGCATTTGGGAGAGTGCCAGATTGCATATAATTCCTAGACACAGCCCAGAAATTAGTTAGCATAGGCCAGTGGCTACTTCCAAAAGTCAATTTGGGAGTCTTGAGGGTAGAAGGTTCAACGCTATGGACACAGGTCCTGCCAGTTGCAAATATATTTAGAGCTAAAACCTGTAACATGGCAGTGAGGGCCAGACACAGAAATCCTTTTGTGTCTCGGCAACTATGTCCCACAGTCCAAATCAGCAAAGCAAAGAAAAAAAGTATACATGTATTTTTACACAGAGAAGGTTTGTCCTATGCTGGGAACTTTCTGTTCTTGGAGATAAAAAAAAAATTTAAAAATTCTGCTAACGACAGGACATATCATATTCTTAAGTTATAGAGTTGCACTTGTAAAATGGAAACACAGACTCACAGCTGATAAATAGCCAGAGAGAGCATCCACCAAGCTGATTATAAATATGTGCTCAGATAGCTCAGGGACTCTGAGGATTGAAATCATGACATACTCTACATGGCAGCACAGTTATTTAAATACCTCCTCTTCCATGGGGAGTTCAGCCATTATTCAAAGAGAGGAAGCATATTCACTCCTGAGTGCTCCAGACATGGGACAGATACGAAAAGCTTTCTCAACAAATGAAGCAAATGTGGCATCCTGCAGGGAGACCGAACAGCAGCTTCTGTCCCAGCCTCAAAACTGACTGTACCTGAGTGAACAGAGACTGGAAGGTAAATGGGTTCATGGACAGCAGCATTTATTGAAGTCTGTCACTCCTTCTCAAGGGTTACTTATGAAGGTTAACAGCTTTATACAATGGTAATAAATACAGCTGACAGCAAGAAACCAATTAGATTAACATATAAACAGTTGAGGCTATAATGCTATTAAAAGGGACATTCAAGGAAACTGCAACCATTTCTACAGCTGTTTTGGAAAGTCTCTCTTTGGCAAAACATGCTGGATTGTCATTCTAAATGTCTGTGCTTCCCATGCTGGTTTCCTGAGGAAGGGTTTGTGGACAGGCTTGTTTATTTATGACATTTTTTTTTACCCCTCTTAGCTGTAGCTGTGGATTCCCCAGCCTTGTGAAAGTAGTCATTAGTTGCCTTTTTTGGCTAGGAGAAATCAGTAAAGAAACTGGCTCTTGTCCAGAGGATTCCTGGAATTTTCTACCAACCTTGTGTAAGAGCTTAATAAAGTCAAATTCAATTTTATGTAAGATTTGTTCCAAGGCCATAGGTGTTTTGTGAGAACAAAGAGCAAAAGAACTGGAATTATGTTTGCTGCTCTGAAGTAAATCATATCAAATGAAATTCACATGGAAGTCACTAAGGTGACCATCCTCCAGCTGGTGCAAGACCACAGGTATGGGACCCTGTCATTTTAAATGAGAACCAAAGGAAATCAGCATCACCTACATACGCATACCCCGAAGCTATTTTGAAGGCAAGTTCCTTGGCTGTGCCAGCCTAAAGCAGCAATAAACTTCCACAAAAACAATGGACAATCACAGCATTTATGACCTTCTGTCCCTCTAGTGTTGACCCTTTTTTTCTCTGGGAAACGGAAAGCAACCTTTTATGTTTTAAAAACAAACACTTCATGCAAAGGCCTCCCCCTCTGGAGGGAGGCATACAGAGCAAACACCTAATGGATTTTAGTCATGTTATTTAATATGCTACATTAGAAGAACAGATGCTGCAGCAAAAAGTGCATTCTGAACCCAGCATAACACCATAAAATGTAATAAAGCATTACTTCTTCAGAACACATTTATGCACTTGGCACTGAACACATGATGCTTAACAAAATACTGCCTTACGTAGAGTGCAAGTCCTATTTATAGAAGTTATGTCCCTGACAAAAGTATCCATCATTTTCTGAAGCCTGCAATTCTGTGGTGATTTTCAGTCACATCCATAATGTCAACAGTTGGTCACCCACACAGTGCTGTATGCAGCACAATCTCCTGAATGCTGTTGTTCTGATCACTGATTAGTGAGTTTGGCCCCTATTATTACATACTTATTGGGTGAGAGCCACACAAAGTGCTTATTTCTCATTTCAGCAGGCTGGAAGGACTTGCCCATTCCTGACAATCATCTGCTCTGACTAAATTACAGCCCCTCCTCATGCTTCAGGATATCAGGAGCTGTGTAAAGGTTGCCCATCTCCTCAAGGAACTGGAACAACAAGTTGACGTCAGCCCAGCGCTTCTTGTTGTGGTATGTTCACATGCTGACTGATACCAGATTCAATTTAAGATCTTGTTCTTCAGATCAAGGACTGGGCCTCATATATCTCATGTACTACCTTGCTTGACAGCTTACCATGACCTAGCATGACAGCTGTGGTCATTGGTAATCACTGCCAAAAGGGAGGATCATAGGAGTGGGTGGAAAGGAAATCAGACATTCCTGGCAGCTGGCCTGCAGCTCTGAAGCTTCCTTTCACCAAACATCAGACTGAAAACAGATCTCCACTTGCTGAAGAGAAAAGTATGGACTTCCACTTTTCAATCACTTTTCCTTAGTGCAACATAAAAATGGTTTCCTTTCTCTAAAAAGAAGACGAGAGAAAAGGCAAAGGGGAAAGCAAATACATGAGTTCACCCGGCAGAGTGAGAACAAAGGGCCAGAGAAGGCTGTTTCTCCCTGGTTTGTTACTGTCATTTTTGTTAGCAACAGTAGATTAGGCAGGCAGGGAATGATGGCCCTTGGAAAGCAAAACAGAGACGTGTTTATCATATAAACACGGAATTAGAGTTACACAATACAGAAAAGTTTTAACTTGTTTTTTAATGAGCATGCTACTCAGAAAATGATATATTAGAGCAGAACTTAATAGATGATTTTACTGTTACATTTTCACAGATTCAATAAACACCTACAATGCAGTGCCCCTCAAGGGCTCAACAGAATTGCCTCTACTTCCAAGGAAAATAACCAGTTTTTTTCCCATAAATAACCCATCTGAACCCAAGGAAATTCTATGGTATTCAGTCCCATGAACACTTCTCTTAGAGATACGGAAGAGTTTCTGCTTACTTGGCTAAAATTTCATCTTTTTTTAGGACAGATGGAAGAGAAAGTAAGAAAGAGGAACAACCACTGACAGGAATTGTGAAATCACACTGTCTACAAACCCATTGATTTGAAAACAAATAAGTAAGATTTAGTGGTTATATCCACCATGGTAAAACCCCAAAATTCAAGAATTTCCCCAGCTTCTGGGCCTGCCAATAATTTCAGAACATTATTGTGAAATCCTACAGCTATTTGTTCCAGCTGAGCCTGCTTAATTGGAATTCCTCAGCATTTAGACATATTTCCTTAACAGCATATGATACAAATAATCACTTCAGGAGACAGTTGAATATATAACATGGGCTCTTTTTTAAAAAGTGACTGTTATTATAAAAGACAATAAGCAAAACAGTTCCCCAACTGATTTTTGTCAAACCAAGAGTGATCAAAACCATCCCAAAGTTTTTGAGGTTGTACGCAGTGATGGATTAAAAGCCTCTCTCTAATCCCATCGCCACAACTCTTTCAAGTGAAAAAACATGCAAAGATATTTCGAGCACTATGGCAATGTTGACTCGGAGCATTGTTAACTTCTACCAAAAGGCTGTGGGAAGCAGAGAAAAATGATAGAAGGTTTCGTTTATTAATCTGTGATGAAAACCAGGCTTCTGTTGATGAAGGGGGCAGGGGGAAGGGTAAAGATAGGTTTGTCTGTTTAATGCTTGGCCCAGATATAGGTGATTTTTTTCAAAAAAGTAAGCAGCTGAGCACATTGCTTCTGGCTGAGTCTTTCTGTAGGTTGCTGTTTGCCAGCACTCACAAAGCAGGAGTTATGTAATGAGCTCCTATCAGGAATCCGAGTTCAAAAACATTTCATGAACTCCCATGCTGTTCTTGCTGGAGCAATTGTGTCTGATAATGAAAAGTCTGTATCACCCTGATTCAGCTGTCTTGGCCCACTCCAATGGCAGCACTTTGTGCTTTCCCTCAATCTCTTCTCTCTCCATCACAATGATCTCTGCTTTTTTCTTAAGCGGACTCTTCCCTAAGCCCCTTCACTGGCTTTTGCTAGATGATAAGAAAGATAGAGGAGGAAACATAGTTTTGCCCCTCCCATACCTCCAAAACAAGCTGTTTTTCCTTGCTTATCATTTGGAAAAACCTCATTTCTTTGACAAGTGCAAAAGAAACACTGGGTTTACAATGAAAATATATTTATCATAATGCATTATTGGTAGAATAGCTTTTCTGACTTAATTTTGAGAGTAAAGACCTAAATTTCAGAGCAATCTTTCTCCCAGAAATGTGTTTATTCCTGATAGAATAATTTGGAGCACTTTTCAGGAAAATTCTGCAATTTTTCACAGAAATAATTATTGGGTGACTTCCTGAGTGAGGAATTTCATTTGCATCCACTCTGCCACTTTTATATCATTAAAATCAATCCAGCATATGGATAAGAGCATGTAAGTATTTAAGGGGTCTAAATTAGAGTGCATAAAGAGGAAATAATGCAGGACAGCTCTTTCAGTCTGGATTCACTGGGAGGTTTATGCCAGTACATGAATGTATAAATATTAGTCAATATATTTCATCAGATAAATAACAAAAAAACCTTGGTAAAATTTAAATAGAAAAAATAAATTTAAATAAAATGGCAAGAGTCAGAATTCGTGTAAAATGTCTGTACCAAATATCTCGTCAAAATGGAGGCTTGAACCAAAACACTATTAAATTGTGCTTCCTTATGATTCTGTTTCCAGTGTAGTTGCTAATATACTTTAAAAAGAGTTAATTCTTTAAGGAAGAATGAAAATTTATTCATATCACTGTGTCTAACTAAACATAAAATTTAGGCCACTGTATCTTTGTGAGGTTTGATCCATGACAATCAGCGAAAAGATTCCCATGTCTTTCAGCAGACTCCAACCCAGACACTTAAGAGTCAGGATATCTGGGCAAAATGTATTTAATTTTAAAGTAAGGATTTGTAAGGCACTGGAAAAGTGTACTGATAGGAACCTTCAAAGCACAATTTGGTTGACTGATAAAATTTCCGTACGTAAATCTCAATGCATTTCATAATATCTTGAAATAAAGGAGATGAAAAGTGAAGAATATAAAAGTTATTTCTAAAACAGCAGTGGAAGTTCTATTCTATCAGACACCATTAATTTTCAAATAATTATCTTATATTTCCAAAGAATTTTTTTCTTTGTTTAACCTTAAACTTCAGGGATTTTGTTTAATTGTCAATTCTATTTTCCTCAAGTTGAAATGATGGATCCTTGAAAGGAGGGAATAAAAGTTACCAGGCATAGTTTGTTTTTAAAAAATCAGTCTTCATTCTGTTAGCCAAAGATCACAAGTACTTCTGCTCCATTTGTGGTCTAACAAGTCTCAAGCTGTATGTGTGGAGGAAGATTACCCTTTGTTTCAGTAGAAAGAACACTTAAAGTTACTAATATTAAACATGGATGGATGAATGATAATCAAGGTTCTTTTCACTTTAGTAGCTCCAAATATTAGTTTGGACTGTGTTCACAGTCTTGCACTGTGAAACTGATGTCTATTAATTTATATCACTTTGAGGCACAGAAACATTGACCATCTTCCCAAGTCAATGAGAGAATCAGCAACAGCAGCCAAGTGCTACAGGGTTAAGATCTAGCTATAAGAATACCTTAGAAATTAAACAAAACACAGGAACTGCCTATCATGACTCAGACCTCAAATCCCACAACCACTTCAAAAACCTCCTGAGTGCTGTTTCCATGAGTTCCCAGTGAAAACCAGGCAATTCTGTTTAAACTGACTGTGGGTCACAAGGCTATACAAGACCTGCTTCAGTTTCTGTATCTGTAAAACAGGGCTAACGGTACCAACCTCTCTTAAAAATGCTTTGCATTTTTTCAAATTAGAACAACACAGAGCTATACTGATTTTGGATCTATGCCTACAGAAATCAAACGTAGCTCACAGATTTAAATACTTTTCATAGGCTATGTCATTCCAATCTAAAGCTCTGAGAAAACTGAACTGAAAACGTGGCAAGTGTCAGCTTGCTGCTTCATGAAAAAGCATTGTGAATGAAACACGTGAAAGCAGCAGCTGCATAAGCAAAGATTAGGAATCCTGGTTTGTTTGAACTTACACTCATTGAACGTCACACCATAAGCAAAATAAAATATTTATTGCTCCAAGGTCTTATATAATTTGGTTTCTTTTCTCCCTCCAGTGTATTAAAGTTTAAAATCTCAATGACTCATTAGGTTGCACATATTTTGCAAAATAATGCCAATGAATCTACATAAAACAGCAATTTGCTAAAGATTTTGTTGTCTTTGTAAAGCAAAAGAAAACACAAAAACACAGTTTTTGAGTATGACCAACAAATTTTTCAAGTCTCAAATACCAGTTTTGGAATAAATTTTGAACAAATTTTTGATTAGCTGCAAGAGTTATAATATAATGTTAGCTAATACTTGAAATCTTGCCTGGTATGCTTGAATTTGCCTGAATTTGAACAAGGCCTATGGTGAAGTTTCTGGTCCTAGTGGCATTGGCACCACTACCAAACAGAAATCATGTCAGCACTGCTCTGAAGGGAGAAGAGAATGAGACCATTTGTGGTTTTAAAATACTCCTAGGGAAAACAGAAATTAACCAACTTAGACGTTCATATGAGTAAGAAAGCAAGTTATGCCTTATAAACCAGAGTGAAGAAAAAAAAAAGTTCTGAAATAAACCCTTAATAAAATTGTTACTGAAGGAAGAAAATTTATTTCAGTACATAATCATCAAAGCATGGTTAGAACACATTTATAAGGTCTAACTTCAATTTCAGAAAACATTGTCCTACAGCCAAAAAAGATAATGGATTTCAGAAAGCTGGGTGCCTGGTGGAAAGCACTGTCATGAAAGTAGTGAAAATAGCTACTTCCACCAGTTTGCTCCACTCAGTTTTTCAGCACCATCCATTAAGATTCCTTGCAAGGATTTTCATCAGGACAGATGCACAGCACAGCAACCTCCCCTTCCCTGGTAAAGTTTCAGTCTTGTTTTCTAAAACAGAAATTTTCCCTAAAGTGTCTCCTAAACAGAAGCTTCTGCACATTCTGAAAGCAGCAATACAAGAACTATCACCAGACTTGTGGCCCTACATAATGTCAATGTGATTGACATTCCAAGTCAATCACATTAATTTTGTGCAACTAGTCAATGAGTTACAAGGCATCGTAGTGTTTGTACTTCTGCTGAATTGAGAAGACTTATTTTTCATTCAGACCCATATCTTTAATTAAATCCTTCTACATTCCTCAGAAATATGTGCTAAAAACCGTGTCAGAGGTATATGGCAGTTCATTCCTCTTTAAGTCTCACTCCATGTCAAAGCAGTAGAAGGTATTTGAGTAGTAGAGTTGATATTTATTTGAAAGCTACAGCTGTTTTTGTTGGCAGATTCATCCCATCTGCTTTTATCCATGTAAAATCTGGGCATAGCCTTTAAATCTCCTCTAGGATTCCTGCACCCTGTTCATCAGAAAAAATTTAGGACCTAGTAGAGATGAATTATTCCATCCTAATTTGGGTAGTTTACATAGTTCAGATGAATCACTCCCTGGACACAGGTTTTTTTCTATTAATGAAAAAAGAAAGCTAAAAAAGAAAGTGACTCATGGGCATCTAAGTCAAATTTAGACCATTAAGTGTAGGTGAAATGCATTTTACATTTACTACTTGTGACTCCACTTAGGATTGGGCTTAGACTTACCCCATGAGCCTTCCTAGGCCATGATAAGAAAACTCACACTAAATCCCCACCCATTAGTGAGAAAAAAAAAATTATGGATTCCAGTGACTTCTATTAAAAACTATACAGGTCCCAATGGCAGAGTGATTCATGACATTGCATTGTTTATAGCATCTAAACAAAGGAAAATCTGTATTCTCCAAAATAAACACTGCAGAAGTGCAATATTGGAGAAGTTTATAAGATTCCAAGTAGTTAATAATAAACAGGACAAAAAAAACATGTCCGTATGCTGGCAGAACATCACTTCATGAATCATGCACCTACTGTGAACAAATATTTGTTGGGCAGCTTCACTGGGTTTTTTGATGTGTCATAGGATCATAAGCTGCATTCATAGGATGACATCGGAGGAGAGAGGATGAGCAATGAAAGAATAAATGTTTTGGGTTATAGTAATAGCCATTTTTAAACCTTTGGCTAGACCTTCTCCAAGGCCTTCCAGCAGTACTCCCAGTACTCCAGGGCACTAGTACTAGTGCCACTACTAACCCACTAGTACTCCTAAATAAAGAAAGTACCACTCCCATCCACAAAGACACCCAAAAAATAAGAGAATTATCTTAAAGCAGAATAATTATGCATCCCAGTGAACTGGCAATTTAAACTCATTATGAAGGAATTGACAAATGCACAGTAATCTCAAGATGCGGCAGAAAATTTTGTGGCTAGTATCAGCCTCATTAATTGTCCTCCTAGATAATCTAACAATCTTGTGATCAGCACAGGAGAGGCACACGCATTGTCAGATGAAAGACTTGAGGCAACTTTCTGACTGTTGGCCAAAATCTCCTCCTCCCCTTTCCCTCCCCATAGCATTCAAAGCATTCTAACTCTCTGCAATGAGGGTAAGTGATCTCAAAGAGACTGGCAGAAATGAAACAGTCACCTCAGAAGACAGACACATCAGATCTCCTAAAAACTTCTTTTGCCCTCTCCATTCCATGCGACTATTGGCAACAAAATGCTACAGAAGACGTGTGAATTTTTAATTAAAATAAAATTTTGAATACAATATATGTCTAAATATTTAATGAAAACAATAAAACATAAAAACAAATTTAACACAATGATGCTGCAAATATCTCAACACAGTCTGAAAAGGTTGGAAATCTTGTAACAAAATCAGTTGCAAAGGAAATCTTTCACTTAACACAATGTCTGAAACAGAAGTTATGGTTATAAAACAGCAGCTGGGGAAGAAAAGGCTACTACAGACACGGCCTGAGAAGACTGTGCACACCCAACACTAGGAAGGGATCTTTTCCTCAGGATTCTTTCTGGCCCTTCCTCACTGTGTTTTTTTCCAAACACAGCATTAGCTGCCTGTGAAGCCAGTGAACAGGCACGGACGGTATTGCAGGGAAACAGAGAGGACAGCACAAAGCTCAATTAGAGTACAGTCTGAGTAGGAATTATTTTATCTTTGAGATGGGGAAAGGAAATAGTTACTCCAGTGGCTGAGAAAATCATGAATGCTGCAGGAGGAGCTCCAGTTAAGACAAAGGCTATGAAGTCCCTACTGGTGTTGTGGACTCTGTGCCTTCCAGAATGTGCCCACATTGAGGCACACGGTTCTGGCAACCCGTGGAAAGGTACTTTGAGCAGCATGAGCTACATCTCTTTACTAGATATTCTCCTAAACCCTCATTGAAAGTATGGAGAGAGGGAAAGCCAAATTCGTTCTGTGTTATAGTTCTTCCTAAAGGATGTGGAGAAGTGGAAACATTCTTTCCACAGTTACTACTAACAAAAAAGAGGCACAGCCACTGGAAGACTGCACAAAGGTTGATCCCATCTGGAAGAATGTCCTCATGTATGTCCACAGTCAGATGAAAAACTCGAGGAATGAAGAACAAAGGACACCTAGAAGGGATTGCAGACAGGCAATAAACAACAGCTTGCAACACAGCTGCAAAGATCAATACAACTCTGTGTTGAATGCACATATGCATCTGGAGATAGTGCAGACTGCACATTTCAACAGTTAATACAGTTCCGATATGATCCTACATGGAATACTACAGTCAGCTGAGCAGCAGATTACCAGATCCATATGATGACAACTAGGGCAGTTTCTGAGCCAAGCAATGCTTTGTAATAGATTACTATTTAATTTTCTGTATAAACATATTTATAGCACATCTAAGACGTCTTAGAGAAAGGACTGTAAACAGCAGCCTGGCAGTATTTGCAATGTAAACACCAACAATGAAGGGAGCAATTACAACTCTAGGCAGAGAAAAGTAATGCATCTATAGAGAAAAAAACTATTGAACAAAAAGTATCAGGCTTTGGGAAAATGTCTTAAAAATATGAGGGAATTTTCATTGCATGAAAACTAGCAGAACAGAAGGCCAGATGACTTAAATAATTTCAAAAATATGCTTTTCATATTCTTCCCTGTACCAGTTTTCTAACTATTGATTGGAATGATGTGAAACTTAAAGAAATTAAGGACACTCACAAACACATCCAAGAGAATAATGAGGAACATGTCTGCAATTTTCTGTGTGGACTCCTTTGAGGGTTTGCTTGCCAGAAGAGTGCAGAGACACTGAACTCATGGTAAGACATGTGGGGCTAAGTCAAGGGCTCCAAAACAAAGCCTCATTAAAAAGTTATTCTGCAGTTTCTTCAGGCAATAACAGCATTTTCCAGCTTTAGAACTTAATTTTTTTCATGTTTTGAATTCAAATTTTTCTTTGTTTTGCATCTTGTGGGTAAGAATTTCTCCAAGGTCTGTTTCTTTTCCTAACTTAGGTAGATAAATCCTTAAGAAGCACAGTGAGTTTACAGAGATGTCAAAAGCAGCGGGTAGAAATCAGTCACGCAGTCTTCTGCCTTCAGCACATCAGCTGACTGACTGCACCTGAAGAATTGATTTACCCAGCACAGAGATTTATAGATTCTGTGTCGAAATTTAACTCTTGGCACAGCAAAATATGTTGCATTATTTACTTCATCCTTTGCAAAGACGTTTCTGCAAAGGCAAAGGGATGCATTTACCTCTTGTCCGTCTTCAAGGCTCTACTGTTTGCAGCAATTGCTGCTTGCCTGCAGACTTCTCTAATCACTGAGCAGAGAAAAGAATTCTCCTAATTGCTGAGAGCTTTTGGTTTCCCAAAATAGTTGACCTTCTTCCTTTTTGAAGAAAAAACTTTCCTCTGCCTTTCTGCCTGGCTCCCCACCCCCTTCCTGCTGGCAGACATGAGAAGAGAACTGTGTTTGTTTTCATGGTAAATGAGAGGCCGGAGCAGTGACAAGGCTGATCTCACAGTTTCCAGCTGTAATATTTGATTTCTTTACAACTGCACATATGTAGAACTCAGAAACTAAACTAGTCCAGTAAGAACGAAATGCTTAAAAGTCTCTCAGCTAAAAAAANAAATTAAAAAAAAAAAATCCCTGAAAGTTTTGAGTGGTGGCAGCATGGCTCTTGACATGAAAGCAAATACTCCAGCTGAGACACAAGGATTATTTGGGCCAAAACTGCTGAACTGCAGCTGAGCCTCTACTTCCACAAATAAAGAAGTATGTCAGCTTTTCAAGTGTTGAAGATCCCAGATTTTACAGTAAAACTAGACAAAATTCAGCAATTTTAGATCACCTGAAACTGTCCTGGTAGGGCTTAGGGAAATAATTTCAAGTTCCACTTAGAAAGAGGAGGAAAAAAAGACTATTATTACAAACTTTCCTTATCTCTCACTAACAGAGACAACCATGTATCAGTCATCATGACAATGCTCATCTGCTGCTTTTAAGTTTGTGTAGTTTTAATGTACAGGATTCTTGTCTTTAACATTACTGATATTAAGGATTTACATTGGTCACTTTCAGACATTAAAAGGGTTTTTCTACTTAGTTTTTTCTTTTCATTGGAGAACCAGAAGAACGACTGAAAAACACCTCAACAGAAATTCAAACTAGATAAACAGGGTTTTCAAAATAAACAGTTAATTTTTTTAAGAAATATTTTTTTGAACCCTAAAACAGGTCTGATCTTCTGCTGAAAAAACTCAAAATTTCTCTGTGTAGGAGCTGAAGTCTGAGGAGAAAAGGAATTAAGTAAATTATATATAATCACTTGAGTGTTTTTGACAGGATTGTTCAGAATGTTTAGATAATGAGCATCCAAAGGTGAAAGTCTGACACTGTACTCTGGGCATTAATTTCATCATCTTTCCAGTTTTTAATAATGCTAACTTCAAGGCAGAAGGATTAATATATTTATTTTTATTTTTATGAGAATGCTTCTCTCACACACAGACTTTCAAATTGATATTCACCAAGCAACACGATCTTCTGGAAGATGGTGAAATCCTTTCTTTTGCTTTCAGCCCTGTAGCTGGGAGCTCAACTACCCTGTGGCCCCAGGAAGTTAAGACCAAGCCTCCAGATGAAGCCCTGAGAGCTCGTGGCTCCAGGTGAGGCTCCCTGGTTCTTAGCTACAGCATCTCCCAAGCAGACTGGCACAAGGCAGGCTATGTTGCAGACCATTAGGCGAGTTTCCTTAAAAAGAGGCCCCTTTCCTCAGTAAGCCTTTTTCACCTCTATTGGCAGCTCAAAGCTGACCCTTTGTCGTACATTTTGCATCCTGTTCAGCTTTATAAAAGAAGTTGTTTTGTTGGGAAAGGCTCTGGACAGCTTTAGCTGTCCATGTATTCTTACCTTTGAAAGAACTTTTGGTTTTGTTGCAAGATCAGTGACATGGAAAAGACTTCTTGTACACAGCACTGTAATTAGTGTAGTAAGCCCTACTGTTATGCTGCAAGTTACCAAGCAAACCTGACTTTTGTTCTTATTTTCTAGAGACCACCTAGACAGAGTTGGTGTAAGATCCAAAACCTGTGATGAGAAGGTTCAAATAGCAGATATTAAGAACTAGAACACTTCTGCAGACCTGGAGACCTGGGTATTTCCAGCCTTGCCACCACCTTCTCTGGAGCATTTATTTCACCAAGCACTTCAAGTCCATGGGAGCTATTGTCATCCTTCCTTGGTGTAGGTGCTTGCAAATGAAATGATGATAGGAAACACTCGCATTTCTTTCAAATCACAGAAACCTTATTTCAATTTGAATTTTGGAAAAAAATTTGGGAAGTACTAATTACCCCATCTAGTTCATTCCAGGACAAGCAAAGACAAGAGAAAAACAAGGCTCTTCAGCTCTTATTTCAAAAGAGCAAAGCAGACCCAAAGCAGAAGCAAAGAGAAGCAGAGGTACAAGGTAAACTCCTTGGATGTGCCTTCGCCAGACATTACAGCACACATCTCACTCTCTCTCTCCCTCCCTCTCAAGCAGCCCCATTCTGACACCATAAAGTAGAGCAACTTGAGGTGACCCTGGATTAGGTCAGTTGCAGGCAGCTTCTCCCTAACTGCACACCAGCTGGGAAATGTTCTTACACAGCCATGTTCACTCTGCCCTCCTCAAGGCAAGCCACAGGAGGCCATTGCCAAAGGTGCCCATTCCTCCACTCCCTGCCAGCAGCAATTGCTTTGGGCCAACACAGCTCTCAATTAACTCCTTGCACATCTAGAGAAGCAACATGGAGACAATCTAGGATGAACCATGTGCCTCAGATACTGACCAAACACATTATTAATTTTCATTTATGTGTGCTTGCTCTGTAAAAATGTTTCTCCTGCATAATATGTGTATCAAATTATTTCCACACTAAGATTCTACTTACAGATTTTCTAGTGTGATTCAGCAAATTATTTACTCAGCCCCAAAGCACTGCTATCTTTCTAAGTGTGCATTTGGCTATCTTTTTGGATGTTTACAATTTGTAATCTTTAAATAAAATTATTGAACTGCAGAGTTCATTATGGTAAAGCTATTTCGCAGCGCGTTATTCCATACTTGGGATTTCAAGGAGATGATAAAAAGGAAAATAATCAGTTTATTTTGCTCACACTCTATCCATCCCATTTTGTTCATATCTAAAAGTACCAAGATTTTCTTGAGTAAGAGGTTTCATAGCTAACCTTTTCCTTCTCCCTCTTTGGCCCCAGTCCCCTATCAAAACACAATCTCCCACACTGACAGAAAGAGCCCTTATGAATACAAATGCCTGTGGACAACTTTTTATTTGGCAGCTGTATAGCATTATGAACTTATTATCCACGAAAGAGTTTTACTTTCCTCAAACTGGAATTAAAGTGCATTAGAAAACCAAGAAAAATGTTGTTATTGCACATCACACTGGGTCAGGCAGCTTTAGAAAATCCCCAGAAGTAAAGGAGAAAACCATTCGCTTTTTTCCTCTACCATCAGTATCATCTGACCAACTGCTAATTGTACTGCTGAGGTTTTAAAGACCTCTATTCAGGTAAGTGCTGGCCAAAAAAAAAAAAACCCTCATTCATCAAAGCTCAAATACTTTCAAGAGTAGCCTAGTAACACAGAAAAACTTGAAAATCCTCAAAGTCCAACCACCTATGGAGTGATCATGTGAAAAAATGTCAAAGAATCACTTTTGTAAATGCTTAAGACAACTGCTACTGAGTGGTAAATACAAAATACTGTTTAATTGCAATTTTCAAAAATTCTTCCTGCTTTCAGTCATTATATGTCTATCCCTCTGATAGAAATGGGAATTCTTTCCGTTTTCAAGCCTGTGCTCTCCTTTCATTGCAATGAGGACCTAATTCAGAGCTTTAAACTGTGTTCTGCAATGCATAATTAATCTGGCTTCATAGAGACCTGGACAAAAGACCCCATTCAATCTTCAGCTCCTTCCCCCTGAGATATTGTTATTTCTAAAAACTCCTGCCAGCTGGGCTGGAGGGAAATCTCAGCACTGTGGGAGAATGAACAAACTACAGGCCTCCAAGGGATTTGAAGTAACTATCTGACTAAATTGGATTAGAAAGTAAGGAAGGGGAGGGGAAGGAGGGCTTATTCTGAAGTCTACAAAAGCTCATAAAAAATTCTTAGAAGATTTTCATATGGTGAAGGGAAGAGAAATATGCAAGTTTTTATAACAAAACTGAGAAAGAATTTTTAAACATACGTGAGCCAATACACTTGGGGATATTTGAAGGGATTACTGCTGGTATTATTTCAGGAAAACTGTTGTGTCTGCCTCAGAGCTTTGAAATGGCATTTCTATGCAAAATCTGGGCTGCTCTGCAATCCAAAATAGTCATACTTTCCTTCCAGGTATTTGATACATATCCTGTTTGAACTTATATGTAACCTAACCATCAGTTGCTTTAAGTTTCCTCCAAAGCATATTGCAATTAAAAGCCTCTGCCCAGAAGGATTTCAAAGGGCTATGGAAAAACAAATTCAGTCTTGTTTAGAGAGCCAGCACCCTGCTTTCGTTCCCCCCAAGCTCATTCTCCAACGTGTGTCAGTGACGCTGCCCAGATCACCTGGCCACCTCTTGCACTTTTCACAAGATTTTTTTAGCAGGCAGATACTCAGGAATATTGCCCTATTTACCAACAGAACTTTTGGAAGACAAGGTGGGAAAAGCTCACAGCCCTGCTGGGAGACTGGGTGCCTGGAGGAAAAGATGGTTTGAGCTCTCTGTCTCCTCTGGCTGGCTCTGCTGTCCCTCTGACAGGGACCGGCTGCTTGCAGGCTCTCTGCTCCTGCAGCACTAATGCTGTGAAGTTATGTGGGCTTAGCTAGGACAAAGCTTGGCTCACTACCTTCAGAAATATTTTCAGAAGTCGGATCTTTTAGCTACCCTAACCAACACTCTCCATTTTAAAATGGGTAGCCCTTACTTGCAACAGCAGTGACTTCTCCACTGTCAAAACGAACAAAAATGTTCCCTAAAAGTTGATCTATTTAGAACTCTCATGTTGTTATATAGTAAAAACTGTGGTACTTTTCAGAGATCTGGCATGCACTGAAGAGATTAGCATACACAATGAAAAATGCACCCTGCTGGATGATGCATCTGTGTAAAGATGGGTGCACAAAAATTACAGCACATCAGAGCAATCCTAATCAGTCCTAACCAAAACCAAACATTTGTTTTTTCACTATCATCATTTTCTATTTCTAGACTTATTGTCACAGAATAATTTTCTATTATCTCCCTTTGCCCTGGGGAGGAAGTGCAGGGAGGAAAGAGGTGAGCAGGATTAAATAAATTTTTTGAAAAGGAGAAAACAAGATTCAGTAAAATCTTTCAAAACAGTGGAGACTTTTTTTTAAGGGTGTCACTTCATAAAGAAACACTTGTATGTAACTTAGCAACAGCAACAACAGAAGTACTGGTAACTCATATTCCAGACAAACAGAGAAATGTTTAAAACATTAAGTTGTTATATAAAATCCATACAGCCCCTTTCCAGTTTCTTTAATTCCTGTGGTGCAGGAAAAGCAAGACAACATCACCACTCTTTCTTTCCCAGCCAACATAATGAGCAACTTTGGACTGTGTGCAACTGTTACCACAAGTTGTTGGATGTTGTCAAATCCATATCAAGGCATCACATCAAAAATCCTTACTCGCAACATTAATCTAACAACTCTGAATAACACTGTGGCGTTCCTTGAAAGGCACAATGAAAGGTTTCACATCTGCAAAAGAGAAAGCCTGGTGGAGGTAAAAAAAAAGTGTCATTCAGCTAAACACATCCTGAGCAGTGCTAACACTAAAGTAAAAGATCTACCTAAACTAGCCATGAATTTTCTCAACTGACAAAAAAATCTCCAGATCTAAAAATTGGCAGTGAAGACTGCAAGGAGCAAAGGACAGACAGTCCAAGCCAGGGCAGAAAAAGTCGGTGTTAAAGCCCCTCCCCACACTCTGGACTCTGCATTGCACTGCTCTGAGCATGAGATTGCACTGAGAATTTGCTGGCAGATTCTCCACAGGGGCTTCCCCACCACAGCCAGGACCTTCCTAGCAATGCACAAGCAGCCTCACTCCCACACTGACCCATCCTCTCCAGGCCACCCATGGAGCTGGCACTACATGGGGAGCCTGTAGAAATCCTGAAGTGCACCCAGGACAGGAGCAGAGCCAGAGCAACCATTATGAGTGCGCAGGCAAAATCCAAATCTGCTGCTTCAGTGATAAAAAATAACTTGTTCTCTCTGCAAGGATGACAGAAGTTTGGCAGCAGCACTGGGCAGGTGATGGAGGGAGAAAGAGGGGAGTCTGGCAAGGCTGCAGATTTCTGCAAAGGGGCTGAAGCTTGGCCCTCCTGCAAGAAAGGGAAAAGGGTGTGGCTGGAGAGGAAAGCAGAAGAGACCGGGATTTGCTATTCCTACTCCTGTGTTAAAGGTGGAGAGGGCATAGAGCAGAGCTTGTCTGCCTTCTGAGGAAGAAGGTCCTTGCCCCCAGCCACACGACTTCCCAGAGGAGTGGGGCATGAGTCAAGACTTTCGTTCACACGAAATGCTCCAAGAGCATTTCTTCCTTCGAGAAGAAAACCAAGGTGTGACAAGAAGCAGGATTTCAGAATCCTGCATCTTACAGAAAGAGTCAAAGAGGAACCTGAAAGTTTAGGACAAAATGTTTTCATTGCCATGCGTTTGTGCAACCCCAGGAAGCTGAACAGACTTCCTGCTGCTCACCCTGCTCCCACACTGAGGTGATGCTCAGCCCAGCCCATGCCTGACCCTGTATCTGCCAGCTGACCGCTCTGCAGTTGCTCCCTAACTAACACTCAAGCCAGCAGCTGAAGCAAATCAGCCAAGTGACACCACAGCGATCTGACTCACTTTGAATAACTCCAGTGAAACACCCGGGCCCGGCCCAGCGCCGCGGGGCCGGCAGTGCCGCGGGCACGGTGCTGGTCTCCACTGCCCCCGGCTGCCGGCTCCCAAGGGCTCTCATCCAGCCACCTCTGCCCCCAGAGCCCTGACAGGCTATGCTCTCATCCACCATAACATGAGGGGAAATTTTAACTTGGTTTTAACTCCGTATCAGCTGCCACATTGAAATCTCACCAAAAAAAACCTCTTAAAATGGGATAAGTTAATAACAAAAGAGGAAGCAGGGCTCTTCAGCAGTAACTTTGTCTGCTATGGGGCACTTCAACTCTGCTCCTCAAAATCTGCAGTCTGCCTCATTTCACAAAAAAAGTCATTAACTTCCTTTCTCTTACTGCTTACACCATGTTTTACTCAAATAACTCAGAGATAATTTAGTTCCTTCTTTCCCTCCATCCCTCTTCTTCCAAACTTTGGGCTTTAATTGACAGTAATCTCCAGTACCAAATAAGAGCGCAGCTCAAAAGGGCCTGAGACTAAGAAAAAATGAGGAATGAAAGGCCAAATTTTCCCATCACTTACTCTGATAGGACCTTGGGTTTAAAAAAAA